>BPLQ01011449.1:693364-1067883 GCA_021605075.1 Caerostris darwini
TTCTGTTTATAATGTTCACAACAGTAAAAATTGTAAAACAGGTAAGATCTCTATTTTTAATTTAGCTTAAAACTGTCTTTCTAATATACAAATCTCATTTAATGATTCTAAATTACAACTATTAAAAAATTTAAGAATTATTACAACTTGTATGAAGTTGTCAGTTATATCCTGCTTTTTCAATTTGATATGATATGCACAAGATAATAAGGGGTACATATATATATCATAAGGAAAAGATAATAAAAATATTGAAATAACTTACACCCTCACAATAGCCATGAATACAAGGAGTACCATCTCGAAGTATTTCAGTGGGTTCAATTGGTTTACAAGTAGAATTCTGTGTAGGTCTACAACAACGTTTACAAGCATCCTCTTCTGTAAATATTTAGACAAGTAAACTCTCAAAGCATATAGATATTTAGTATTTCTATAATACACATAAAAAGAATGTTATATTATAATTCTGAAACCTTTTGAAACTGTTATTTAAACTATATATTATTAATTAAAATTTAAAAAAATTCATACCGTAATTACAGCAATTTTTTCTGTTTATATAAATACAAAATAAAATAATTTCAACTATCATTTTCAAAATTATTTCTTTTTCCCCTCATTATCGGTTATTTTAAAATCCAAATAAGTCCTTTTATTTTAGACCCCATAACATCCAGTAATTTCATTAGAATGTAACCAAACTGGATTACAGACTAGAGGATACTTTGAAAATCAACTACACAAATGTATTATTCTCTAATTGAAAAAATTCTAGTTTCAGCGACTTCACTTGAGGAAATATAAGAAAGAATTTCTGTTTTCTATAAAATGTCCTTCTCTGCCTCTCGTTTGTCGATACTGAACACTAAATAAAGGATTTAAGCTCTTTTTTTTATTCATCAATATTTCTTCGGACCTAATGGCCGAGTGACTAAAGCTCTGGTGCCAAAGGTTTTGTGTTCGAGTCCCGGTGGTGCCAGATGTTTGTAGTGGTTCGGAATCCACTTTATACCATAAATTCCTATCTAATATGACTGTAAAACGTTGGGCGTAAGGCTGACAACCCTACCTCGTTAAAAGAAAGCATCTCCTGTCTCGAAATCTGCCAGTAGGCAGACGGACTTGGCCTACCATTCGGCTGTTGCGCCCATAAAAAAGAATATTTCTTCAATTTTTATAAACTTTTTTTTATGTTCAATACAATGTTTAAAATGTTAAAACGGAATGATTGTAATATATAAATCAAACGATCTTTTCTGCTTCAATTTTTTCAATCATGTCAGTTTTAGCAATACAAGAAACATTCCTTAATTCCGAAAATCAATTTCACTTGCCTGGTAGATTTATAGAGATGATCGCTCAGATAATACATGTTGAGGAGTGCTTTTAATTGTAGTCGATTCCAGTATTCCTAGTTTTTAATCTTGTCAATCTTCCTTATTCAGACAATGAAATACAAGTATTTACATTACACATACAGAATAAAACTTTTACAATAGTCAACATTATTCTCCAAAGAGCCTTTTCACCCTTGAATGGTTGGATGCAATTTATCACCAACATCCATCAACTTGTATTATTCTCGGGGATTTTAATTCTCATCATTCCATTTTTGAATCCACCTCTTTCACACTAGTTCTGAAACTGATCAACTGAAATCTGCATAATAAGTTAAATATCATTAATACCAACACCCCTACTCATAGTATTCCAAATTCTACATCTCTTATTGATCTCTCTATTGCAAGTGCAGATATTTACCCAAAATGATCTTACTTTATACAGTCTGACACTTTTGACAGTGATCACTCTCCTTTCAACTCTTTTCTCCACAAAAAACTTGCAGATCGATTATTATAAGTCTAAAGTTCATCTATTTCTTCATGATCAACAAAATCTTGCTCGCACCTTTGCATCATATTCTGACTTACATTCTTTCTTGTCTCATGCTCTCCTTAATAATAGACACTATGAAATCTCTCGCTGCTCAACATTTCCTTGGTGGAATACTCAATGAAATAATCTTTTACGACAAAAATGTAACTTTTGCATCAAGCTCGATCTCAACCTTCTCACGACCTCTGGATTTCTTAAATGAAAATTCCTGCCAAATTTCGTAGTTACATTTCTGAGCTTAAGAAACATTATTGCGATTATATTTGTTTCTCTACCGACAATAATGGCAAAATATATAAAATTATTAAAGCAATTCATAATAGAGACAATAATTTGGTCAGCAATAAGATCTTCCATACAAGTACTAATTTGGTTATTACAGATCTGAATAACAAGCTAATATATTAGCTTCTCATTTCAATAAACCCACTGACCATGAGTTTATTCCTTTGATCTTCCGATGATTGTAACCAACATTATAATAGGCCTATTACTTTTAGAGAACTGAAAGAAGCTATTCGCGCTGCTCCCAATACTTCTCCTGGATGTGATAGTATTTCTGCAAAATTAATTAAAATACTTCTTGCTCATCATCTTCAACATAACAACTTCATATCTTTAATAGTATATAGTTCACTGGTGTTATATCACAGGAATGGTTAACAGTAAAAATCATACCTATTTTTAAACCTGGTAAAAAAAGCACTTCCCCTACCTCATATCGCTCGATAGCTTGACTTCCGTTTTATGTAAACACTTTTGAATGTATTATACTCAAAAGGATAATTTACTTTACAGTTAATGACAAATTCCATCCTTATCATTCTGGATTCCCCCAGAAATTGCATTTATTCGTTATCACTCCTATATCACAAAATAGTTAAAGCTAAAAATGCATTTTTTTTCCCCTTAAATTAGACATTTTTTCTGCTTATGACTCGGTTTGGAGAGATGGACTTATTTATAAAATCTTACAGCTAATTCAGCTTATAGGACACTGCTGTAAAATGGATTTATAATTTCTTCAATAGCAGGAATTTTTACATTAAATATAGAAACTCTGAATCGATGAAATTATTTTCCACTCATGGCTACAGCAGGGAAGTGTCCTCTGTGCCTTTCTTTATACAATCTACATGAGAGATATTTTCGTTGTCATCCTTGATCATACGGAATATTTATTATAGGCAGATAATATCTTTCTTTTTAGCAGTGATAAAACTCTTGAAAAAATTCTTGGTAATCTTTAAATAACCCTTCATAGAATCACCCAATGGTGTGAAACATGGGAATTCACTCTTCAAACTGAAAAATGCGAAGTGGTGAACTTTTCAAAGAAAAAAACCTACCATTTATACATTTTCAAATTTACAATATCCATATCCCTTGGAAACAACATTTAGGTATTTTAGGTATCACCTTCTTTCATAATCTCTCTTTCAAACAACAATTCCTACACCTTAAAAAGAAAGCTATTAAAAAGTTGAATGCACTCAAAGCAATTGCGGCTAATTCCATGGGTTGTCAGTCATGGCATATAATTCAAATAACAAATTCCACAATTCATAGCCTACTCGAATATGGAGCTTATATCGTTATCTCATTCAGTCATCGCGACTTCCAAACATTTAACACTTTATATCATCTTGCTTTACGTTTTGCAACAGGTCTTCCAAGGTGGACACCGCTCCCCATTTTACTAAAAGAAGCCAGACAACTTTCTTTGTTTCAGAGGTAGTATATGTTGACTGAGAGCTTTTTTCTCAAACACATTTTTTTTTTATTCCTCTTCTTTTCTCTCCATTTATCTTCGCTCTGGAAATAAAACCCCAAGGTTGAAACGGCCAATTTCACTTCAATGTTTTTTTTGCATATCTTTTGGACAATTTAAACATTCAACCTTCCAATTTAATTCACAATTTTCCTCCTGTTAGTTTGAACTCTAAAATCGCATTTCATCTCAATGATTTACCTTTTCAAACAAAACAGTTACCTCATCAAATCATCAAACACCTTTTTGAACAATACAAAAGTGAACATTGGAAAGATAAAATCATTTTAGCCTCTGACGCATCTAAGACAGAACTTGAATATTCAATAGCAGTCACAATTCCTTTTCACAAGTCTTTATCAGGACAGATTTCAAATTACAACAGTATTTTCACAGGAGACGTTCTTGCACTCCTTTTAACCCTTTCAACTTATGTCCTTTCATCTCATAAATATATTATCCTCACAGACTATCAGAGTCACAGTCTATCAGTTCTACAGGCATTACAGAATTGCAATACTCATTCCAATCGTATCATTCAGTTATTTGGCAATAAACTTCAAATTATTTGCAATAGCATCTTATCCATTAAATTCATCTCAATGAGGGCATCTTGGTTTTCTCCAGGACATGTTGGTATTACAGAAAATGAACTAGCCGATTCTCTCGTAAAATCTGCAGCAGATACAATAATATTTCATTGGATATCACCGGAAGATCTCATATTTTAACAAAAAAAGAAAGCGCACCTAAAAGCAATAGAGCAGTGGGTGGCAAATATGCTCAGGAATTCAGTCATTTGAATAGTATTAAACCTTCTCACAGAATTTTTTCCTAATCATCGAAAAGAATAATCGCGAAGAATTTCTAATCATCGAAAAGAATAATCGAGAAAAATTTCTAATCATCGAAATGAATTTGAAAAGAATCATCAAAAAGAATTCGAAAAGAATTTCTAATCATCGACATTCTTATTTCCAGATTTCGCACAAAGATATATCCTAGCAATTCTAAACTCCATAGATTTGGCTTGACTTCATCTCCTTTATGCTCGATCTGCAAAACTCCGGAACAGTTGAACACATTTTCTTTCAATGGATAAAATATGTAGCAGCACGAAATAAATTGCTTTTGGATATAGAGTTCTATCTTACTCTTGGATATTCGATATGTCCGAAGAAGCTTATTATAAGACAACGGCGATACTTCAATTTCTACGAAAAGTTTCGTAAGCCTGTAAGATATAGGGTACCCCACATTTTTTTTCCGGGGTTATTTCTTTTTCACTTTTTATTTCAAGTACTAGTGTTATTTCATAAATTCTAATTATCGTTTAACTGTTAAAATGTTATGATTTATGATCTGTAGTTTTATCTGTTCCTTTCTTTTTCCAATTTACTCTTCTTATTTATATTCTTTTGGTTGCTGGAAAATACAAGCAACGTTTCATGTTTTTTAAAAGGAAATTTTAAATCGTCATAGGCAATGATTTCTAGAATTTCGAGTAGTTCCTTTATAAAGATATTTATCAAGATATTTATAATATTTATAATATATATAATAATATTTATAATATATATAATAATATTTATAATATATAAATATCTTTATAAGATATTTATAAAGATATTTTTGCTAAATTATTTTGTCTGTTGTTATTTTAAAAATGCATTTGGATAAATTGAGATAAAGCAGCAGTAGCGAGCATACGGCCTCAATCTCATTAAAACAAAAGACCCGGTGAAGACAAGAGAATTAAAAATGGCTGCAAGGTAAATATTTTAATTATAAAATAAAATTACAGAATTTCATAAAAACAAAATGATTTCAATACTGAATTCTTCTTATATTTATTTCATCATTAAAGCAGGATTGTTACTTTTCAGTTTTTTTTTTTTTTTTTTTTTTTTTTCTTCTTCAATGGATTAGCAACAATGATTTTACTGCCATCAATTTTATAAGATTCATAAATCCATGGACGTATTCTTTTCTGCAAAGGATATTCATACCCTATAATATATATTTTTTTATATGTTTGTGAATATGTGAACATTTTATTTCTGTTTGTATGGTTGTCTATGTGATATGTATTTTTGGCTGTATATCTCTATATACAAGTATGCCGGTTATATAATAAGCCTCATTTGAGAGCAATGTGATACAAGTAATTACATATTCAGTATCCTTACTACTACATCTTCTGAAATGCAGCATGAATCTTATTGAATATTTCCTTGCAACTGTAGTAGGAAGGACTCTAGTATTCTAAATACTCAAGTTCATAGTATCTCTTTCAGTAGTAAATATAAATACTGTGAAACGAAGCAAGAAAAATGTAATGCTGGTTTCAAAATCAAAGTGATTTAATTTGCAAAAGTCCTTGTAACTGTAAAAATTGACAAACTTATGTAACAGAAAAATTTAAGAGATATTGTAGTTTCCTACAGTGTTTCTTTTTTAAATGAGCATCTAAGGAATCATTAAAATTGAGATGCATATTGCTAAATAACGATGGGCATCCTATATTATAAATAAATATATATATTGTAATGCTCTATTATATAATAATTTTCAGGTCTAAAAGAGGACGGAAAAAGGTGCCATATGATGCTAATGGAGTACACAAAGAAACCGGATTTGATTTATGCGATTGCTTAATTTTGAAATGCACTGGGTGTTTCATGCCATGTGAAGAATGTAAATCGCCCAAATGTGGGCATGAATGTCGCCAACGACGTCCATGGATTTATGAATCTTATAAAATTGATGGCAGTAAAATCACTGTTGCTAATCCATTGAAGAAGAAAAAAAACAAAACAAAAAAAACTGAAAAGTAACAATCCTGCTTTAATGATGAAATAAATATAAGAAGAATAAATGAATTATGAATAATATTTTCATTACGAAGAAATGAAATGCAGATAAAAGATGTGTATCATTTATGTTAAATTATAAGCTATTTTATTGGAATTAAAAAGATTAATAGTCAAAAGAGAAGTCTGTCATTATTAAAATTTTTAAATTGTGTAAATTAACACATTGTAAACAGATAACAATAATTCTCATTTTCATGCAATTAAAATGCCTAGTTATAGTGCAATAAAAATATACGGTCAATTGCAATAGTAGATAAAAATTCATTTTTTCAATCCCTAATGTGTTGGCACAAATAAGTGCAATTGTAACAAATAGCAAATCTAGTGATAATCAATCTCTTTAATGGAATTAACTCTTGAATATCAAGGTCTATATTTTAGCCAGATACTGTTTTTTAAAGTTGTACTTAAAACAGAAGAACTCTCAAATTTCAAGCTGTGTTCCATATTCACAACTTGATCTTGATTCACAATTAATTAAAAAATTATATTGCAATGATTAAGGTTATTTCTTACCTTCAGGTGGACAAGCATTCTGTTTTAATTCGATTTAATAAAAATAACATTTTTACTTAAATTTTTTCTAACATTTTTAAATACATTTGTCAAAATTATTGTTTGTTTGATTCTTTGTCTACATTTTTTTTTTATAAAAGTAGGAGAGTCACTTTCTCTTTATATTATAGAATTTAACTGCAAATATGGGGGGAAAAAAACAAATAAAAGTATTATAACACAAATATTTTTTTTGAAAAGAGTTAAAATTTAAAGAAAAGAGAAAATTGTTAATACAATTTATAGAAACTGGATGATCCTCATTTCTATTTAATGTTATTAAAAGGGATCAAGAAGCATCGATTTGCATGTTTATTACAAACTGTGGGTCACTCCTCATAGTTTGGTTAA
Organism: Caerostris darwini; assembly: GCA_021605075.1. Classification (NCBI taxonomy): domain Eukaryota; kingdom Metazoa; phylum Arthropoda; class Arachnida; order Araneae; family Araneidae; genus Caerostris; species Caerostris darwini. The sequence continues at coordinate 700,817 of BPLQ01011449.1, forward strand.
TGAAACATATTTCATACAAATAAAAATTAATGTTAATAGAAGAAAATTCTTCTTTAGTAAAATGTATAAAAAGCTTTTTGATGAATAGGAGATTTAATTATGAATTTCAAAATGTCCTATGTTTCACAAATTAGGGAAATAGCCCCAAAAATTTATATTGCTACATAATATTTTAAAACAAAAATCATGCATATAAGTTTACCAATTTTTTTTATTAGATTTTGAAATTCTTATTCAATAACATTGTTGTTACTACACTTGCTAGAAAAAGTCTGTGTACAAGCACATAGCATATATTCAAGAACGAAAAAAATTATATTTTGAAAATGATAATAATTTCATATTGTATTTATTTTATTCCTTACACAATTCATTAACTTTTCATAATAATTTATGAAATATAACACACATTGTGTTTAAGAAATAACAATTGAAATAAAAAATAACACAAATTGCTACCAGTAAAAGTTTGCGTACAAAAATAAATATAATGAAATGTGCAAATCAAACTTCAATTAACTTTAACCACTTGCTCAGTTTTATTAGATAGTAGTTAAAATATTATGTTTTCAAGATTTGTGGCAAGTAAATCACAATGGATTTAAAAGGAAAGGAGATTACACCTGATGAAAGAAAAATCATCAAAAAACTTAGGAATGAAGGCAAAACACTTCGGGAAATTGGCAAGATTGTTGGAAGAACTCATTCCTCTATCCAAAGAGTGATCAATAATTACACTTCATCGAAATCTATAATCTCAAAGCCACATTCTGGACGTCCATCTAAGCTGACTGCCAGTGAAAAGAGATATGTCTTCAAGTCCGTACGTTTAAATCCACGTATAAGTGTTTTTCAGATTGCAAATGACGTTAGAGAGATATTTAAAAAAACACTCCATGAAGATACCATAAGAAAAATTTTGAAAAAGGCTGGGTATCATGGCCGTGTTGCTCGCAGAAAGCCACACATATCAGCTGTGAATAGGCAAAAGAGTTTACATTTTGCAAATGAGTATGTAAAAAAGTCTCCACAATTTTGGGAAAAAGTACTATTCTCTGATGAGAGCAAGTTTTGCATATTTGGCATAAAAGGACGTAAGCTGGTGTGGAGAAAACAAGGTACGGCTTTTGAGAAGCAGAATCTTGTCCTACAGTTAAGCATGGTGGAGGTGGTATAATGCTCTGGGGGTGCATGGCTGCCAACGGCGTAGGTCGCCTAACCTTTATAGAGTCGACATTAAACCATATGGGATATATCAACATTTTAAAAGAAAATTTGAAACAAAGCGCACAGGACTTGAACCTAGGAGATGGCTTTTGGTTTCAACAGGACAATGATCCGAAGCACACTGCCCATAATGTTAAGCTCTGGCTTCTGTACAATATCAAAAATCAATTGCATTCTCCTCCACAATCGCCGGACTTAAACCCCATTGAGCATTTATGAGACTTGTTGGAGCGAAAAATTCGACAGCACAAGATTACTTCAAAAGAAATGTTAAAGAGAGTGATAATCACAGAATGGAATAACATTTCTTCTGAGGTGACCTCCAAACTCGTCCATTCTATGCCCAAACGATTGACAGAGGTTCTCAGATGTAAGGGTTATCCAGCCACCTATTAAAGTTTAGTTTAAAGCCAATGGAAAATATTTTTTAATGCTTTTTTTCATCTGTACGCAGACTTTTTCTGGCAGCTATTTCTAATATTCCTTATTTTAATTGTTATTTTTTAAACAAAAATTGTGTTGTATTTCTTTAATTGTTATTAAATGCTAATGAATTGTGTAAAGAATAAATTAAATACAATATAAAATTAATATAATTATTAAAACATGATTTTTTTTCAATTTTGAATATGTGCTATGTGCTTGTACGCAGACTTTTTCTGGCAAGTGTATATAACCTGACTTTAGCTTGGTAGGAAAATTTGTATTGCAAAAATGCCTATATATTTATATAAACTCATGTTTGTGAAAATTGCAACATCATGAAGGACTTACGCGAGTGAGCTGAAATTTTCAGGAAATGCAAATTAGCGCATGATATGCAAATGATTAGAATTTCAAATCCGTAGCGCATGCGTATGCTGAGCAGCGCCCTCTGAACGGCGGATGGATCCGAATAAATAGATGGCTGTAGCTAGGCGTGTATGGTTATCAGTGGTTATCTGCTAGTGGTAAAAGTTAGCTCAATCGTTACTTATGCCTCTTCGACGAAAGACAGCAAGATTTGAACAACTTACAGAGTTTTAACGGGGGAGAATCATCGGCCTTCATGAAGCTGGTTTGTCTTATCGTGCAGTAGCCGCTCGTGTGCAGTGTAACAGCAGCACAGTGATACGTCTTTGGAAGCAGTGGACGGACGGAGAATTGTGGGCAATCTGAACAGCAACCGGTACATCAGTGAAGTTCTACAGCCCCAAGCTGTTCCCTTCCTTCAAAGCTTGCCAGGCGCTGTATTTCAACAGGACAATACCCGCCCTCATATCGCTAGGACTGTTCAATCCTTCTTTGCAACGCGGCTGGTACAGCTTCTTCCTTGGCCTGCGTATTCCCCGGATATATCGCCGATTGAACATGTGTGGGATTTCGTTGGGCGGCGTCTCGCTCGTCATCCTCGTCCTGTTGCTTCTGCAGACGAACTTTGGGTGCGCATACAAACAATATGGAATGCTCTTCCTCAGGCAGACATTCAAAATTTGTTTGACTCCATGCCACGTCGTGTAGCAGCACTTATTGCGGCGCGTGGTGGCTACACAAAATACTGATTCCGATCTCTTGTTATTGTTTGTTTGCTTTGAACATTTAATCATTTATTTGTACCACTACCACTCAACTGTGTATTAAATTTCATTCAATTATGACGATTCCTTCATGGTGTTGCAATTTTCACAAACATGAGTTTATATAGGTTACGGTTAAAACGTCAAATTTCTCTTAAATTTTTTTTTTCTGCAAACCTTTCAGACAACTTAAACAATGAACCTTTCAATTTAATTCCCAATCTTCCTATTGTTAGTTTGAACTCTAAAATCACATTTCATCTCAATGTTTTACCTTTTCAAACCAAACAGTTACCCCATCAAGTCATCAAACACCTTTTTGAACAATATAAGAGTGGATATTGGAAAGATGAGATCATTTTAGCCACCGACGCATCTAAAACAGATCTTAAACATTCAATAGCAGCCTTCAACTCCTTTTCACAAGACAGATTTCAAATTACAATAGTATTTTCACAGGAGAAGTTGTTATACTCCTTTCAATTTTTGCTGTCTCATCTAATAAATATATTATCCTCGCAGACAGTCTTTCAGTTCTAGAGGCATTACAGAATTGTAATATCCATTTTTATTGTATTATACACTTCCTTTGCAATAAACTTCAACATATTTGCAATAGCATTTTATCCATTGAATTCATCTGGTCCCCAGGGCACATTGATAGTATAAAGAATAAACTGGTAGATTCTCTCACAAAATCTGCAGCATACACAATAATATTTCAATGTATATCACTGGAAGATCTTATTTTTCCACAAAAAAAGAAAGCACAGATAAAAGTAACAGAACAGTGGATTATGTGGCAAATATACTCAGGAATTTAGACATTTGGATAGTATTAAATCTTCTCATAAGACTTCTTCCTACTCACTGAAAAGAAGACATTCTACTCTCCAGGTTCCACACAAAGATATATACTTCTAATTCTAAACTCCATATATTTGGCCCGCCTTTATTTTGCCTTATCTGCAAAACTTCAGAAACAGTTGAACACATTTTGTTTCAATGCATGAAAAATGTAGAACCAAGAAACAAACTGCAAAGTGCTTTCAAATATAAAATGCATTCTTACTCTTGGATATTTTATGTGTTAAAGGATGTATACAAAAACTGCAATGATACTTCAATTTTTATGAAGTCTCGCAACCCTGTAAGCTATGAGGTAATCTACTTTTTCTTTCTGGGGATTATTAATTATTTTTTTTCACTTTTTATTTGAAGTACTAGTCGTACTTCGTATGTTCTAATTATCATCGTTCAACTGTTAAAATATTATGGTTTATTTGATCTGCACTTTTACCCATTTCTTTCTTTTTCAAATTTACCCATCTTATTTATTTTTGGTTGCCGGAAAGTATGTCAAATGATTCCTTTCTTTTAAATGGAAATTATAATCCGTCATAGGCAATGAAATCAAGAATTTCGAGTTTTAGAATAGTTCTTTTATAAAAGTTTAATTTTCACCTATGTCAACTTATTTTATCTCTAGCATTTTAACAGTATTAGATAAAATTTAGATAAAACAGCAACAGTGAGCACACATCTCAAAGGCATAGTTAAGTGAAGTTTACTTATCCAAGCTTACTAATCATGGTTGTGAAATATTAAATGAAAATTTATGCACAAAAATTGATAATGATCTTGCTTCTAAGACTGAAGCTTTTATACCAAATATTATTTCTAATGTGTTAAATTTGAATGCCAGGAAAAATCAGTAACGTCAGCAAGTGCGCCGAAAGCCAAACATGATTTTAGATGTGCTTTTTTTTTAATAGTTCGGAAGCAGCAGAAGAACATTTAAAGACCATTAGAAAAATTTGTTAACAGTTAGTTAAAGAAAAAAAAGGGCAAATTTTGCATATCAGAATATTTTAAATATGTATATTAAATATGCTTCTATAACTAGCAAGTTAATAAATTTTATTAAAAATATTATATTTGTCTTGAATTAATGTTTGATAAACACAGTGTAATGATTTTTAAAACGTTCTTAAAAGTTTAATTACATGTTTTTGTTTATTTCTGATAAGTGAACACAATTCTGAAATAGTAAAACTACGTTAAAATTAAATTTTGCTTAATTCCTGTACTTGTTCATTTGTTTCCTGGACCATATAACCAATATTGGCAGCATTAAAATAAAGGGGAAAAAACCTATTACAGTTTTTTATTATGTTTTTATGAAAATTTATATGATATTTAAATATACATAAGGTAAGCAAAAACTTGATACACTTAATAAGATAAATAAACTTAATATTCATTTTAATAGACTAAACAAAACCCTAGAAAATGTAATGACAAACCTCTATCGCATAAACAGGAATGAAGACCGAGAGTCTCACAAAATGGTACACATTCTCCCTCCCTGCATTTACCCCTACAAATATAAAAAGAAAAATTCATTCATATATTGAAAAAGGAGATAATCATATATATATTTCAAAAAATCTTTATTAACTTAATTTGTATAAATTATGTTTAGAATGTTATGTTTCCAGATTTTTAAAACTAAAATTTGGTATAAATTAAGATCTTTATCATTGTCCTAATAAAATATTTTCATAATTAATAAAATAATTGACTTCAAGACTATATGCTGGAAAATAAGTCCTTGTACTTTTTTAGTATTAATTATTCGATTTTATTGGCATTGTTATCAGTAATTTCATACTGAGCATAATCCTTTGTTCATCTCTTTTTCTCATTTTCATATTTTTATTTGCGCTTATCAGATAACACCCTTATTTAAAAATAATTGTAACTATTACAATCAAGCTTATTAGAATCTTGGAACTCATTAAACAGCATCTTTTACAATAATGTGTTTTAATTATTCCATCATGTACTGATCTTGCCAATCTCTTTCACTTAACATAGCTGTTTTGGATCTAACAAGTGAAGGTAAAAACAAGACTTAGTTTTTTTTTTCTTATGTTATGTAAAAATACAGTTATCACATCATTCACTACCAACCTGCTTGTACTCCATCGAAAATTTGTCTCAACCCAAGGCTTTCTACGGACTGATTCTAAATCATGCATTTAGAATTTATAGAAAACCCTCTTTCAACAAAGGCATTTCCATAAGAAAAAGTTAAAATCAATTGGAACAAATTTGTGCAAATCAGGATCATACAAGTTACAAATAATATTTGACCAATAGTCATCTAATCTTTCATTTCGTTTATATGCAAGCATACTGGCTTGCACTGAAGGAGTGTCACAAACTTCTCTATAATTTTTATCTATCCAATTCCCTTTAATGCCAGATATCCAATGGTTTAAAAATTAAAATTTGAATACATAGGGAAAATCGTTTGAGACCTACTTTGATGTTGCATGCAACTGCTGGATACAGGCATAATATCCCTTCGGTTAATGGGAAATTTAACAGGAGAGCCTTCTAACATTTTTAAACAGTAGTTTTCAAATAAATGATTAAATGTTCAAAACAAACAAACAAACAATAACAAGAGATCGGAATCAGTATTTTGTGTAGCCACCACGCGGCGCAATAAGTGTTGCTACACGACGTGGCACGGAGTCAAACAAATTTTGAATGTATGCCTGAGGAAGAGCATTCCATATTGTTTGTATGCGCACCCAAAGTTCGTCTGCAGAAGCAGCAGGACGAGGATCACGAGCGAGACGCCGACCAACGAAATCCCACACATGTTCAATCGGCGACATTTCCGGGGAATACGCAGGCCAAGGAAGAAGTTGTACCTGCCGCGTTGCAAAGAAGGATTGAACAGTCCTAGCGATATGACGGCGGGCATTGTCCTGTTGAAATACAGCGCCTGGCAAGCTTTGAAGGAAGGGAACAGTTTGGGGCTGTAGAACTTCACTGATGTACCGGTTGCTGTTCAGATTGCCCACAATTCTTAGCAATTGAGAACATCCATGATATGCTATGGCACCCCAGACCATAACTCCGGGTGTTCGTCCGCTATGGCGTTCGATAATGCATTCCGAAAGGTGGCGTTCACCGGCATAGCGTCTGACACGAATGCGGCCATCATGGTACCACAAATTTAAGCGGGATTCGTCAGAAAACACGACATGCTGCCAATCAGCACGCCAGTCTCTATGCTGAGCGGCCCATTGTAGCCGCAGGCGGCGATGGTTTAGCGTGAGAGGGATCCTGTATAAAGGAGTCCTTGCGCGCAGTCCACGCTGCAGCAGACGTCTACGAATTGATGAAGCACACAATGAAACACCTGTAGCTATTGACCACTGTGTTGCCAATTGTCTAGAGGAAGCTGTACGGTCCGTTAGCGCCATGCGGACTAGGTGTCTATCATCGCGAGCTGGCGTCACATTTCGGGGTCGACTCCTGGATTTCCGAGTTGTCCGACACTCGTTCGACCACTGCTTGCAAAGACGCATCACTGTGCTGCTGTTACGCTGCACACGAGCGGCTACTGCAGGATAAGATAATCCAGCTTCACGAAGGCCGATGATTCTCCCCCGTTAAAACTCTGTAAGCTGTTCAAATCTCGCTCTCTTTCGTCGAAGAGGCATAAGTAACGATTGAGCTAACGTTTACCACTAGCAGATAACCACCTATAACCATACACGCCTCGCTACAGCCGTCTATTTATTCTTATCCATCCGCCGTTCAGAGGGCGCTGGTCAGCATACGCATGCGCTACGGATTTGAAATTCTAATCGTTTGCATATCATGCGCTAATTTGCATTTCCTGAAAATTTCAGCTCACTCGCGTAAGTCCTTCATGGTGTTGCAATTTTCACAAACATGAGTTTATTATTTTCCATCCTGTTTCCTTAATCTCAGCTTAAAAGGCACAAAAATTGTATGTAGTCGATATGTTCTGATGTCTAAACACTTACAATAATCTGGAGACAATACTTCTTTTAACTCTTAAAAATCTTAAGTTAACATTGGGTCCATCCATAGTTATCTTTACTAATTTTTTCAGATCAATAGATAAAGATGTTTTGGCATCCTTCAAATTTTCAGCAAATCTTTAACACAAGAATGGTGTAAAAATACAGATTTGAAATATCCTATAACAACTTGATTTTTGTCATTACAGAATCAAATTGTTATAGCCACCTCTTGTTTTTGTGAAATTTTGTTTAGTGACTTGTGAAATCCTATTACTATATTATATTGGTAATTTTTATATTCTTCAAGAAGCTGGTTAGAAAAAATATATAAAGCAAATCCATAAATGCTGCAATAAGCAATTTTTGTTCATTGTAGAGTTATCATTTTAGTAACATCACTGTCTGGAAACATGATTTTAAAAAGGGGTATAGTTCTTGAACTTGATCTAAATGATGAATGTTCTGTTACACAGTGCAAAGTCGATTGAATTTGTGTCTCAGTGACCTTTTCAGAATTAAAAAAAAACTTGTAATGGTTGATTTTCATGTTTTGAAGTAGATGGATAAATTATACAACAAAGTACATTGCTCACATGGCTTAAAAATTGATTTTATACTTTTTGATTAATTTTTACTCATAACTTTTTAATGCTTTTTTAAAATTTTATATGGCTTGTGAGGGCTTGCTAATCCCTATTACTCAAAGAGAGCACAGTATTGCAATAAGTACACAATAAAGAAAATGTATCAGTTTCTACTTCTTGTAACCTATGACAATATTCAGGAATCCATGCTTTTGAAATGCTGTTTTTTGGGAGGACATTGCTAATCAATGTTTAAAAATTAAAAAATTACCACTTAATATCAATTTTTAAGCAATTACAAATCTTTAATAGCTATTTAAAATTTTCAAATGTTACTATATTTTGAAATAATATTTAATAGCTTTAAAAATAGCTGCAAAATATTAATATTTTTTTTAAATCTCTGCATGAAAATTAATACATTATTGTAGAGCACAACACAATTTTAGGTTTTTAAACTAATACAAAATTTTTTCTTATAGATTTTCATTTGAAATTATCAAATTTGACATCAGTTAAAAAAAAATTTTTTTTTTTTTTTTACACTCATGCTAATATTTACAATCACATAAACAGTATAAAAGAACATATATTAATTCTTTAAAACCCTTTTTTAAATCAAAAACGGGTTTTAAAGAATTAAATGATCTTATTGGAAGAATATGGCTATTAAATAAATACGCCCCAAAATAACAAATTTTCCATAAAAACGTACTCATACGATGTGTTTTCTTTTAAATAAATGAACATAACATCAGCATTTGGGTGATTAGGCCTGGAAAACCTAATTTCTGAGAGAAAATCTTCTATCCCCTCCTCTCTGATCTCACGTTTCATGTGGCTTTACAGTTTTGCCCCCCCCTCTTTCTTTCTCCATTTCCGAACCTGGTTACTAGCTTGAAATGTTGAGGGGAATAAAAAAAAAAACCAAACATCTGAAGCATAGGAAGAAAGGGGTAAAATCCTAGAATACCTCGTTAAGAAAAACCGGACAGGCGATCATAAAAAAAGGGTTGCTGTACACATTACTGGAACCATCGCCAATTTAGCGATAGCCATCTTGGCGTGAAACTGAGGTTTGGCGACGCAGGACTAATCATTGAAGAATTTCCATTTTTCTTCTATTTCTAGAATTTTTCATTTTGAAATTCAATTTTTCAAAAATTCCGACTTTTCCCGGTTTTCCCTAACTGTTATCAAATTTCCAGACTTTTCCCAGTTTCTAGGTTCAGTGGCCACCCTGTGGAAAAACTGAATATTTTCAGATCTCAAGAGCAAAATTATAATATAGTATAGTATCTATTACAGAGAAAATTGGAATTTCTCACCAATCAAGCAAATAAAAGAATAATTAAAAATTATATCATATTGATTGGAGTGAGAACATACAAAAGAAGAACAATACAATAGCTTATATACAGGTAAGTTGAAAATAATTCTAAAACAAAACTGACCATAAAAATTTACTTTAAATAAATTATTTACCTATCCAAACAAGGCGATCCATCAGGTTGAGGCATAGAGGAAGGGCAGTCTTGAGAAGCACCAGTATTAAATGTTAAGGAAAATAATTAAATTAGTGGGTTTAAACTCAACTTTTATTTGATTTTCAAATTTTTTATTCAAACAAAAGAAAAAAAAATTGCAATTGCACTCATCTTCCAAACCCATTTTCCTTATTGAACTAGAAGTGATTTTAATAGATATATTGTATGTATTAAAACTGACTTAAAATTAAGAAACATTTTTTTTTCTTAAAATATTTAAATATTATATTTAAATAAAGTACCACATTCAAAGTTCATTATGAATATTGGGAGGGTGGCACCTTTGGGCATCAAATTTACATTATATCTATAAATGCTGAAAAGTCACTCTTATATAAATATTTATAACCATAAAAGGGATTAGGAATTTTAAATCTTAGATCAGAAATTAACTTTATGAAGTTTTAAATATATCATTACCCTAACTTTTATATATATAAAATATAAAGTATTTTCAGAATATATTAAATGTAAAAGCTTTACTCAAAATAAATATTTTAAAACAAAATTAAATTAGACAGTTAACCATGTTTTATAAAAGAATAGAAAAAATAATATAAAAATTTCTATCACCAACAAATGCTATTTTCAGTAAAAAGAAAAAAAAAAAATCTAATGAAATTTGCAGGCAACTTTTCACATGTGTTTTTGGACACAAAATATATATATCAAGTTTTATTTTTACACCCAAGACTTAAAACTAACAAAATGTTTTTAAGACTGTTTTTTAGGTCATAATATAAAATATTATATTTTTAGGCCATATTAATTTAAGACAGTGGATGCAGAAAAGAAGCTATATAAGAGCTACAGTAAAGACAAAAAAGGCAATATTTCTATGCCGAATTTTTATTTCAATATTTGATAGATAAAAGTCTTGATCAGAATTGTAGTTGATTATTAATTTGGGCTTCTATAAAATGTTTTTAATTCTTAACTGACTCTATTACATATGTTTCAAAGTATGAATTTGTACTTACAAACGTTGAAAAGTTATATAATGTTTAATATATTAAATTAAAAATGATGCATTGATATGTATTAACATTCTAAAGAAGTTGTAATGTCCTAAATATTTGGATGTTTTTTTTATCTGAGACACCGTTTTAATTTGTTATATTACTTGTAAAAATGAACTATTACTATTTTCAATTTGTCAAAATCATGTGACAATTAATAATTTGTCACATCATATTTATAAAGAAGCATACATTACACACTTTAAAAACCCCAACACAATTTTTTTTTATAATTAAAATACTTCTATCACACAAAAATTTTTGAAAATGAGAAATAAAAGGATATTTGCAATATGCTTCTCTTTTACAAGCACTTGGTTGTGATTCTCTGCAAATTATACCTCCATGAACCAATTGACAACTTCGACAACAGGGAGCATTTTTGTCACTAAAAATAAAGTTGAAAAATACAGATTTTAAAATAATTAAGTGTTACAAACATAAATTGTAGTTAAACCGTAGACCACAGTTAAGTTCAAGTTCAAGTTCAAGCCACAAGACATAAATTTAAGTAATTACGAACTATGAAAATAAAATTTAAAAAGTAAAACAGTAAATTTTTTTTAATAAGTTTTAGCCTTTAGTTTTAAAATTACAGAAAATCACAAAAACATAAAAATAGATCTAAAAACTTTTGTTGAATCATATAGTGACAACTAAAAGAAAAATATTAATTAAAATGAGTAATATGTTTAGGTTGAGGGTAAAAAGTATTTTTATGGAATGGACATTTTCAAAAAACTTATGCTGAATACTCATTGTATGAATATTAAACCATTTTATAATACGAAGAAAATTATATTATTAAAAACTGAATAACAACATTCATTCAAAAAGCTTAAGGCAACTTGCTAGATTCACTATTCATATTTTACTAAAAAAGTTATTTTTCTTAGAATTTAAAATGATTCAGCCAGATGGCAAAAACACAACATTGTAAAGTAAATCTCAATGATAAAAAATAAATTACAAAAACCAAATTCTATGGCTTTTAAATTAACAATGGCAAATTTAAAAAAATTAAAACAATTGACTTATGAGAGTAACTTAAAAACTTACTACTTGGAAAAAAAATAGAATCAAATTTTACCTGCATATAGCTCCATGTTTAAGTTTACAAGTGCTATCACAACAAGGATCGTTATCTTCACTGCCAATAAAACCAGCATCGCATTCCTCTCCTTCCTCAACCAATGAATTACCACAAAATGATTCTTCAGGTTCTAAAGATAAAAATTTATTTCAATTTTATGAAACTAAAGACATACTTGTTTGCATCTTATAACTGAAAAATTGGATGTCGATTTTTTTTTTTTTTCCTAATAAATATTTTTATCTGGTGTGTAACAAAAATATTAAAAAAAAAAAAAAATTATAATTAGTTTCTTAATTAAATAAAATGAACAATTTCTTATAGAAGTATTACACTTCTGAAACTGTAAATTCAAGAGTTGTATAAGTTTTAATCAATTTTCTTTATTAGAATGTGACTTGTGGTAACAGCTGAGTTTTTACTGCATAGTAATTTCTTGTTCATCACCATCATTTTCCTCATCTAAACTATCTGATTCTATGAAATACCTCAGAAACAGAATCACATATTTGTATAGCAAGCTAGATAATCATCAAAGGTCTATCTAAGGTGGAGAAGAACTCTTTTTCATTAAAATCACTTTCTTTCTTCACACTTATGTTGATAAACTTTGTTCTCTGGTAAACCACCTTTTATAAAACAATTTGATTCAATTAATTCTGACACTTTCCCAAGCTGAATGGCATCTAGCACATTTATCAACTTTTCCCACCAGGGAATCTATTCTTGAAGATAACTTTTTATAATTGATTTGATAATTCACATTAAAAGATTGTATGATACTCAGATTACAAGGTTCAACTCAGCTTGTAATATTGATAGAAAAAAATTCCACTTGCACATTTTGTAACTTATGTGTAATATGAGCTGCGCATTAATCAGAAAAAAAAAATTCTTATGTTTTAACAACTTCATTTACCTGCCCAATTTGTGAAGGAAGTTTATAAGAAATATTTTTGGCATCATTGGCGGTTTTTTATTTTTTATTTTGCATTGTATTGAAGCTTTTCAAAATCTTGAAACACTTTAGTTTTTTAAAAATTTCTGAAAATTAATGGTGTTTGCTACATAAAACCATCGGAATTCATGTACAGGAAAACAATCAATCACAGTTTTAATTTCTTTCTATCATGACTTTTATCATTTTTATAGAAAAAGTCTTGGAAGAATATTGTAAAAAAATCCTGCCAAGTCAGTATTGAAAATGTCTTTACTGTAATATTCTTGTATTAAAGACAGTAATGTTTTTTTTTAAATATAAACTCTTAAACAGTCTCAGAATCGACTCCAACATTTTGCCACTGGACTTGTAGGCCAAATTATGCCTTTTTTTACAATGGTCTACCCCACAATTTTTAAGATGTGAATTCTTGAATAATTAGTTTAGAAGTAATTTTTATTACTTTCTCATTTAAAACAGGATCGTTTACAGGAATACTTGTTACATTAAATACGTAAAACCATTAAAAAAATTTCCAAATGGTGACAGTTTTACAGATTTTTTGACTTTAGCCAATTTTCCTATCTCTTTCTGAATTTTTCTGTACAATATCTGCCTGCTATAGAATTGTTTATAAAGTTCAATAGAATAAAAAAAAAAAGTTTAAAGAGATCGATAATGTCATTGCAATCTTTCACTTAGTTGATTATTTTTTGCAACCAAAAAATTGGGGTTTTTTTGTTGCTATATCTCTATATCCAGAACTAATGTAAATTCTCTAATAAATGTCAACCTCATTTGCAACTATAAAAGAAAATATATCCAACCAAGTAAAAATGTCAGCTCGGATTCTGAAATCAACCCCTTGTCTTAAAAGATTTTTTTTTTTTTTTTTTTTTTACACAAAAAAAGACAGGGTCTCAAACACTGTACTTGTTGCGGAAAAAATATCAGCGATAAAAGAATTTTGAGTATTGTGTTTATAGGCAAGAAACATTTACTTTTTCCCTCAACAATTACTAACTATTTCAAGAAAGTCGCACTGATTTTTTTTAATATTTTTTTTTTACTGAAACATTTCCAAGTCATGACGTTAAATCTAAATTTTTTTTTAATATCAAGAGAATTTTTTGGGTTTGATGCAGAAGATCATTATATCAAGGTCAATTCCTGTAAATAAATATAAACACATGCACATGCAAATTTGCTTACTTGAGAAGCACTTGCTTGCTTTTGCCAACAATACAGCACGGACAGAACGTATACTACATGGTGAAAATTTCTGAAATATAAAAGTATACACTTATCCATGTAGTGATAGTGAAAATCAATGTTTTATATATAAAAAAATATAAACAAGAAAATAGAACGCACCTTATTGTTTGGGTCATATCCACTGACAGAATATGTATACATTAGAAACGAACCTCCATGACGTCCATCTGGAGAGCATTCAGGTAGGTCAGGATCATGTTCACTACCCCAGTTATGGCCTATTTATGATGAAAAAAAAGATAAATTGGAAAATTAAGAGAATATTCAAAAGAGTTGAAATTATTAATCAGAACAATTAAATTATTTACTCACCAAATTCTGCATTAACAGCAGGGATGAAAGAATAAAAGAAAAAATATAGTACCTATATATATACGAGAGGTTATATGATAAAAAAATTTCACATTTCTTAAAAATTTATTTAAAAACTAATTGTACTAAATAAATTCAAAACAATTCAACAAACTTTCAATAACATAAAATACTTCACAGTAATTTCAAAAATACTTCTCTAAAAGTCAGCAACAATTATTCACCATGAGCAGTTACTAGATCAGCTTCACGAGTTATAACTCTTTGACCATAATGATTTCTAGATGTACTTAACCCAGAATTCAAGTATAGTGTATAACCATTCTTAACATATCCTAAAAGGTAAAAGAAATAAATATTTACCAAACAAATATTTGGCATATGCTCTAAATTGTATTTTAATATGCAATAGAAGTTTTTTTTTTTTTTTTTAATAAAATTACAGCACAATGCCATTAAACATACTGGACTATTTAACATTAACTAAGGATGGTTCTAAATCTATTTTTATACTGAATTACAAGATTTTTTTTTTTTTTTTTTTTTTTTTTTTTGTATATTACATACAGTTTAAGCAATTACATTGTTTTTAATTCTTTTGTAAGGAAACTTGAAATACATGTTAAAAAAAAAAAAAACTTCAATACCTTTTGTCATTCCAATGGCTGAAGAGAATCATAAAAGCATTATAATAGCTATTACACCTACTTATCAGATATTAGTGATTATAGTGTAAAACTTTAAGTTTCTTCTTTCCCTATATACCAGAAGCTATAAAAGCCAATAACTCATAATGGAAATCTTCTTATTTTACATCCATATTCTATGCTAGAGAAAGTAAACGGCACTGATAAAGAACAATATATCAACAAACCTCAAGCAAGTTAGCACATTTCCATTATTTGATCACTGTAAAAAGTAACGATATAATACAAGATTTGAATTTGTCAAAAGAAAGTGAGAACATTTTTCATCCATTATTAAAAGATAGAAATTTGGTATTTTCATGCAAAATAAGTAGAAAAAATTAGTGTCATAATTTTATAAAGATAAACTCCTTTATAGAAATAGTAAAAGGAAATGAAACTCTTTTGCATTATTCATAATATTTCAGATGTATCCAGAAGTTTGAAAGGAATTTTACTTCGTGATAGAAATAAATATGTATCTCTATTGCCACAATAAAGACGAAAAATAAAAGCAGAAATATAAAATTTGTATAAATTATTAGAAAGACAACATAAAATTTATCTTATTTTTACTGACATATCAAAATTTACAATCATACAGGTAAAAGTAATAAACTGAAATCCCCCCAAAAATTTCTCATTTTCTTTAAAACTAAATGATACTAAATTTTGAAGATGCACATTTATAATACAATAAAAAATTTTTTTTCTACTAACAAAGAACAAAATATTTTGTTTTGAAAGAATAGTATAACGAAATATATGTTTGAATAACTGACTAGGCATTTGTTTCAATATAGTTAGTTACTTCAATTGATTGCTGAAATTTTTTTGGAATCGTAATAATAACTAAATGATATCAAACTTTTGATAATAAATTATGAAGCACATAAAATATCAAAAGATTATATCTAAATATGAACAAGCATGAATAATAAAAGCAAAGAAGTTTAAAATTATTCATATAATTTAAAACAAGGATGGTCAATTTAAAATATCTTGAGGGCCAAATTTATTTCATAACCACCATAGAACCACATCCAGTAATTTTCTCAGAATTTCGTGTTATCAAGGAGTAATTCTTCTTATAATAAAGAGTGAATCAATCATAATCAATAAAAGACAACTACATTTAAACCAACATGTTTAATATTATTGGTGCAATATACAGTTTAAACAGATATTTAAACAATCTTCAATCAATTTTATTTTCTGCTATTCAGGAATGGGAAGTCAGCCAAAACGGATCAGATTTTGAGTCGGATTTTTAATATTGACTCCCAACTCTTTTCCATAAGCTTACATACGATGATTTTTACTAACAGATTTAGAAGAACTTTTGAAATAAATTCAATGACTTTCACTGAATTCATATATCCATAAAAACAGTTTTAGCATTAACAAAGTACTTTTTACAATTTCGAAGGTGCAGTATTTTTGTAATAACTTAAAAGACATTCATGTATTCTGAATTTACTTATAAAATATATATATATCCTTAGTACCATATTAACAGGTATCAAAGAATTACAGAATAACTTAAGCACAAGAAAATAGTACAATTTAAGAATAAAGATGCTGTATTTGTAATACATTAAATTTAATTTTTCCTTAATAATAGAATACCTTCACAAATATCTCTCATTGTTGATTCAAGATATCTTTTTATAAGCCTCAAGGCTCAAGTCTTTCAACACTAATTTAGTATACTGCTAAATCAATAACTGTATTTGCTACTAATTGTAATAATGAAGGATACAACTGAATTGCTTCCTTAACATTTAATTTCAACATTAATTCCCAGAATTTTGGGAAATAAAAATTATTATAAAAGAGTCGGGAGTCGGATTTTTAAACCGAGTTTAGACTCCTTAAAAAGTTTTCGACATCCCTCCTCTACTTCTATCACTCCTACACCCACAGTAATTTTTTCTGAAAGAAGATAACATTTTAAAAGATCAAATTTTGTGTTTAGTTTACATTTTAAGGGGAAAAAATACAATTATAATTTAAGAAAAGAAAATCAAATAAATGCCTTGGGACTTTGAAAACAGTTTGAATTATCCAACACGATATGAATTGTCAATTACAAAATGCCATAAAATAGTGAAAAAACTGAAGTCTAAATTATGGGCGAAGATACGATTTAAGATTAAATACCACAAGTAACTATAATTTTTGTAAAAACCTTAAGACTTGTCAAAGCTGAAAATAATTCTGAATAAACCAGATGTCATTACTCAGGAAAAATTAATAAAATTTAAAATCCCAAATATCTTTACTTTTATAACAATTAAAAACAGAAAACTTTCATAATAAAATATTTCAAAGTTCTATGAATTATTATAATAAATTAAAACATAAATAGTGTATCTTGCTTAAGAACTTCTAAAATGTTTACTTTATTATTCTTAACAATTTTAAAGTCTTTGACAATTTAAAACTGTACACAAAAATTTATTATATCAATATCTATATTATGTCTACAAAACAAGTTCTTATAAATTGTTTTATTTCAGCAAAAAGATAATTTAAAACAATGAACACACCAAATATCTATATATATTGAATTTCAATTTTTTTTACAGATAATACATTTAACATTCTTTTTTTTTTTAAAAATAAATCACTAATTGTTAGATATACATTAAGTGATTAATAAAAAGTTTTATTTTAACAAATTACCAGGACTGCATATTCCTCCAACTGAATTTCTACGAGGAGATCCAACATATGCAAGTCCAAGTATACCACCATCAAACTTCTGATCAGTAAATAAATGTGCTAAGCAAAACCATCGGTGATTTAAATTACGGGAAAATACCTTCAATAAAAAATATATATTAAAAATAATTCCTAAAAGTTCTGTACAACTTTATGGATTAAAGCAATTTTTCAAGAGCATATAAGTAAATAATTTTATATTTTAAGAAATTAAATGCGCCCACAAAATATAATAGAACACATTATCAATGAAAAAAGCAAATAAACTAAAGGCAGTGCTGAAGACACACAACAATCACTTTGGTAGCAGTTGTGAAGACACATCCACACTTTTTTCATGATTGACAAATGATATATAATAGGAAAAAAACAATAATAAATAAATAAGTCAATTTTAAGATTTTTAATATATTAACCATTATTAATAGCATCCAGAAGGTATGTAAACTCCTTTGTAAAAATTAAATTTAAAGTTAATTATTGCATCATTTTATGTTCCTTAATATAGATTACATATAAAAAAGATGGTAATCTTACTATATTTTTTAGGGTTGATTATTTTAAATAATTAAACATGGATATTATATGACATTCTTAAATGTCAGATAAATCAAATTTCATAATAAGCCAACATTACTGAATATGTACATATTCCTTTCATAATATAAGTGAGTGTTTTTGTTACTGTTTATATTATTAATTTTTCTGAGAACTCCACATGTGGTGTGCAGAGTGCTATTGTTAATAGTTCTTGTCTTTCAACTTCTAATGATATCCCTTGCCAATGTATTTTATAGCACCTGAATCTCAACTGCAATATTTATCTTGTTTGCATATGTTAATTTCTCTATTGCATTTATAGATTTATTTCCTTTAGAATGTTTTTTAATGAATTAAATTTTTTTTTTTTATGTAATAGGATATTGTATCACCATGTTATAAGAGAAATAATTTTTTTGCAGAAATATTTTAAAAAGCAGATTCAACTATTAGTTATTATTATCAGCGTATGGTACAAATTTCAAAAAAAAAAAAAAAAAAAAAAAAATCCATTTACAATTTCAGATTTCCTTACAGTGCTGTGTTTTTAATTTTCATAGTTAAATTCATTTCTTTTATGACAGTTTCTTCATTACTACAAGAAAATATGGTCATCCAAAGAAAGACAAATTAAAAAATGAATTTTTAAATTGCAAGTACATGTATAGATAATCAAATATTTCAATCAACAATAAAAATTATAAAAAGTTGAAAATATTGTTCTATTACTATTCTTCATTATTTTTAACTTGTATGCATCAAATTTTAAATAAACCTGTATTTAATTCAAGAACGCATGTAGATTGTAAACCGTACTTTGATATTCTTCTTTAACTGATAAATTTAAAATACTCTATTTCGTTAAAAATAGATATTTTATATACAGGCACCCTATAAGTTATTTTTTTTAAGTTTTATTAATACAGCAATCCTAAATACAATATCCGTATTATTATTATTTAGAAAAAAAGACATTTGGATAAATAAAAATTTAGTTTTAATTAAATTACATTTACTTTAATCTCACTTGTAATTAGTTCATTTACATAAAAAAATATAAAAAGAATTAATCAATAATAAATTCATTTTTAAGTGTTTAATGCTGGATGAATTAATACATTTCTCAAAACAATTAGAGACTATTAGGATTTTGAATAAAAGCTGAAGAACAGAGATTAACTATGGACTGTTAATAAGATTCACAGGTGTTATAAATATGGGGGGAGAGAGGAAAGAAAGGGGAAAAACTATGCACAGAACAAAGATTAATTAAATTTTATTCATTATATTTTTTGATAGAAAAAAGAAGAAATGCAAACATTTATGAATATCATAAAAGAACAAAAATATGCGATTTCTCAAATAAAAATGAATTCCAATAAGGGATATAATTTTCCCTTAATGAAAGCAATTACATACATGTTAGCTTTTTATGCTAAAAAATCTAAATATATGACATGAATTTTGGGCTACATGAATGATAACTCTAATTTTTTCTAATGAATTTTTGAGATGTCTAGTGATTTTAGTTAACTTACACATAAAAAGAAACTAGACACAATTTTGTATTGATGTCTATAAATAATTTAAATAAGACAAGTAAAATATATAGTTCTGTAAGCAATAAGTATGAAAATGTTAGCCTGATGACTTTAAATGATTTAAAATATGAAGTCTTTTGAATATTCAACTAGAATTGCCATATACTTAAATATATATTTGTTAAGAAATAATTACTTCCAACAAATCTCGAACATTCCATGATGCTCCAGCCATATTATAATGAGTTTCCCCACGACTGACAGGAGTAGGTTCAGTATGAACCATTACTTCTTGGATGACAAAACCCATACCACTGAAACCAGAATGTCTGTCACTGTCTTTCCATTCCGTTTCTAAAAATATCTTATTGACTCGATCAATCAAGGATATCTAAAAATAATATCAAAAGAAAAATTAAGATTGAATGTAAATCTATCCTATTAATTTACTTAGATATGATACATTTTGCAAATATATAACAACTTAAATAAGTATAAAACTAAAGAAAAATTTAAAATATCCATATTTTTTATCAGTTTTTATACTTTAAATCTAAGATTGTTCAATAAATAAATATTTTTTTGACATTGTTCAAACCAAATTTGTGTATTTTTGCATCAAAATAATGTTGATTATCTTAAAGATTCTAATATCTATGAAAGAAAGATGAAAGCAAATTAATTTACCAAGAAATTTATTGTTCCTTTTAAATTACTTCCACCCATATTTTCATAAAAACGAAAATCAGCTACAAGTAAAAGAGAACATCGAGTTTGCACAGGCTCCCAGTTATAAGGGTCAATTGCTTGTCTTTTACTTCTGCCTTTAGGTTCTTTAATTTCAATATCATCTTCTAAAGTTGAAGCATTTCCTTCCTCTTTCATATAAGTGCAAAATTTAGATCTACAGATAAAAGCAATTATGAATAAATTAAATATTTGGTTTATGATTTTTCAGAATATATATTTTACTTACAGCTTTTTCCCAGTTTCCAAAGTTTCCCAACTATATTTCACATCCGATCCTCGATAAACAATCATGGAAGAATTATCATCAGGAGACAAATGTCTCCAAGATGGTTCAACTATATAAGTATCTTCAGTTGTTTTAATCGCAGCTGTTAATACTCCATCATCAATATGAGCACTTACATGAGTGTCAGTCTCACCTGAAAAAGTTTGGAACACAAGTTTAAAATTCAAAATAAGATATGGAAAGCAATTTTAAAAAATGATAACTACATAAAAATTTTTGAAGCAAAATAAAAAATTTGGAGAATGATCAAACAATTTATTTCAAAATTTTAGTAAATGTTCCAAATTTTACCCATTCAAAGTCATAAATGAGATGTAGTCAGTCACACTTTTCTGGCCCTAAAATTTTTTCATCAACCAATTGACGATTGAGTAAATTACTAACCTGGAAAAATTCTCATTATTTCTGTTCCTACCAGTAATAGCTTGATTTTAAATGCATAGATGCAATATTAATGATTTGGCAGATAATGTAACTAGTAAGTTGCAGGTAAGTTTTTTTCCTCTTCTTTTCTGGATAGTAGAGTACATACAATTTTTAAACACCTGTATAAGTTATAGCTTTTAATAGTTTATTTTTCTTTATTAAATTTTTTTATAGAGTTCACAGAAATGAGCAACAGGAAGTGAGGAAGAAAAGCAAATCCAAACACCTCTCTTGACATATCACACGACAGATTTGCCCAACAAGAATTTTGACCCTCAACTAGTTACTACACAAGGAGATGAGCATTAGTAAGGCAATTGAAAAACATAATTTCTGCAGAATGGGTAAATAATTTTTTTTTTAATGTGAGGCAGAGTTAAATATTTATCATGTCCTTAACTTGTTGTAGTATGATAAAGCAATTAAACACAAAGGAAAATATGAACAACTAAATTAAAAAAATCAATAAAAAAATACTGCTTGGAAATATATATACTACCTAATACTGATTTTAGAACTAAGATTACTTACCGAAGTAAAATATATTGCAATACAATTAAGAAGGTAAGTTGCTTATATACAACATGTTTCTAAGGAAACACTGAAATTCATGTAATTTTAAATTAATAAAATTAAAATCTTAGCCTGTATTTTGAGGCCAACTTGTTAAATCTTTTCTACAAGAAAGTTTTAATTAATAAGAATTTTTCATTTTATTAATTTCAAACTAATTAAATATTTTGATAATTTTTTAAATCTCATACCAAATACTCTTCCTTCTAAGAAATTATCTTTGTCCACCCATAAAGAACGTTTCTGTCCATCTTTATCAATAGTAAAAGCTTTAAATTGAGAGGATAATAGACCTTTTGAAGGATTTAACATTAAGCGAAATTGCCTGCAAGAAAATTAAAATAAAATGTTTTAGTAAAGGCTAATGACATAATTAAATAAACAACGAGTATAAATAAAATGTTTAAGGCAACTTCATAAGATGAACACTTTTTAAAGAAAATATGATTTGACTATCTGTTTTAATATTTTCACACACTATATACAATTCATATGGTTCAAACATAAATAATTTTTTTTAAATTTTATATTCTGAAATAAAAAATAATTTAATTGAAAGTTGGTAGATTTCTTGTAAACACAAGGAATATAAGGCTAAATGAAATTTGGATGAATTCTAATATAATCTAAAGCAAAAGCACAGAAAGGTATTGATAAGCAAATAATTGTGATGATGCAAATCAAGAGTAGCAAAGAATAATGATTTTTGTTTCAGATTAGAAGATATATACTATCCTAAAAATTCAATTATTTTAATTTATATAAGAAGAAAAACATAGCATCACACGACATGTGTCATCAGCTGGTTACAAAAATTATAATTTTACAACTAGGACTTCATTAAAGTGAATATATAATGTATAAAAATTGCCTAACATTAAATGGATAGTTTATAATCATCAAGTCTACAACATTTGTGTATTTAGGATAATAACACCTGACGGAATTGAATATTCTAACTCATAGACCAGTTAACAGACATGATCAGGTTATGTTGGCTTCAATAAATATCATATTTTATTATTTCAGTGAGTTTTATTAAGAACAAATAAAATTTCAAAAGAAAGATGTTCAATGCATTTAATCTCATTTAATTCCTATGTATCAGGATATTTTTCAATGAGTAATCTAACATCTATATAAAATTGCATCAAATATGGCAACCTCACTTTATAAATTTATAAATATTAAGTAGCATTCCATACATTTTTTATTTTTACTTGATTATAATTTCATGAAATAGCCATTATACAATTAGAAGCAGAAATTAAATCTTTAAATGTTTGAAATTTCACAAAATATCATACACAAATATAAAAAAGCAAATACAAAGTTTTTAAAAAAATCTATAGCAGTAAAAAAAAAATAATAAACTAATTTTTTAAATTTAAAATGTGAAGAATAATATTTATGAATTTCTTTTTAAAAATTTTAAAAGAACTAATCAGAATATTTGTTTGTTACGCACTAAATACAGTTATAAAAATTTTACAGGAAATGAGTTTATGAGTTATACAGTAGAATTCAATAATAGTCAATAATAATAAAGAAAAATTTTGCTGTTCATGGATATACATGTATCACAAAAGTTTTTGTGTAGATGTGACATTTATAAAAATTATTAGGTAAAAATGTTATTAAATAAAGCTATGAAAACTTAGTGCTTTGAAACAAGTTCACACGAACATATTTTTCATTTTATTTTAGAATAAAGTTATTTAAAAAACAATAATACATAATAAAAGAAAGAATGTTACTAAGAAAGTTTTAGTAGAAGAGATATAAGAAAAATTTAGATTAATAAAAATCTTTTAGCTGCTTATTAAACAATTTTTGGAACATGAATGAATAATCTTGAGCTTAAAGATTATTTTTTGAACATTTTGGTATAGACTCAAACAAATTTTAATAAATTCGGAACAATTTTCTTACATTTTTAATTACAGATTTTAGCCAGAACTTTGAAGAAATGTTCTGCTTTTAGATTCTATTTTTGAATTCATGTCAAGTAAAACCTATTGAATTCAAATCTGCAGACTGAGAGGAATTTTAACAATTTAGAGATTTCTTTACAATTGCAAAGCGACCAAAATCAAATATTCAAGGCATGCACAAGATTGTTAACAGAAATTGGAAACTCTCTAAAGGCTAATATTTTCAGCTGATGATTTTAAATTTTCATTTAAAATGTCATTATACATTGACCGATTTATGGTGTTATCAATAAATTTGAACTTAACTTCGCTAGTGTATCTCCTTCCCCCAACCACAACTTCTCCATTGCTATGTTTACTGAATGGAAATAAATTCTTTTTCTGAATTTTCTCCAAACTATTATGCAACTATGAGCTGCAAATTTATTGCATTTGCTTTTATTAGCAAATAAAACACTGTAGAAATATTTTATGTTTGTCACATGAAATTCAAAGTATTAAATATCTTACACTAATGAAGAATTTATTTCTTGCTACTTGGCCATGATGTTTAACTGATCGAATTATTTTCTGAATTTATATTTCTATAACGTTCTTGCAATTCTGCTACAACTAAGATTGGTGACTAAATATCCATTATCGAATTGATTAAAATTTATACAATGGGTAAGCCATGTATAAGTGAATGGGTTATAAAGTAGTAGGGAAGGGTGTAAGTGAATGGGTTATTAAGTAGTAGGGAACACCTTTCAATAATTTTTGAGAAAATTAAATTTTAAGCAAGCGATTTCATGGCATACTTTTTTAAGTCTTGAGCTAGCACTGCAAATTCTAGTTTTGCAGCATATTTTTCTTCCATTTTTATTTCTTATGTTACATTAATTATATAATTAATATAACAAAATTACATAAAATTCTAATTTTTTTTTTACTAGAAATATTTTTTGTTACTGTCTAATTTTTTTTTTTTGGAGAAATATTAATGATTATAGCAGTCGGAATAAAATATTTATTCACATTCTACAAGAAAAGAAAACTCAATCAGAATACTTTTTGGAATGATTTACTTGCAAGGAATTATAGAAATGGTAAACAAAAATTATAAGAATAGCAATAGGAAAGAAAATGTGCAAAAAAAAAAAAAAAAAAAACCATAAAAATGCCGAAATGAGAAAGTTCGTGAGTCTTTATTTTCAAAGAGAAAAATTTATAAATGTGGACGAAGTCTATTTTGTAGTCGAAGTACTCAAAAAGCATTTGTTAATATATAAACTAGTCATTCATTAAATATTCCAGATGTCATGTAGCATGCTGATTCTCCTGTTTTTACTATGATAATCAACCTGGCCCTTATAATACTTTACAATCAAATAACTAAATATGATGAAGTATATCTAACATTAATGAAAAATTTAAAAAAAAAAAAAAAAAAAAAAAAAAAAAAAGGTTTATTGAACATAACATCTATTTTCTTTTTCTGCAATCTCAAAAAGCAAATTTCTTATTTCTTAAATTCAACTGCTGTACCGAGAACACAATTTCACAAAAAAAGCATGTATTTAAAATAATTATCATTAGAAACAATAAAAAGATAATATTTTAAAAGAAAAGTAAGCCTTTCCCCACAATATATATATACTCTAATAGAAAATACTTATTAATTTTACTGTATTACTTTATAATGAGTGTAACATAAGAAATTAAAACACGAATAAAAAAATAAAAAAAGAATAAAATCCTATGCACATTAGAACTCATAACCTTCGGATGGGTAGCTCACGACGTTAACCACCGCACCATAAATTCACTTGGAAATATGCAGCACTTAAGGGACATAATTAAGTTTCAATTTCTGAATTCCGATTTTCAGGAAAATTATTGTGAGGCGCATCCTAATAGTTTGGTTAGCTAACATTCTATACATCACCTATCCATAGTACAAATTTTAATCAAATTGGTAACGGACAGTTCGTGACTATCCTTGTAAATTTTGTACCTAATAATTTTGGAATAGTGCTTATTTTTTTTTAACTATGATTCGCTACATTTCATGGAACAGATTTGTTGGCCTGCCTGGTTTTGATTCAAGGTTTATTCCATTGTATTTTTTTAATAATGGTTTAGGATATAAACAGAATTGGAACTTATATTCGGAAATATAAGCCGAGAGTATGCGAAAACTTTTGTGAGTCACAAGTGTGTGTGTGTGTGTGTGTATATATATATATACACAGTTGGCCATCCAAAATATAATACCCTGAAGGAAACATCCAAAAGGCAAGAAATTTGCATCATGCGTATGTTATATCTTAATAGGTTATGTAAATTATTAGTATTTCAGCATAGATACACATCATGGGCGCCTGTAACGCCACTTACCAGTGCTGTATAAAGAGAAAACAGAAGGGTGTTATTAAATATACTACTGAATGTCTGGAAAGGTAAACTTTCATTTTAAAATCGGAAACTGAGACGAATCCATTACTTGTTATTAGTGCAAATCAGTTATACACGGCGCAAAGCAGATTTGAAAGAACAAATTTAATAGTTATTGTGAAAATTTTTCCAACAAGTTTATCTTTTGATATTAAATAATTAAAAGTTTTAATTATTAAATTACTGTTATTGTAATTAAAACCCCTCGGAAAATGCATTCTTCCCTTTTACCATTTTTCCACACCATTGAATCGAACTGGGATTTTTTTCTTTTTTTTTGTGGGAAGTTTCAGTATGCCTCATAGAAAAATACGAGTTAATCGAGCACGTTTCTGAGTTTGGCAAAGAAGAATTCAAGCTTATAAAGATTGCGAATTATCTTTCATAGAAATTGGTACTAGCGTCGAATGTAATCAAGCTACAGTGATGCGGATAAGCAATTGATGGATGCAGGACGTAACAAACCGACCAGAATGATTGCAGCAGCCTTGTCGCATCACCACACGTGAGGACAGGCATATTAAGCGCATAATATTAATGGATCGCACTGCAACATCAGGAAGCATAGCGAAAGAAATATTGTATGTTGCACAATATTCTGTATCAGCATTAATTAAGGCTTTAACTAATCTTTAACAAAAATAAAAAATTTTGAATTTTAAAAGCATTTTTCATATATAATATAAAAAAACAACAAAAGTAAAACTTTTTAAATTGATTTTTATTAATACATATCAACTTCAAAAGGTACATTTCAATTATAAGGGTGTCTCTGAAATATCCGGCAAAAATGTAAAGGTATACGGAGGGGGGCGAAAAAAGTAGATTTTGCAATGGAGTGTGTGTGCGAAAAAAGAAAGACATGAACAACAGGTAAGTAAGAAAGACAGGTAAAATAAAACGAAAACATTTTAACAATGAAGATTCTTGCAATAAGTGTTCGAAAGAGCTACTACCAACAGTAACACAAGATTTACAGCGGCCACGTAATAATTGGTGTACATTGATAAAAATGTTAGGGAAGTCACCCATATTTCCAGCAGCAACTGACAGTCTAGCCACTAGACCTTCATAGGACTCAATGAGACTTTCGTATATCATGTTCTTAATGTGCCCCCAGGCGAAAAAATTCGTGCAAGTCAAATTTGGTGATCGCAGTGGCCAAGGATCAGATCAATCCCGTCCGATCCTATATTGGTCTTAGGTAGCATCAAGATAATTTTTGATGTTCCTGCTGAAGCGAGTAAGGCTCCATTGTGCTGGAACCTCATTCGTGTATGAACAGCAAACATCGTAAAGAAGTTTTGACAAGATATCTTGTAAAAAGATGCCATACATGGGGCTGTTCAAGCGACTAGGTAGAATGTATAAGTCATATTAAGTTGCAAAATGCCAGTACAAATATTAATAGAGAATTGTGGTCTTGTAACATGCGGATTATCATGCGCACTAAAGTGACAATTATGGGTGTTAAACGTATTCGACCGAGAAAAAGTAGCCTCATCAGTGAATAAAACAACTGCAAGGAAGGCAGAATTTGCTGCAGCTGTAGTAGGTACTAGAGGACAAAGTTATCATACAAAGGATAATAATTCAGTTTCAACGTTTGCACTTTCTGCAAACGATATGAGTGCATTTCTTCTTCATTTAAAATTCTCCAAATGGTTGAACTCAACAGCTCTCGTTTTTATAGTAGAACTACTCTCAAATGTGTATAATACAGCTTCTTCCACTGAAAAAATTTTACGTTATCTTCCCCTCCCTACATCACGTCTCAAATACAGAGTGATCAATTCTCGCACAATTGTCAGACAATTCACCAGTTGTCTCCTTGAAAATCACTCGCTGCACATTTCGTTCGCAATCGTATACATAAAACGCACGTCGGCGAGCTCTGATTTCGTAGAGTTTCATGCTGCTCGAAATTCGAGCAGGGTGTTACAATTTGTAAGCCTTTCAGCTCAACACTGCTCATGTTGCGAAATTTAATTGCACCTGGTCTTCTAGATGTTGTTGCGGGGTTTTAAGATCTACATCTACTTTGTAAATAGTGTAACATAAATAGTTGATGTTGTTCCTGTCTATATGAAAAGAAGAAGAGTTCTCGGACCTGAAAGTGACGATATCTGAAACATTGAACCATAGAATAGAGACAGTCATTACGATGCTTTTGAAAATTGCAGTATACATAACAAAATAGGAGTGTCCATGTACTTGATTAATTTAGCAATCAATTTTTCATTTTGCCTGAAAATACTACCGAATTACTACAGCTTGCATTCATCGACATGAGAAGATAAAAAACGATCAGAAATGAATTTAATGAAGATAATTTATTAATTTTCTATCGTTGTGCCGATATGAACACTTATAAGCTATTACAAGAGAATGTATTAAAATGCCCAACCTTTATGAAGTCAATATATATCTATAAGCAAACTTTAATTATAAATATTAATAAAATGAATAACAACAGACACCTTTTTTAAGTATACAATTGTAATCCACTGAAATTTTTTTCATTATAAAGCAATAAAATTATTTTGACAAACGTAAATTTAAAATCATTGTTAAGCTTGGCTACTTCAAAAAATATATAAATAATTCTCAAAAGAATGCAATATCATGCATAAATAAAATTTCTCATTTAATTTTCTAAATATGTGTTTTTATAATATATGATAATTATAAATAAAATAAATAATATTTTTTGTCTTCTTTTAATGATGAGAATGATGAATAACGGCAGCAAACAACTTTCAGCTATGATCTGAACAGCGCCCTCTACCAACTCAGAAGACTTTTCCACGTACACATTTAATTACAAAATCTGCCATTTTGGTAACTTCTACCTGCATTATATTTTTGCCATATATTTTATTATTATTATTACATATTTTGTCACAATTTTTGTTCAAACAAACTTTTTGTAAAATTTAGTTCATTTAAAAAAAATTATTTCTTGCTCTGTTACTTTTTATATTTATATTAAAGAATGTTATCTACTTTTTTTCTTATCTAAAGTTAATATTTTCACATGCATTAATTTGTTTCTTCCGTATTTATTAAAAAATTTCTTTTTTTCTGTCTTCCAGAGCATACATAACATAGCGATTTATCTGAATCTATGATGAAATTTTAATGAACTTGAAAAGATAAATAATACAGGAGTAGTAGGAAGATGTATTTTCCAAGAAGTTATCAAAATTTAGATTCCTATAATTACGAAGATATTCAGTAACGCAAAATCATTAAATGCAATGAAATTAGCTCACTTCATTAATAAAGTAAAGTTTTTAGGAGTTAACATGTTTGCCAAAACAGGAAACAGTTTGATAAAAATTAACTCACAAAATTTAACTGGTACTGAAATAAATGAGTTTTCAAAGATGTTCAGCTGTAAAAAACAAACAAATTTTACAAATTGAATTAAAAAATACTGCAAGATGGCAAATAGTATACAAGTACTATTTTATGTAATGAAGCATGCAAAGTTTTTAAATGACATCTTTAAAAGAGAGCCACATAAGATCTAAATAGCCAAATCCTGATGCAATTCAAATGGTGTAAATTAAATTTAAATAATTCTATTTGATTAATTAGGAATTTAGCTTTAATTTAAGTGACATAGATCTTAATTATTATTGATTGCAAATACATATTTTTTATTCATATGCTGCCGTTAATTACACAAATTTTAACTGAAGAAAGTTTTGACTTTTACTTATAAAGTAACAAATTAATATTACAATTAAAAATAAAAGTTTAATAAAGTAAATATTTCTTTATTAATCAAACAATTTATTTATGTGTACACAAAGTACATACCATTCGGCCTACACCAGTTAAGAGTTCTACTAACATTTTTAAACACATTAACATTTTTAACGTATATTTAATGAATATAAATTTCCCAAATTCTGAAAATAAAAACTTTTTTAAATGTGCTTGAGCATTTTTTGAAACAGCAAGCTCTTATAAGCTGAAAAAATTTTCCCTTAAAGATGAACTTATTGAACATGCTGAAATAGCAGATATCAGTATGAGATCGGAGAAAAAAATTTAATTCTATAAAGTATTTTTTAAAAAATCTTTTTAATGAATTTTTATCTGTCATATATACAGTAGAATTTGAATTGTTTAAGTTCAATAAGCTAAATGAGGAAATTACTGTGACAGGGCATTAAAGCATAGAGTACTGTCAAACCAAATGTTAAATATTTTTTTATTGCACAGTACTATAACATTAAAAAAGTGTTCAGCACTATGTACAAAAATCAAAATTAGTTTAGAGTTAATTTAGGCAAAGAAAATTAGAATCACTACTGATAGAGAAATATAAATTTTTAAATTATGATTTGCATTGTTATAAGAAAACCTTTTCTCCATAAGATCTCGTAAATGATAAAAAAGTTATAGATTAGCTTTCAAAAAATTCCTTATAAATTTGTTATTTTTTCTGCCATGATTCTCCCCTCCTCTTCACACGCACACACAAAAAATATCTGGTAAATAGTGAACTTTTCTTTTTAATTAAAATTTATAGTTGAAAATTTAATTTATCCCAATTTACATGCCTACTAAATATATATTTTTGCACAGTTCTGAGTGATAATAGTTTTATATTTTAATTATATAACTGTGTTCATGTATATTTATAAAACATTGATGACTAAATATCTATCTATAATATCTAAATATCTGACTAAATATCTATAATATATTTAACTTGAGATAGGCATTTTATAACAAATGGTATCTTTTCAGCTCTGCTTAAAAAAAGTAACTTGACTTCTTCCAAAAAGTTAATAAAAAACAACTAATATAAGAAGCTATTTAAAATGACAGTTTTTTTTTTCAAATGAAATTTATCACCTTGCATCACTTTTATAGTAAATCTCGTTTGAGTAGAATAGCAAAACTGAGTTATTTTAATAGTAATAATACATGTATGAGATTTTCTTAGTAATAATACATGTATGAGATGTTTAACAAATATTTTATAAACATAATTTTATAATAATAGACTAAATTTTACAATAACGCAGCTTTTTTTATATTTCACATACAAAAAATACCTGTGTCCAATTATAAAATTGGCAATCTATAATAAATACAATATTATAAAAATAATTTTAGTGAATCAAATATTTAGTTTATTTATTAATTCCAAGCAAAACCTTATTTAAAAACATTTAACATCATTAATAAATGAGGAAATCAAAGTAAATATATCAAACGAAGTTATTTAGCATTACTGTATAACAGCTTATTCAAAGATATTCAGATTTTTAAAGTTATAATTAATTTTTTTTTTAAATCATTAACTTCATGTTAAAATTGGGTGGAAAAAATATTAAATAAATTAAATAATTATGAAAAAAAGTAAGGAAATTTAAAAGTTTTCAAAACAATTCATAAAAAAAATGAACTCATAAACAAAGAAACATTATAATTCAGACAATAAAAAGCATAAATACATATCTTTGTAATTAAATAGAATTTTTTTGAAATGATTAAAAAGCACAATATATTTATAAACAAAAACTGAAATTCTTACCTTCCTAAAGCTTTAAAAGAGACTTCTTTGGCAACATTAAATTGATGATAACTATGATGAATGCCCCGTTTTGTGATTTTATGACCTATATCTGATGATTTTAATATCTCATAATATTTCAGTTGATAATGTGAAGAAGCTAGAAAATATTATCGTTGTAAATAAACAAGATATATCCGTCAAAGGTATAAAGTAATATGTTTTTTATTTTATTTTTTTTTTTTTATTTTCTTATAAATTATATTACATAAAAGTAATATATTTAAAACTTTTAATAAAAAATGATATAAATTCATTTATTTGCATTAATTCCATAATATAATTTTACAGTGTTAAAAAAATTAAATACAAAAAAAAACAAATATAGATCTACTTGAAGGACAAATAAATCACAATTTCAGATATTCCTATACAAGAAATTAGGATAAAATGTTGATTATTGATATTAAGAGATATTTTTAAAAAATATTTTGATAGTTTTGTATTAGTGATACAATGATGTGCAAAAAAAGAACTTAGTATTTTTAATCAGAATTCCTATTTGAAATGTCTGCATACTCATTTGAGAAAAATGAGCCTGTAGCTTAATATCAGCCTATGCAGGTGAATAAAAATAATAGCAAAAGCAAGCAGATGACATTTTTTTGTTTCAAATTTCTTTTTGCAATTATTTCAAAAATGCTTAACATTCAAATTTCCCCATATTTACTTTCACATAATTTTAGAGATGTATGTTTAGTATGCAGTTATATGTGTTTTTAGTTTTGTATTTCTCATATTTGTCAAAATAAATAAATGACAGTGAAGAATATTTTTAACTTAAGCTTAATTTGTTAAAACGATATTTCATATAAAAAAAAAACCATTGATACACAGAGAAAAATTACATTGAATTGAACAATTCTTTAATTCGCATTATGTTAATTTCAGTATCTATTTAAAAAGAATTAAATGAAGTAAATTAAAAAGAAAATGTCAAGTCATATGCTTATGATCTACTTCATAAGATTTATAAATTACGATAATTATAGCAAATATAAAATTTAGTAGAAAATAGTACTTACATATTTTCAGTTCAAAAACAACAATAATAAATAATATGATGATAGCACGGTACATGATGAAAAACATTAAGACTAGAATGTCAATTAGAGAATGTTAACAACATTAAAAAAATGATAAAATGTAATTTAACGTTAACATTTTTTCAACATCAATACTGTTATTTATCCTGAACATCTAAATATCAAAATATATTACATTTAATAAACAAAAGAATTCGATAATTTCTTTATAAAATGGACAGAAATAAGACAATTGCCCGTCATACAGAAACTTTTCAAAAAAATTTTCCATATAAATAAACAAATAGATACAATATCTATAACGATTAAAATAACGATTTAATCGATTTGCTATGGTCTTCTCAGACATGTGAACAGAGGCTTTCCATGCAGCGCAATTAAGAGGCGCTGTATGAAATATAACTCTAAAGACAAAATTAGAGAATAAAGATAAAAGTTCAAGATAAAAGAATAAAGTCTGACACAAAAAATGTATATAAATAAAATTGTAATATTTCTTCAAATGAAATTGTATTCACAACTCTAGTAAAACTTCACTAGGAGACTACTGCATGGAATATAAGACAGAAGAAGTGGCAGATTTTACACGAGGATAACTTGTATTTTCCTGTAGGTGACCATTACTTGTATTCCAACTGGTAAATCATCGAATTTTAACTTCAGTACATGAAATTAGATACTGTACATGATTCATCATTAGGTCAGCAATACTTTTGATCATCCTTAGTAAAGAAAAAAAACATGTGTTTTGTTATATTTTTGAGTTATTTTTCAAAGTACCTATACAGCACTCATGTTTGTGAAACATGCAACGCTAATAAAAATCATTTGAATTGAATGAAATTCATTCCCCGTTTAATCTGTAATAAAAAAAATTAAATTTATATAATGAAAAAATCAACTTTCAATGTCAAAAAAATTGCACATTGTTATTAAAGTTGATATAAAAAAGAAGGAAAAGATTTTAGAAAGGAATAGATTTTAGATAAAATAAAAAAAAAGAAAGAAAGAGATTTCGAATGTGTACCAATGGAATAGCATTCCATATTGGAACCTGTAGTTTAACCACACTGGGTACAAGATAAGCGTCATGCGCGAGTTATAGATTAAAGCAATTCTACACCTATGCGATAGGTAATATATCTGGAGAGAGAGCAGCCAATGGAAGGAAAGGATATCTGATGTGCTTAGAAGGCTTGAACATGGAATAGGAATTCAGGGGCAGCAAATTTCTGTGAACTGTAAGAAGTCAAAATTGGCATATTATACCAGTGATCCAATATTGTGTTATCTATCAAGATGAAGCTACACAGTCTTTTGTTGTTATACGCTTAAGGTGTCTGACAACTATGTAGACATCACATTTCTTGCTATACTGCCCGTTTACTGTTCTTCTGGCTCTCTTGATATCGTTGCTTCTACACTCTATCGCATTCGTGGCATTACTGTTCATGCGTGCCAAAATTTCACGATAAAAAAATAGCTTTGTACAGATTGATGCATCCTTCTTTTTCGAACACCGTCCAATAGGGATGAAAGGCTAAGTCAGTCGTCCATCCAAATAGGGGAAAATATCCATAACTTTTTTGTTTGCTACGTTTTGCTTAATGTATTGGGATGCTTGATAAAATATTTATTGCTGGTGGACAGTAATGCAGCATATTTAGTATTCCCCTATAGTCCTCTATTTATAAATCTAAAATTGCTGCTCAGAAGGGGCTGTTCAACCTGAGCATGCATCATTTTAAAATTCTAATCATTTGCAGTTCAATCTTTCTTTGAATTTCCTGTAGAATATCCTTCGAATTTCCTGTAGAATTTCCTTTGAATTTCCTGTATTTCTTTTCTTTAAATTTCCTGTCATTTCTGTATCATTTCATTCGTGTGATTTCCTCATGCAAATTTCAAAAATATCTATGTATTATACAGTTGTGGATATTAAATATTTTTTTCCATACACAGAACTTATTTAAATTTTACATTTTAGTACAATAATCTATTCAGTAGTTTATAAGACGATTATCACATTCATGCGTTATGAATTACCTAATCAAGTAGTAAACTTTATATCCATTCCTTCACTAAAGAAAAATATTATCATGATTTTACCCCTTAATATATATTTTTTGTAATTAAACCAGAAATCATGGTAATGATTCAAATTAATTTCTGTTAGTAATACATATGTAGCAAGGTAATTTATTAAAAAAAAATTAAGATATTCAGAATATTACACAAAACTAAAATAGTTCTGATATTTGCAATTAACAAAACATCTATTCATATTAAAGAGTATTTACTCATTTTTTTATAGGTGTGTTTAATTTCAGAGTGCAACAAAAGAAATCACACATTTAAATAGTAAAGAACAATAAAACTGATAGCTTTGTTTTAAAGATTATTTTTTTCCCAAATAGCAAAATGGTGTCAGAAACAATGCTGTTAAGTTCTTTAAAAATATTTGATCTGGGCTTCATAGTTGCAAAAGTCAAATGGTTAAATTCACAGGAATGAAAGTCTTTAATGCTTTTTTGCTTTAAATCATTACCAATGCCTATCTAAATTTAAAGAATGACAATTTTATAATTTTTCTATTTTGAAAAATGAAAGCGAAATTAATTAATTATTTTCAGTAATAAATAAGTGTTTGCCATTTAACAATACATTACTAGCTGGAAGATGTAATAGATTTTATTGAACATTTAAGGTTGAAAATCACTGTAAAAGAGTAATTAATTGCTGCTTTGAAATTTATGATGACTGAAGTTTGTACTGGTAAAATTTTCCTACAATTATTATTATTATTATTTTACATTTTCAATTGATGATAGTTTTATTTCAGGAAATATGTGAAGGTCATATTTTCAATCCTTTGAATTCTTCATTGCCGTCTTAAGAGTTTGAAAACCACTGTATAAGAAAATATCACATCCATTATATATAAATTTTATAATCAGATTAAAAAGACAAATAAGTTAAAAAAAAAAAAAAATCTTTGTAATTCTAAAACACACTTGGGATAATCAATTAAATATCTACAAAAAAAATAGCAATGCGAGTACTGTACTAATTCCCATAAGTATTTGTACCATTCCAAAGCGACAATCCATAGAATTTGATATGATCAATCATAAGAAGTTTCGAGGTTATTTTTTTACCATGCTGATTGTGGCTATTTCAATCTACTGATGTTGAACAAAGCTTTAAATATATAATCGGGACAAATGTTCGTCATAGGGAATATTTCTTATTAAAACAGATCTCTAATGTTAGTTATTTTTTATTTAACTATTTAAAAAAATATGTTGCTAACCCATCAAATGGCAAGTTCAATATATCTCAAATTGAAAATTTTTGATTGATGTGCCTCTAATAAAAGACACTTTAATTGTCTTATACAATTTTTCTGGCAATGTATTTATTTGGTACATTGTATTTCATAGCTATCTCTTAGGAAACTTTCTTCGTCAAATTTTATTTGTTGAATTGGGCAAATAATAAGATTTATTTACCCTGTTTTTTTCTTCAACTCTTGGGTCTATTTAGATTTAAAAATTCTGTAGCATTATCTTAATTTGTTTGTTCAAATTTTGCTTTTCGATGCACTGAGAAATAAAATTTTCCAAAACTCATAAGTAAATTTGTTTAGTGTTGCCATCTAGCGTTTCATTTTATATTTTAAAACTTTGATATAAAGAATATCTTCATATAAAATTTAGTTCAAATAACTTAAAATAAAATTATTATTTCTGTTATTACAGCTGTTTATTCTTATTATATTAATAATTGAAAATAAATAAATTATAAAATCCATTTAATTTACCCATCATTCTCCGAAGTTTTTTTGATAAAAAGAGGGGGCGGGGGAAAACCAGATATGCGTTTGTTATCAAGCGAGTACAAGAAAAATACATTTTATCATCATCCATGCTTTTTAATGCGTGATGAATTACGTGTCTCACTTTTGTATGACATGAACAGTCCACTGACTGCAGGAAAAGTGATGTCTTCTGTAGGAGTCTAAAATTCAAATAATTAATTCCCTTTAAATATTTTCAAAAGAGCTTATATTTTGCTTCTGTGTATTTATTTTGTGCTTCATGTGTGTTATTTTGTAGAAACATCTAGTTTGAGAAGTATGTTGTAGGAAGAAAAAAAAATTTTTTTCATAAAAATATAAGCAGATAACCTATTTACAGAATTTATATTAAAAAAAATGTAATTTCAGTACAAGAAACTGTTTAAATTCTTCAAATTGGGAATTAAAAAAAAATTAGTAACATTTGAAAATTACTAAAGATAATTAACCAATTCCTAATTTTGAATCAGAGCTTTTTTTAATTCAACTATCGATATACATTTTTGTATACCGATATTGATATACAAGTATAATTAATTTATAACTGAATAAGAATAACAAAAATGTTGACATTTTTTTTTTTATCTGTCAAAGGAATTAAAATTCATAAATAACATGTGTCTGATGAAATTTTTAGTGTTTTGATTTTATTAATAGATAAATAAAAGCCAAATCTCAATGATTTATTTTCTTTCAGAAATAAACTTTCAAAGGTATTAACTTAAATTCTTTGTCAAGTTAACTACAAAGAACAGAAAACGTTCCTCTTTTTAAAAATAAATTACATTGAGTGTAATGTAGATACTGGCACCATTTAGACAATTCAAAACTTAATAATCATTATAACATTATTTTTAACCAAATTCAAAATTATTTTTATATAAATGTAAAGTACAAAGTATTAAACGGTAGGTTTAATCTAAATTATTTTTGCTTTAGAATCAGATGTATAAGTTGATTAAACAGTTAACGAGCAGCAGATTTAAGAATGCAAAAACCTTGCATTATTTATTATAGTTTCAGAAAATATATGCTAAAGTTTTGTTAATCAAGATAATCAAAAACAGACATTTTCACTCCATAAAAATTTTATTTCAGCAAGTTCCATTTTGTTAGTTCGTCATTTTAAGTCTGTCCTAGGGCAGCATCTACAGCAGTTACTTAAACTACTTGAATTCTACTATTGTGTTAGTATTAATAAACCATCCAAATATACTATATAATACATTTCCGAATTAATTAATAGTAATAATAAATTAATATTACCGATTGAATTAAGTAATATAATAATTATTATAATGATAATTGATTAATATTACCGATTGAAATAGGTAATTTAAGTAAAAGTTTTTCAAATTTTCAAGAGCATGTGGGGATATTATTTTATTTCGAATATAAAAAAAAATTCTGATTCGTCATTTTTATTAGTAATTAACATGACAGAACTAATTTTATTTAAATAAATAATTTAATATTGTGTATATATCCTTCAACAAAATGAAGAAACATGTTTAATCTGAAATTCTGTCAGCATGCAGGGGAAAGTAAAAGTATTTTTAAAAAATACTATTAAATTTAAATACTTTATGCACTTAAGTATAATTCATTTTCATATTTTAGAGCTTCACTCTGACATGATATATAAGAATTATATTAATCTAAACACCCAAGAACAGGGTATCTATAATTCTCAAAACTACAAATTCAAACCACATAAAATCATTCGACATTTGCTTTTGCAGAAAACTCACAAATATAACAATTTGCATAAAAGCAACTACTGTAATATTTATTACACTTTTTCTTGCTTGTGGGATTATTTTCAGACTCAAAGGCATTAAACTGAAGACTTAACCAATAAGACCTACCCTCTATTAACTTAATACAAAAACTCACAAATATAACAATTTACATAAAAGAAACTGTTGTAATATTTATATTACTTTTTCTTGCTTGTGTGATTATTTTCAGACTCAAAAGCATTAAACTAGAGACGTAATCGGCAAGAGTTAACTTAATCTATAACAAAAATTACTTCCAAGAAACTGATTCAATGCTAAAAGTTTGTCCAAGAAAATTATTTAGATATGAAAATTACTTTTTGGTTGATTCAGAAGAATTTACTTCTGTACTTTTTAGGCTGTACTTTTTCGTAACTATCCTGTGTTCATTTGTTAATATCTATTTAGCACATTTTATATTGCTGAACATGGAAGTCCAGATAATTTCATTATGTACGAGTATCTTTGAAATCTTTTTTAATTTTATGTTGATATTAAACAGACTTTTGTTTAAACCAAGTTCCCTGTTTCTTTATTTAGAAAAACAGAACAAATTTTATGCATAAAAATTTTTTATGAATAGACACTCTTTATATGAATAATTAAAGACAACTCTTAATGATGAATAGACACTCTTAATTATGAATATTGAATAACTCTTAATTATGAATAGACACTCTTCAGATGTCTATGCATTAGACATCTGAAGAGTGTTTATTCATAAATTGTGGTGGAAATCATCCAGGGGATTCACATTCTCCTTCTTAGCTCAACAGGAGGACTTTCCTGCCTTGAGGATTTATCATTTCGCTCCGCAGCATAGACATGGAAGCTTTCATCTCAGCATCGTTTATTGGGTTTCCAACTCGACTACTCTAGTTCGGGAGTCCATTGTATTGGTCACCAGGCCGCACCGGACTAAGTAGAAAGAAAGGAATATTGTTTTTTCTGGTATAACATTTTTTTGGGATATTTTTATTTGTAATATAAATAAATGACAATTTATCTCAAAAATAATTATCAGTAGAAGTCAAATATGAAAAAGTAAGAAATGAAGATAAAATGCCAATATTTTGTTGTTTTGATGCAGTACTTTGGTGTGCAAACAGACAACATTTTGACGAAAATAAAATAAGTGGTTTAAGAAAGCTTCCTAAAGAATGGTCGCACCTTAGATGCTAGAAAGACTAAAATTATCTTTTTTTATACTTTTTAAATACCAGCGGGCAGAGAAAAATAATTATTATCGCAACAAACTTGTTATTCATCTCTTTTTTTAACGTTATTCATCTAGTTTTGTTTTAAATGATTTTAAAAAAAAATATTTTATCGTTGTTGCTTGTTATTCTACTTTTAAACTCGATTAAATTTGAATTTGTGGTCCATAAATGTTATTTTTTAAATTAATATACTATTTTTAAATTAATATATTATACTATTATATTCATGCTTATTATGTATGGCAACATTGTCATGTTGTTTACATATAAAAATCTGCAATAATTTTAAATCTACAGCTTATCTTTTGACTTAAGCTAACCCTATAAAACTGACTTTTTCGAAGAATTTTATTGAATTATGAAATTTTTTTTAAAGTTATATGTAATTCTTAAAGTTATATGTAATTCTGTATTATTATTATTATTTCTTCTTTTGCCTTTAAAGAATATATTTACAACATTTAAAATAACGAAATTATTTACAAACTCGATTATTTACAAACTTTAAAATATCGAAACAGTTTGTTTTTAATTTCAAAGAAATTTATACAATTTAAATTAATTCACAGCATGGGATAAAAAGGATAATATTATGGTAGACATCTTTATGCACCTATTTTCAGGAATATATACATTATATTAACAATCGAACTATAAAAAGGATTTGTCAGAATAAATTGATAAGTTTAAGTTTTTAATAAATTTATTATTCTCTGAATTTGACACCGTTTGTAGCATTTAAAAGGATAACAAATAAATAAATTAATTAATGAAGATTAAATAATTTAACTGATCATAGAAAAATAATATTACATTAATTTTATACAATATTTTCTCTGTGACTTTTAAAAATAGAATTAATAAAGTGTTTTTATAATGTCAAATTCTTCTTCGACAAAATTTATTAACTATAGGTAATGTCTTTTAATCAAATAATAAATCGACTGAATAACACAAACTATGCAAAATATTTAAATTAATTAATTATTACAAACCCGGATATTTTAAGTATAATTCTGCAAATTAAAAACTAAAAAGCAATTGGTTATAAAATTCATAAAAGACATTTAAATAAAATAATTTTTAATTTTTAATCATAGGCCAGTTAAAAATGTTCAAACGATTGAACATTTATTATATTAATTTATGTTCAATCGTTTGAACATTAATATTACATTAATCTTATACAATATTTCATCTGTAACTTTTAAGATATAACTAATAAATTGTTTTAATGATATCAAATTCGTCAAAATTTATTAACTGCAGATTGTCTTTAATTAAATAATAAACCTATTGAATAACACAAACATAGTTAACGCAAATTATTTTAAATAATTAATTATTACAAATCCAGATATTTTTACTACAATTCTTCAAATTAAAAATTAAAAAGAAAAATGTTGAGTAATAAATTCATAAAAGACATTTTAACTAAAATAATTCACATTAATGGGTCAGTTAACAATGTTTAAGCGATTGATGAAACATTCAGTTCAAGATAAACCACGAAAATCCTCCCACGATTTTTATCCTGTTTCCTTTATTGGTTTATGCTCCATTTCCTATTTTATTTAATCGATCTCTAACTTAAGAGACAATTCGAAATAAATAAATTCCCCACACTCTAAATAAAAGGAAGAAAAACATCCCATCCATAAACACAGCAAGAGCAATGAATAGTTAACAAACCTGCATACGAAACAGAATCGCAGTCCAAAACTTTGCTCTCTCTCTCTGCATACATCTGAAATAAAAAGAAAACTTTACTATTATTTACTATTTTAACTTTATTTTTAAGACAGAATTAATAAATTGTTTTAATAATGTCAATTTTTTCTTCGTCAAAATTAATAACAAACCGATTGAATAACACAAACATAGGTTATGCAAATTATTTAAAATAATTAATTATCACAAATCCAGATATTTTAAGTACAGTTCTGCAAATTAAAAACTAAAAAGAAAAATATTGGGTAGTAAAATTCATAAAAGACATTTTAAATAAAATAATTCACATTAATGGGTCAGTTAAAAATGTTCAAATGATTGATGAAACAATCAGTTCAAGATAAACCACGAAAATCCTCCCACGATTTTCGTCCCGTTTCCTTTATTGGTTTATGCTCCATTTCCTATTTTATTTAATAGATCTCCAACTTAAGAGACAAAACGGTGCAATCGAAATAAATAAATTCCGCAAGCTCTAAATAAAAAGACGAAAAACATCCCATCACAAAACAGCAAGAGCAATGAATAGTTAACAAACCTGCATACGCAGTCCAAAACTCTGCTCTCTGCATACATCTTGAACAAAAAGAAAACTTTACTATTATTCATGATTCCGTTGAAAACCAATTTCCCGGGTGAAATAGATGGGATAGAAATATTTTTATTGCCGATTTTTGTCATTCTCCCTCTTGCGTCTCTTTTTACGACTAGGCTCAGCTGGCAGGAAACCTCTAAAATATTGTGGGACTTAGTCGTCCTCATCTCGGAGCCTTTACCACCAAACCCCAAAGGGATCATCGCTTTGTCGCTTCAATCAAAACAAATGGATCACAAGCCGATCTCATGGGGACGATTCAGGCAGGATTCCCCCTTCACTAAACCGATCCTCATCCGATGAAAACATAGCTCTAGTCCTCGTCTAGCACGATATCGTAAATTTTGAGTACGTTAATTCGGTTTAGTAATGTAGAAAATGCATATTTTACTACAGGATGATATATCCAGGGCTGTGTTGGGAGCGTAACGAAGTTTTATAACGGTTTTTTTTTCTTTTTAGCAGACGTGTTTCTTCGTCTTTTATTTATTTTTTTTTCCTTTTCTTTTTTTCCGGTGGAATTCAAACGAAACGTATAGCACCTTCTTTATTTTTATTCCTGAATAGATCTTCGAGAAGAATCGCTCTTGTTCCAAAATGTGAAATCTGTTCGAATCGAGTGCAGTAGAAAGGTGATTTTAGTGCGATAAAACGGGGTGTCATAAATTGAATTTCAAATTGGGAATTGGTTTTACTGTGAAGAAAGGCGAGGAAATATATCCTGATTTGAGAATTATGGTTTAGCACGGCGATATTATTATAAAATGTATCTCTAGAATTCTAAATTTATGTTATTTAGTTTTAAGGTTTTAAAAATGTATAACATATTTTACAGAAACAGAATTTGAATCTTGCGAATGCTTTAATATTTTATTAGATATGCAGTTAAATTTTTAATGGCTTATCTTAAGTTAAATTTAAAATAATTTACACACAGCAATTTATATTGATGGATTGATTTTTTAATATAATTTTATATTCAACATTTAAATTAAACGGTCTGAAGGTTTTGTTTACTGTAAAAAGAAGACATTCAGAGAATAAAGTCATTGTGTGACATTTTTCATAAATAGTAAGTGAATTTCAAGCATAAATAATTAGTCTTAATCGAGTTAATTCATTTTTAAATACTTTCTTCAGTACAAGAATATCACTTATAATAAATAAAAAGTATAAAAACAAGCCATTCTTTCATTTCTGATCAACTTTGACTTCTTGAAAAATGGTAAAATAATCGTATAAGGCAAGCATGATAAGATAAACGAAAAGTTTGATTACAAGTTTTAATTTAAATTTTATGTTCCTATTCCAATTTAAAGAAATTATTCTTTTAACGGAAAAAGATGCTTCATAAAAGTATAAAAAAGATAAGACTTATAGGAACATAAAATTTTCATCGTAATCAAACTTTTCGTTTATATTATCATGCT
Source organism: Caerostris darwini (assembly GCA_021605075.1). NCBI lineage: Eukaryota > Metazoa > Arthropoda > Arachnida > Araneae > Araneidae > Caerostris > Caerostris darwini. The sequence goes on from BPLQ01011449.1 coordinate 744,386, forward strand.
TGCCTTATACGATTATTTCACCATTTTTCAAGAAGTCAAAGTTGATCAGAAATGAAAGAAGGGCTTATTTTTATACTTTTAATTTATTATAAGTGTTCCTGTTCTAAAGAAAGTATGTAAAACTGAATTAACTCATTTAAGATGAATTATTTTTAGTGGATGCATGATTTCCTTTGAGATAACCTGTCTTTATCAAGAAATGAAAATTTTAACTGTCATAAATTGTGTTACATCCAATACTCATAACATCTGACAAAAGAAAAAAATTCTACTTTGTAATTTATAATAAGGAATAAATGTTAAGTGTTTTGCAGTTATATTAAATAATAATGAAGTAGAACCACCTAATAGTGATTTCAATTTTTGGAATAAGAAAACATTTTGTGAGACACAAATTTTGGAATAAGAAAAAATTTTGAGAACATTAAGAACGAAGTTTTAAATATGAGAAATATTTTAAATAAAAGAAATTAAGAATAAAACACTAATAACAGTTTACCATTTGAATGGAAAGACATTTATATAACTGACTCAGAATTTTCTATCAATAATCAAACTCAAATTACTATTTATTACCATAAGTAATAAATAGTAATTTTGACTCGATACACTGAAGTGATAAAAGTCATGGGATACCTCTTAATATCGTGTCGGCCCTCCTTTCGCCCGGCGAAATGCAGCAACTCGACGTGGCATGGACTCAACAAGTCGTTGGAAGTCTTCTGCAGGAATATTGAGCCATGCTGTCTCGATAGACGTCCATAATTGTGAAAGCGTTGATGGTGCAGGATTTTGGGCACGAACAGACCTCTCGATGATGTCCCATAAATGCTCGATGGGATTCATGTCGGGCGATCTAGGTGGCCAGATCATTCGTTGGAATTGTCCAGAATGTTCTTCAAACCAATCGTGAACAGTTGTGGCCCGGTGACATGGCGCATTGTCATCCATAAAAATCCCATCGTTGTTTGGGTACATGAAGTCCATGAATGGCTGCAAGTGATCTCAAGTAGCTGAACATAAGCATTTCCAGTCAATGTTCGGTCCAGTCGCACCAGAGGACCAAGTCCATACCATGAAAAAACAGCCCACACCATTACGGAGCCACCACCAGCTTGAACAGTGCCTTGCTGACAGTTTGGGTCCATGGCTTCGTGGGGTCTGCGCCACACTCGAATCCTACCATCAGCTCTTACCAACTGAAATCGTGACTCATCGGACCAGGCCACGGTTTTCCATTCATCTAGGGACCAACCGATATGCTCACGTGCCCACGAGAGTAGCTGCAAGCGATGTCGTTCTGTCAGTATAGGCACTCGAGTCGGTCTTCTGCTGGAATAGCCCAAGAAAGCCAAATTTCTCCGCACAGTTCTAACAGACAAGTCCCTTGTACGTCCCACATTGATTTCTGCGGTTATTTGACGCAGTGTTGCTTGTCGGTTAGAATTTACGACTTTTTGCAGACGTCGCTGGTCTCGGTCGTTAAGTGCAGGCGGTCGACCACTGCGCTGTCCATGGTGGGATGTTGTGCCTGAAATTTCATACTCTTGACACAGTGGATCTGGGAATGTTGAATTCCCTAACGATTTCCGAAATGGCATGACCCATGCGTCTAGCTCCAACTAACATTCCGCGTTCAAAGTCTGTTAATTCCCGTCGTGCGGTCATCATCACGTCAAAATCTCTTCACTTGAATAACTTGAACAGAAATGAAAGCTCTGCGCATTTATACCTGTTCTACGCGATGCTACTGCCATCTGAAAATGTGCATATTGCTATCCCATGACTTTTATCACTTCAGTGTATATATATATATATCAGTACTTATGGTAATAAATAGTAATTTGAATGTTTATGTATATATATATATATATAAATATATAAACATTCTCTCTATGCAATGATTAGGAATTCGAAATTGCAGAACCATCAATGACGAGTGTGCATTCAATATTCTGTTCAGTAATTGGTGAAACCTTCCCTATTAGTGATGTTATCTTGTATACGTCTATGTATAGGAGATACATATTCCTAATCTTTTCCTGTGATACATTCTTTCAAGCATCCTCAATTGTTTCTGTTAGATTTTGTGTGTCCAAATCTGGCTGGCTACAATGTTTTATACATGTTCAATAAGCAAATGTTCTGGTAAACATACTGGTAAAGGAAGGGTTTGAACAGCATGGATGCAGCTTACTGATACGAAAATCGTATGGGACCGGGAATTATCTTGTACCCAGGATGACACATCATGAAAGATAACGCAAACAGCCGCAGGAGTTTATTTGTTATATGAGATATATATTGTAAAGATATTAAAATTTTGCGCAGGAAGAGTTGAAGTGACCTGTTGTCGCAAGAGACAATACCTTAAGCGATTACACCAGGGGTAATGATTGTGTGCCTATATAAAACAAAGGCTGGTTGGCACTATTGCGTTTTATACACGTATCCGACAGCTATATACTGAAAGATAAAAAAAGCGACCCGTCACAGAATACCAGTTCGTTGGCAATTATGATGATCTGCTACGTCAACACTCCAGATCATTCTGTCAATATTATGGATTAAAGGAAGACCTCACTCCTCTCATCCAGTGCCATGAGATGATTAAATGTATTACGGGTGGTATGAAAGAGGCTGCAGTACATTGGATGGTGGTCAATGATGACATTGATAGTTCAGGCTTGACACACAATTAGCTGACTTACTACACATTCGTGCACATTAGTCACAGATCCTTCATTCCTTTATTAGTTTCTAGCAGAAACTATTGTTTACAACCATCACCTTTAAATCACAGTCCCCAAATGATACAGGTAATGGCAGCTTTTTCTCAGTATGCCCGGCCAACTTTATATAACTCAACTATGAGACAATGTTCGGAGTTGGTTATAAGATCTTCAACAATATTGTAATGGAAATGCTGTATTGATAGTGTCACCAATGAACTACAACGCCAACAACGAAGAAGTCTAAATCCTTAGCAATTATTACCTGTTTTATATGATGTTAAATGTTCAGTGGAAACTTGCTATATGATCCTCATTGGCCGGGGGTATTTATTCATCAGCATGCGTGTTATTATGAATTCTCCATGCAAAATTTCGAGATGTTAGGATTTTTTTCCTGGAGGAGTTGTTGTTTTTTGGCAAAAGTCACACATATTCACCCCTTATATATATATATTGGCCCTCAGGAGTCAATTTGAATTCGAATCGGGACTCATCGCTGAGATCGATTCTTCTCCTGTCATGAGAAATCAGGGGGAATAAGCCTGGTACCCTTGAAATGCGCTTGTGGGTGCAATGGGCCCAGTTATCCCAGACCCCGATTTCTGAGTTTTCTATCAATATTCATTGTGATCATTTGCGCATGGTTGACAGATCGGATGGTTGATAACGATGAATCAGGCGTTGCATGACCTGTTCTGAAGATCGTAGTTTTATGTATTGCCGTACGTATCCTCACTGTTATCACGTATTGCCGTATCTTAGGTTGATCAGTATTTTCTTAACATTGTGACCATTATTTATCATTTCCTGCCAACATCGTAAAATGGCAGCAAAGCTCCGATCCGAATGTTGAACGATCTTTTGATTTGACCGGTCTACTTTCTTTAGTCCAATTGCTCTTCTTTTCTGAAATGTTGATATATTATATATTCATATTTTGCAAGAATTCGGAGCATTCAAACTGAGCAGACGAATTCAAATTTGAATGGACATTCTTACTACTCAGTGCTCACTATTGGCATTTCTCTCTATTCGGTTGCTAAATTACAATGCTTTGGAGGTACAACTGCTCATTCATTGGCTACCAAAACTTATTCATTTCCATGATCTGCAGAAAGGTATGTGCATAAAAAATTTTGTTACAAGATAACTCATTCTTATTATTTCGTTTTTTGTTAGAGTGTACATAGCATTGATGGTGGGTAAATGTAAATCTTCGTTAAAGTAGAAACGCTTTTTTATTATTATATACAATTTTTTTTATTGAACCTTTTTAATATTTTGTTATATGGATATTAAGTTGTGTTACTTATTTTTTATGTTTATATATTTTGCTTTAATTAATTTGTAATAATCATTTGAACTGGAGAAATGATTTCATTTGTGATTTTCTTCCTTCATTTTGTACATTTATGAGTGGAAAATTCTTTCATTGCAAAAGGAAAAAATAAATATTTAAAAATAACGGAACATTGTTTTCGTTTTTATTTTTACTTTTACGAAATGCAATGCTGAGTTTGGTAGGGATGGGGCCTATGTGGCACCACATAATTATTACTATAATTTTAAACAAAAAACTCTGGGTGCTAGGGTCCGCATTTGTTTCTTGTCGTTGAGCTCAATGGAAAGACTTTCAGGCATACGGATTTGTCATGCCCCCACCCCCACTATGAAGATGAGAAATTTCTGTTTTGGTTTTCTTGTCGAATTTCGAATCGTAGCTACCTTTGTTCAGAAATAAAACATACTATCCATCAGGTTGCTTTGACACAGCTATCAGTTTTACTAAGTAATGTCATTACGTACAATAAAATGTTGTCATCACTGACATTCCACAAAATCTTGGTTTTTAATGTTGAAGATCATTGTCGAAAACAGCTTTGTAACAGTTTTAAAATTATTTTTCACTTAAAATATCTTATATCTTCTTTGGGACAACTAGCATATATGTTTGTGTCTCTGAAGAGGTTAAACTACTATGCAAATTTAAAAATCTAGTAAGTTCATTTAAATTTTTCTTGCTAATTTTGAAGTTTCTTAGTATGCGAGAGATATCTATAAAAGAAAATAAAATCCAGTTTTCGAATCATCATTATCAACTACCCTGCGTTTCCACTAAAACATGTATTTTATCGCCTATAAAATCAATGCATAGCAACTAGTTTTACCATTCTTTACTCGTTTCTACAGTTTTTCATTTAAATTCTTTTATTTATCATAACTACAGAGACAGTAGCGTGCATAGATATCATTTGCATTTATTAAAAATGAATTTATATGATAGGTTTAGTTATAAATGACGAGAGTTTCCTAAAATGAATATTATCACGTTCGCAGAATGTATGTGACGTCAGTGGCTAAGGGCTTTTTATTTCTGAAACTTTACAACCAAGCAACTGTTGTCTGGCGGCTGCTGTTATATTATAATGCAGGTTGTACTTTTGTTTCATGATTTTTGTGGTTCTAGCATGAGCTACAAAAATAAATACTCATATGATTAATGTTATATGTGTCCTTTTCTTTTATAATAACAATTATTTTGACTTAATTTTGTTGCTTAAAATGTTCAAATACTCGTTTGGATAATTCTGCCCTGGAAATCCAAGTTTAGGAAGACCTCTGTTCATCATATGTGAGTTCTGTAATATATAGTTATTTGATTAATACATAGCTATTTTGATTATGTTATTATTAGTAGTTATAGATAATTGTTAGTTATTTTGATTGATATTTAGATTGATTTATTATAAAGTTTCAATGAAAGTTCTATTCTTTTTTTAGAAGGTTAGCTATCAGACATGATAATAACAATTCAATTTCTATCTATCTATCACAAATCAGTGTTAATCTATCAGTCATAATCTATATCTTCAATAATGTCAAATGCAAAAGACAGTGGCTTAGCCATAATTTAAGGCCTATTTAATAGCTTCGAAATGTCCAGAAAAGATTCCAATATTCCATTTCACCCAGAAAAGATTCCAAGCTTCCATTGCATCCAGAAAAGATTCCAAGATTCTATTGCATTCAGAAAAGATTCTTTTGAGAATATAGTAGGATATAAAAAGAATTGCTCATTAGGACCTGTTAGGTGACAATTGAACAATAACTGCTGAGGTTTACTGTCAACTACTAAGACGCTTAAAAGCATTTTGGAAAGGAAAAACGACATTGGTTAAAAGGAGTGATCCTGTAGTAAAGCATTGTCCTACCCCTCACTTTAAGAGTGACTAAGAGTCTCCTAGAAGAATTATGCTTCTCCTAGAAATTATGCTGTCCCACTTTATTCTCCAAACCTCGCTTAACTAGACTACCATCTATTTAGAAATTTGCAGAATCAATTTGTAGGACTTAAAAAAATCTAACACAAAGATGGGAAGATGTCATTAGAAATAATGGTGAAGATTAAATAAATATATTTTTGGCTAAGTTTGTAGTTTTATTTCAATCGAAACTACTGATAGATTTTTCATTTTCAACCAGATACATTGAAAAATAATTATTTATAAAAGTATTCCTCCACCTTAAAAGCCTTACAAATGCAATCTTTTTTTTGGGGGTGGGGAATGTAATTTTGAAATTATTAATATTAGTTTTTTCATATAACATAAGTGCAGCTGTGAAATATGAGATAAAAACCCATTTTCAGGTGATAATGTGATAATATATTTAGCTCTCTTAAATCAATATAATTTACTAGACTTGCAAGGTGGACAAATACTTTTATGACTAATCGTAATTAATTTGAGTTGTCAAAAGATCTTATCATCGGTAATCATCTACAATGAATGTCAGAAATCTTCTGTGTTCCTATTCTGAGAGAATTAGTTTTTTTAACGTGAAAAATATTCAAATTGAATTAAATGTGATTATTAATACAAAGAAACAACTGAAATATCCTTTTTTAAATAGAATCCCAGAAAATTTTGGTTAATTACAACATTTGTGTCACTTTTACATTTTTTAAAAGTTTAACCGTGTTTAAATAACTGTAAGAAAGTTAATACATGTTTTCTTGATCTGCAATGAATGGTTTAATCTTAGGCACCTTTCCTACCTAAAATTAAAGTAGTTAGACTATTAATTAATATTAATTTAGGTACCTTACTTATTAATATTAATTAACCTATTAATTTAAGTACCCTACTTATTAATATTAATTAACCTATTAATTTAGATACCTATTACTATTACTTTAGGTACCTTACCTACTAAATTAAATACCTTTCCTTTAAATATTAATCTCTTGCAAAGAATTCATTTATTATTTTTTGTTGTTGTTATAAACTGTGTATATCCGAATAATCAATTACTAAGGAGATAATAAATTAGTAAAAAAATTAAAACTAAATTAGGAAAATAAAATTAGCTAAGATTACAATTAATAATGCTTTACCTAAAGAAAGCATAACTGAAAATAAAATTAAAAAATAAAGTTATATAAAGCTTAATTTTGTGTACGTAAAAAGTTAAATACCTTTCAAAAGTAAATGCCAGTCAAAAATAATATCATTATCAATTTAATTAAAAATAATAATGCAGAGCAAAATATCCGGCCAAATTGCTAGGCAAAAAGCTTGCTTGTTATCAAGAAATGGCCAAATTGCTTGACACAAAACTTGTCTGTAATCAGCATTTTATCAGACTATGAATTTCATTCTGTTTTTGAAGTGCAGCTTCCTTCTTTCTCTTTTAAAACGTGATAATAAAAAGTGTTTCGAAGGATGTAGTTGAAAAGGTAGATGTAAATCTGTTTTACTGTTAGTTAAAATCTTGAATTGAGATAAAAAAAAAACCCCGCATATCTTGGAAATGTTTCTTTGTAATTTATTGAAGTAAAACAAGATCTGCGTAAGAAAAACATATTTTATTTTTCAAAAATTCAATTACGGATTTTGTCATCTTTTTGTAGAAATAATAATGTAAAATGAAAAATTATTTAAATAAAAAAGAAAATAAGTTTTTAAATTGTCACATATACACGAATCCGAACATCTGCAATAAATAAATAAATTATTTATTAGTTCAAAACTTGTTGCAAATTTTTGTGAAATCGCTGCATTGTTATCAGTATGATTAATTTACTACCTAAACTATTTCTAGGACTTTGTAACTACGTTTATATGACTTTTATATTCATTTCTATATTTTTATTTGCATTTTAGCTTCCCCTTTACTGAGTTTTTCTCATATTTATTTTACCCTTTTAATTGTTTAGATTTTGTTTCTAAAGATTAAGTAGATATTACTAACATTTGTAATCTTCATGTTAAAAAGTAAATACCAATCAATTTAATTTACCAATTTCCAATCATTGGTATTGATTTGTGGTTATATAAAAAAAAAGTTGTACAATCTGGTTTCTCAGCAGTGTAGATATCTTTTTTTAAATGGTCTCTTTTTGAGTTTATCATCACAACTTAAAATTCTCATTAGTTATAAGGAATTTCATTTAATGTTTTAAAATTTAAAAAATTTCTTAAAGATTTTAAATAATATAGAATTTTTAATTTCATTTAACTTGTATATATCTGATAAATATACAATAGTCTGATGGCAGTAATTTGAAGTTAATCTTGGAATAATGAACTGCTACTATTATTACATCAATCTTTGTAATTCATATGAAATTGAATCCTAAAATTATTCTTAAATGAATCCTTTAATTAAAAAATTATCCTTAAATTAATCCTAAATTCAAGCTCAGATGTTGTCATCTTGAACAGAACAATAATAAATAATAATTCCTCCATAGTCTGAGCTAAAAATAAAAAAATTAACCTCTATAATTTATCAAAGTATGTGTTTTATTTTTTTTCTTTCCATAGACTTTAATTTAGCGAGCCAGAAAAAATTCATAAAAACAATAAGTAAGAAAAATATATTTAAAAGTATGGCCGTTGAATAATTGTCATATGTTGCAAATCAAAAGATTTCATGCATTTAATGTATGTATTTTCATGCAATATGCGTATTATACATTAATTGATAAATTATCGTAGGTTATTTACGTATTATTTTGCAATATTATAATTACAACATGTTTAAATAAAAAAATTGAAAATTTCTAAAAATTTAATGAAATGTATATGGATTATGATTAAATGTCTTATTGAAACATCTGATTAAAATCTTAAATTATAATTTGTGTAGTGTTTTTTTCCTATTATTTTAAAATCCAATCGATTAATTTATGGTGAAATATCACAATTTTAAAAAAAATTATTTGATTAAAAATTATGTTTATTATTCAAAGATTAATATTGATCTATATAAAAAAGTAATGTTTTTCATTAATATACAATTTTTTTTTTTAATTTATGAAAAGCAATTTTTTTTTGCCCTTCAAAAGGAAAACAATGAACCATTAAAGTATGTATTAAATAAAAGTATGCATTAAATATTCTTACAATAAATATATTTTTTAATATTTGTATACTTTGTATCCTTGCATTATAAAAATGAATGTAATAGAGCCACTTTTCTAATATATAGAAGAAATTCTGTCATTTTAAAAGATTTTTAATGGTATTCTGATAGAGCATTAAAAAACAACTTTACATCATTGTATGTCAATTTTAAGCTATAAATAACAAATGTCTTTGCTTTCTTACAGCAAAAAACATCAAGAATTTCTAAAATTTCAAATTCAATAGTCAAAATTAAACGTACAGAAACATTCAGCGATCAAAATGAATACTAAAAATATTTTTCATGTAATTAAAGACCTGAAATCAATATATATGAATATGAATATCAATATATTTTGTATCTCAATAATCTGGGAAATTTATTATAAAGAGCTGTTTTTATAAGAAATATACATATAAACGTAAAGGAAGATAATTTTTATTTACATTCTTTTCTAGAAATTTCTGAACAAATAATAATAATAACAATAATCTTTATTTTTAAAATAAAGACAATTTCAATAGATTATAAGAGGATTAATATTTTTGATTAAAGCAAAAATGGGGATTGGGAAATGATATATTATTTAAAAAATTAGAAGCTGATATATTATTTTAAAAACAGACAAATTAATATGAAATATAGGTATTTCTATACAATAGTTTCTTAAGTTAATTTCAAAGCAAATCTAACAGAATTAACAAACCATTCTGTTAATTTTTCAATTAAGTTCCCTCAAGAAATTAATAATCTTTATTTTTAAAATAAAGACAATTTCAATAGATTATAAGAGGATTAATATTTTTGATTAAAGCAAAAATGGGGATTGGGAAATATATTATTTAAAACATTAGAAGCTGATATATTATTTTAAAAACAGACAAACTAATATGAAATGTAGATATTACTATACAATTTCAAAGTAAATCTAACAGAATTAACAAACCATTCTGTTAATTTTTCAATTAAGTTCCCTCAAGAAATTAATAATCTTTATTTTTAAGTTAAAGACAAATTTCAATAGCTTATAATAAGATTGATATATTTGATTAAAGCAAAATTGGGGACTGGGAAAGTTGACACATTATTTTAAAAACAGATAAACTAATATGAAATGTAAATATTACTATACAATAGTTTCTTAAGTCAATTTCAAATCAAATCTAACAAAATTAACAAATCATTCTGTTATTTTACTCAATTAAGTTCTCTCAAGAAATTAAAATTCAAAAGTTACTTTTGCTTTTGATCTGCGTCTTTGCTTCCAAATTCAACCTTTGAAGCAGAAATTGGCCAAATTCTGCTTGTTCCTGTCTTAAGATAGCTCTGCAACTCCGGCAAGTTTTCAAACCTCTCTTGATACTCTTTTAAATTTGGAAATTCATCAAGAACGTTAGGAATTAGATATTCACAGAAATCAATGCAATCATATGCCAAAAAATCGACGTAAGTAAGTGAATCTCCAATTAGATATTTTTTGTTTCCGAGGAATTCTGCAATCACCTTCGCATGGTATGGAATTTTTTCCTCGAATTGCGATTTTATTTCATCCACGACTTTTTCGAAGCACATAAAAAACAAATGAGTACGAAAATCGACAATTTGTTGCTCGACCAAAGAAATTTGATCTTTTTCTTGTTCGGTCTTTCCATCAAGTCCATATTTTTCAGCCAGGTATCGCAAGATCGTGGTACTCTGGGTCAATCGCACATTATCATCTATATAATAGGGCAAATTGGGGAAATCGAGATTCAGATTGAATTTATCATTTTCCCAGGATGGGCGATCGTCTAGATTATATCTTTTATCTTCAAAACCTACATTCTTGTAGTGAAGTAGGTATACGATAGGTTCAGCTAGAGCGCGAATATTCCAATATCCAAGAATAGGTTTCGACATGTTAAACTAGACTGTCCAGCTACCAAGTACAAATAAATTAGCTATGGCGAAGTGCTTTTTGTGCTAAATATCCTGTTGGCTGAACTCCAAAACTCCGACAGAAGGTCCTTGTGAGTTCATTGTTTCATTGTATCACAGATAAACTTTATCTTACTCTACACACCCTATAGATTATAAGAGATAGGAAGATAGGAACATATCAAAAGACATTGAAATTGTTCTGATAATTTTTTATTTATCGGAAATCTTTTTTTTTTCTTCCTCTAGAAACGTACATTTATGAGGCAAAGATAAAATAATAAGTTTTAAAACTTTAAAAAAGCAAAGTTCATATAAAACCTGACTTGAATATAGAAAATTTGTGCAAAACATGATCAGGAGGAATATAATTTATCATGCACATATAGTGTTCAAAAGGGCTCAGGTTCAAACCCATTGAATCCAAATAATAAGCTTTAAAAAGCAAAGTTAATATAACATCTGTGTTAAAACAATATGACTGAAATATTGTATCTGAAATTCTTGTCCAAATGGGTTCATCATGGTCAATGATTTCATATAGTGTTCAAAAGGGCTCAGGTTCAAATCCACTGGCGACGTTTGTTCAATCACTCTCACCACTGGCGATGTTTGTAAGTGTATCGTATCGTCAGTTACGCTGCTTGGTGGGAGAATTCTGGCCTGAATTTTCTTCTATACAACAAGTAAATGTGGATCAGTTAACCCTGAAAGTCCTGTTCGAATGTGATTTCCTATTTTAATAATTCATCGCTGGGTTCTTCAGAGCGTAGAATACGAGCTTCATAAGTGAACAAAAAAAGGACTAATTTTGTAAATTAATGTTTTGATTGTCTACATTTACTAAAAAATAATTATAATAAACGCCATCAATAAATCAACGAAAAACCACTTTACTTCTAAATATTAATTAAAAAAAATTTTTTTTTTGATAACCTGTTTCATATGCAAAATTATTTTAGGTAAGAAATTTTAATTTATTTAACAATAAAAAACATCAAAAATCAAAGGGAACGAAAATAAAAAATACTAAAGCCAAATTAATTTTCATATTTATATAATTTTCACTTAATTTCTAAATATTAATTTTTTAAATTTTTTTCTTAATAGTTTGTTTCGCATGCAATTATTTTATGTGAAATTTTAGGTAAGAAATTTTAATTTATTTAACATAAAATAAATAAATAAAAAAGAAAATTAAAATTAAAATTACAAAAAAAAAAAAAAAAAAAAATCAGAAATTAAAAGGAACGAAAGAAATTAAAAATACTAAAGTCAAAATAATTTTTAATAATAATTTTCATGTTTATAATTTATATATTTAAATAGTTTTCATATTTAGCAATTCTAAAAAAAAGAAGAATGTTTTTGTATTATTTTATTAAAGATTTATTAATGTTTAATCATTTTTATTCTAAAGTTCATTGATGTTAAATGCACCCATAAGCTTCACACCTCAAACTTTTGATTAGCAGTTTTCAAATATTAATTTTTGTTAATAAAGAATAAACTCTTTCCCGAAGTTATTGATTTTGAAAAGAAAGAATTAAATGAAAATAAATTATCTGGAATAACAATAAAAATTAAGAAATCTTTTCTATTCTGCCAATTACTAAGAAATATTTTTTGTAATAATATTAATTTAATCACAACAGGAATCAAATATCAGCTATCCGCCCTCCAGATGAATGAAAATTGTTTTTGAAGCTAATAAAAACTTTCAAATATTTATTTAAAATTTTTTACTTAAATGTTGGAGAAATGCAAAGGTTTTAATAACCTATAAAATTAAATATATATGCGGGGAACATAAAAAATATAAGCTACTTAAAAATAAATTTTAGGAGCTATGAGGCTTTAATGCAAACTAAAAAATTTAAATGTAAGTGAAAGAACACTAAACTCCGTAAAATTAGCTATTTATAAATAAAAAATATATAATCTCAGATTGTCTATCCCATCTCTAATGTTGATCTTGAACAAATATAAATGTAAGATAATTGCAGAAGTGTAAATTTTTTATTATAACTACGAACATATTACTTTAATTATACCTTAAAATAATTTCTTTTGTTACCTCTAAAAGAACTTAGATATCTAAAATCATAAATAAACCTGAAACACTTCAAAATTTAAGCGTAAATATAAATATTTTATTTTAAAAACATATAAAGACGCTTAGAAAGTCGGAACTAAAGATTTTGTTATATCTTGTATTTCATTGATGCCCATCATATTAATCATTCTATTTTTCATGATAAAGCAAATAACAAATACGAATTAAAAGTGTTTTTATAAGTTATAAAACAGTACTAAAGCTTAAAATACAATATTGTATGTACAAAATAAAAATACAAAATAATTTTGTATCTCTTACATATACTTTATATTTAGCAACTTATTTTCTTTAATTAAATAATGTTAAAAATTCCTAAAATCATCCTATAAAAATATGTAAGTTTTAAAAGCTTTAATTACATAACACAAATGCTGAATTTTTTTGCACTTATTAAAATTTGATATTAATAATATATAACTTTAATATGTAATAGAAAAAAATGTTTTTAAGTTTTAAGTTTTTTAAACGAACGTAAAAAATAAAAAGTAACTTAATAAATAAAAGTACTCACCCAATAATAAGCAAAAAAATAGGAGAAACTTTTTTTTATTTTGGAAGCAAATAGGAATTACAACAACAATGATTTTACAAGCTGCCAGTTTTAAGATTAGAAGACATAATAGACAATGGCAAATAATACAGATTAAAATTGATGATTTAAGAAAAAAAAAATGATAGTAACAATTTAAGCTGGATTTTTCTTTCGTTTTTGAGTTCCTAGAATCAAAAAGTCCAATAAAGAATTAACAAGTTCTGTAGAATTAACAAGTCCAATAAATTCTTTCAAGCCATGGTACTATGAGAAATTTAGGTTCCGAAAGTTACTCATGTTTTGGTTCTGGACCTTTCCCTCCGAATTGAGCCAATGGGGAGAAAATGGGCCAGGATACGTAAGTTGATGACTTCAGATAGTTCTGCAATTCAGGCAAGTTTTTGATTCTCTGTTTATATTCTTTCAAATTTGGCAAGTCATCAAGAACATTTGGAATGAGATAACCGTAAAAGTCAAGAACATCATAAGCCATAAAATCCACATATGTAATCGAATCTCCAGCTAAGAATTTTTTGTCACCAAGGAATTTTGCAACTAGTTTCATTTGGGGGGCGACTTTTGGCACAAATTCATTCTTTAGTTTTTCGAAGTCTGGACTGTAGCAGAGTCGGCTGATACTCATGCGAAAATCAATAATTTGTTGTTCGGCTAAAGAAGCTTGAAGTTTTTCTTCTTCGGTTTTTCCATCAAGTCCATATTTGCCAGCCAGATGTCTTAAGATAGTAATGCTCTGAGTCAATCGCACCTTTCCGTCGATATAATAGGGTAGATTAGGAAAATCTAAATTCAGATTGAACTTCTCTTTTTCCCAAGATTCACGCTGGTCTATTTTATATCTACGGTCTTCAAAATCTACATTCTTGTAGTGAAGAAGATATCTAATAGGCTCAGCAAGGCCTCGAACATCCCAATATCCAACAATAGGTTTCGACATACTGAATGCGATTGCTCAGTTGCAGCGTACAGATTGAATAGCAGTAGAAAGAAGTTCTAGCGTTGATTCTTTTTATATTGAGGACTTATCTTCTCGGTAAAAGATATTTTTTGTTCATTGTTTCTTTTTATCCGTTACAGAAGTTATCTTGTTTTACATATCTTAGATTATTCTTATTAGTTACGCAAAGCGAAAAGGAGATAAAAATACATTGCGCATTAAATAGGTAATGCAAACCAGTATTGATATTTAAGATTTCTGTTTAAATAGAAAATTACATAACTTAAACATACTTATTTTGAATCGTATTGAATGTAAAATATGTAGCAATCAGATACTATATTCTTCTAATAATTGTTATTAATATAATCGCAAATTTTACTTACTAATCAAGTTTCTTGATTCGCAAAGTGTAAGAAAAATAGTGTTATTGAATTAATTTATGTTTAAATCATAAAATTATCATTATTATTAAACATTTAATAGTATTAGGCTTTCTTTAATTTGAAGTTTCTAATCATTTACTGATAAATATATACTTTTTCTTTTATGTCATTTCCTAATGATTTTGTGAGAAAAATATCCTAATGAAAAATTTAAACCTTTTAAATGGTGCATTTTTTATTACTTTTTATTATATCGTACCAGTTAAATAGCGCAAAATAATGATAATAATTTATTTATTTATTTATTGATGCAGATACATTATAAAATGTAAAACGTCCTTAACCCATAAGAAAACGCTCTTTTGGAGAAAATACTTTTTTCTGCGTCGGGGCGGAGGCCATATCGGCTATGAGCCCTCTAATATCCCAATAAAAACCAGCCTTGTTATAAAAGTTGTTTGAAGAACACTTGAAAAAAGAGAGCGTACGGCAGCTTGTCAAATGCGTAAAATTCATAAAAGTACATGAAGAACACAGAACACAGTCAGGAATATTGGTCAAGCCGATACGGCAAAGGTATCCTTTTAAAAAGTATGTCCAGTCAAAAGTCTAAAATGTGCAGTAGAGACCGAGTGAGGAATTCCATTGAGAGGGGGGAGTGAAATAATGAATTCCAGACCTTTAGGGGGGTGTCTCTCCTCCACGTGGTGGCCCTTGGAACTCCTTTTGGTAACCGAACGAGACACGAGTTCGTCACTGCAGCCCAGTTATGCCTGGATAAAACACTGGGAAATGCTCTCTACTACAATATTCAAACAATGCAGATGACTCTTCATATTTCTTAATGATTAAATAACAGTAGAAAGTAACATCAAAATTTGGAAAAATGAGTGATTTCTTTTTTTTTTCTAGTTTTTCTTTTTCACTGTAAATTGGTGGATCTCGTATTTCACTTATGATACTACTACTTATGATTATGATGATACTCACTTATGACTTTTTCTTCTGAGAGGGCTTGTAGGATTAGCGGCCTTTCATTTGCGTGTCGTATGAAAGATATCCTACCAGATAGCCTGATTGTTCCTGTGAGACTTTCACACATGCTCTCACAATCTCCCACATTCTTGCTCTTTTCTGGAAGTAGTGACGACAATGCACTCCACCAGTCTATTTGAACCTGATTTCTTCTGAAAATTAATTGCTCACGTTACTACTGGGACACGAATCGGGCCTTGTAGGATATTATAATCATAATAATCTTCCGCATGTATATATTTTTCCAAGTAATTTAACAATAGAATATACGGATTATGTGAGTTATTAACAATGTTTCTTCACGACTAGAAAGCGATATAGAAACTTGTTCAAATTGTTCCGAAACTGATATTATAGTATTTCGGAAAGAAATTTTCTGAAATGGGAAAATGAAGGTTTTTAACGTAATATTGTTCAATAGTTATATACAATTTTTTCGTATTTGATAGTTTATTGCTAAGTGAGTAGACAGTTCAGAAATTGCAATCAAATTGATCCTCCATATGTGCTAACGTCTGAAAAGAGATTTTTTGTGGTAAGATCTTTTTAAGATCTGGAAATTTTATTTCCATTGGAGATCAAGGGATGATTTGTGATTAATCGTTTTCTTCATGAAACCTCTACCCTCACCGCTACCCATCTTAATATAAGATGTTAATTCTTAAAAAGTACCAGAACAAAACTCAATGTTGGATTATGTATAGAATTTAAAAATATTTTTTTGATCAACCAAAGTTGAAGTAGTTGATGTTTATAAACATTATAGTAAATATAGTAGTAAATACAGGGTATACGAGAAATGCTGTACACAATAAAACTGTCTAAAAGCAAGTAAAACAGATATAAGTAAAACTTATGTGTTCAAAAGTACAAGTACTTATGTTAACAAAAGTTAATATATTTCGTTGTTAAATCATTTAGTTGCTTATAGTACACTCCAGTGAAATTCGATTTCATGCTATGCATTGGCGAGCATCTGAGGAATTATGAATTATGAATTACCATGCGTCTGATACAATCTTTCGCATTAACATGGATGAAAAATCCAACTGAGTTAAATCTGAAAAGCAACCACTTAGAATTTCTTAACTTCGCAGATGTTTGTAAATTCATAACAGGAAATAAAACCAAGGTTTGAAGAATTAGAGCTATGACATATCAAAATTCACATTATAAATTAGTAAAGATATATTATTTCTACAATTTCTAGATTTTTTTTACAAACACAGTCCGACATAGAAAATAATGCAACACCATGAAGATTCGGACATATAAATATTCAAATATCTGTGATAAACAGCTGAACAAAATATGCAAATGATCTGAAATGCAAGTTGTTGACGTGATTATAGTGCGAGATAGAAAAGAAACGGCATATGAATCATCAGCAGCTACACTTTATCGCCTACGGAATCTAGAATTTCGAGAAGCTCTACGTTTCAGAAGACACGTATGAATAAAGAGATGCGTGATCTATGACACCGAAGGCAGTTCCGGCAATAGGGTGATTTTACGAAGAGTCAAACTGTAGAAATGCTGTTTGGATTTAACTTCGTATTGCTACTGAAATCATGTAAAGGCAACGTGATTAAATCACATAAATGCAACTGTAAAAGTAAATGCCAGGTAAATGCACGTAAATTTAAACGTCCACTGTGCGTGAACTTGGATCAGATGGACCAATAAACGAATTATGAATCGTCTCAAAAGATCAAGTTCACCTAGACGTATAACAGAACTTATTAATCGACATATCCGATGAGAAATGGTGGAGGCCTTACAATCAACTACGCTCGATATTCTGTGAAATGTGCAGGGAGCTTTGGATTTTCCAATATCTGGCAAAACAGTTTCACCAAAATTGGTTAAAAGCGGCATACACACAAGCCGCCATTTATGAATCTATTGACGCCAACCCACCGAAATGAAAGATCACGATGTTGTCGGAGACGAGTCACTTGGATGACTGAATGGCACAATGTGGTGTTTAGAGTCGAGTCTCAGTTCTGTTTGTCTGGTGATAGTCAACCTGACTACAATTGTTGACCGTCATACCGCTCATCAAAGGGGCATAATGTTTTGGGATGCCATAAGATACGACAGCAGGTCATCCTTGGTACGTGTTGGAAATGTACGTATCACTGACGGAACAATGATACGTTAATGAGGAGCTACAGCCGATTGAGCTACCTTACATTTTGCGGCTAGTATTTTCCAACAAGAGAACGTGAGACCACACATGGCATTCACCAGCAGACACCAGTTTTAATATTAGGGGGAAATTCTTAAAAACACTTTCAGAAAAACTCAAAAAATGTTTTATTGTGCACAGGACTTAAAAATATTTGTTCAATCGGAAAATGTTGAAATTTACCTACATTACAATGATTATAATATTAAATACAGATCATTCATTACATCAGCGAGCATAAATCTCAAAGCAACTAATTCAAATCAAATCAATAGATTATCCAAGAATTATTGGAATAATTACAAAATTACGTAAAAACAAATAAAGAAATAAAATATATTTACTAACTTATAATGTAACAAAAGCTAATAAATTTCGATGTGAGAGATCCCTTATTATATCCCTGCTTATAGTACGTCCAAGTGAAATTTCCTTTCATGCCACGCATTAGCAACCAACTGCGGAATTAGGAATCTTGTATTAATAGCAGATGTGATGTTCTATTTCAGTTCTACCATACATTTGATAGACAGTCTTTCACATAAATTTACATGAAAAAATCTAATTTTTTTCCAAGCACTTCGATCCATGCCCACTCAGAATTTTATAATTCCTCAAATGATTGCCAATACATAAAGGAAATGGAGTATTTTTTGGACGTACTACAACAGCCAAGGTTTTAAAAAAGGAGTTCAATGCCACATCACAATTTATTGAATTTTGTAATTGCATTTTGATTATAAAATTCCCATAAGCAAGTACATCTTCAGCTACGAATTTTTTGTTTCCAAGGAATTTTGAAACTAGTTTCTGTTGGTGAGGGATTTTAGTCACAAAGACATTCAGGGTTTAATTCTTCGAGTTCTTAATCTTAGCTCAGTCGGCCTAAACTAACGCGAAAATTAACAATTTTTTACTCCAAAAGCTTACGAAGCTTTTCTTGTTTGGTTTTTCCATTAAGACCATATTTTTCACCATATTAAGATAGTAGTTCTCTGGGTCAACTGCACATTTTCTTCAATGTAAATTAGAAAAACCTAATTTCATTTTGAGCTAAAGAGCTAGGATACAGTCATCGTAAGTATATCTTTTATCTTCAAACTTTATGTTCTTGTAACTATAGAAGATATCTAATGGGTTCAGCACGATAACGAACACGAACATCCCACAATAGATTTTGAGATGTCGAAAACGAATACACACCCATGATACACACAGAAAAGATCAATAGTAAGAAATTTTAGTTTCATCATTTTTATAATGACTTTTTATCTTTCTGATAAAAAGTGAGTTCTTTTCATTGAATCTTTTATCAGAAAAAGATTATCCCATTAGTGTATTATATACTTCTACGTTAAAAGTAAAAATCAAAAACTACAGGTTAACAAAAGATTTTAGGGATCGCTTTTGATGCTTTAATACTAGTATAAAATAGTATGTTTCTATACGTAATAGTATGTTTCTATAATATGAATATATAAAATAGTATAACAGTATGTTTCTCAATATGGCATCCCTTAACATAGTTAATTTGTCTACATCGCTTTGACTATGATTTCAATGCACATAGTGTCATTTCTTTAGGAATTTCCTTTCTTCTGAAATAGCAGTTTTAAGCTCATTCGCTATTGAACCTTTCCTCTTAGATCCTTTTTTTAAATATTCCCACAAAAAATAATTACAGATTGTAGTATTAGGACTGTTTGGCATCCATGGATATAGCTTTATGAATTGCACATTCTCCTCGGTGAGGAATTTCCACGTACTTTTAGCAATACGCGAAGGTGCTGAATTTTGATGAAAATCTCCATCACCATTTGGATACATTTTGAAAAAAATTATCTTTCAAAAAAAAAGGCTTTAATTTTTTTTTTTGAATGTTGTATTTTTGATGGATTTTAGCTCCTGATTGCACAAAACGAAGTTTAGTGTTTCCATTTGCAGATATATCCATCCAGACCATGGCACCTTTTGAATGGGCTTTCTAAGTTATAGGAATTAAATCTTTTCTGTTTTTACCTCTACTCATGTATTGCTCTTGAGATTTTTGGCTTGTATCTCAGAGAAAGATCCAGGCCTCATTAATTGTCACTGCTTTTAGCAAAACGTTCCTTTGAACAAGCTTTATAGAAGGGCCACGAGCCTGCCTTCTAACTTCTATATCTTTATCACTTAGATGATAGCACTTGGGTGTCTTAATCTATTTTTAATGAGTGTTTTATTTGATAGCTTATGAATTGTTGACCTACATTTAAAGAATTAGCCATATTTGCCTATATTTGAATGCTGTCGAGCATTTATTTGACTATTATGTTTAAAAACAATCTTATTGAGAAGTTGCATCATAAGTTCTGTCAATTTGCTTCTTCTACATCTCAATTCCGACTCACCATCTTTTTTCTTCAATTCAAGTTTTGAGTTCTTCATCCTTCTGATATGACTCAAAGATATTGACATTCGTTTTTTTAAAAGTGATTTTGAATCCCTCAATGGCCCCACGGAAGTTCCAAAAAAGCTTGAACTTGACTAATTAAAGTTTTATAAAATTTATTTCAAGGCATGAAATGAAAGCCACAAAGGGTAATTGTCAATATGTTTGACAATACAACAATCCCTACTTAAAAGGAAAAACATTTGACTTATAGTGGTAACTAACATCAAAAGTGATCCCTAAGATATTTTGTTAGCTTGTAACGAAGAAAAAGGAGTAATATTTTATGCTGACTTCCCTTTAAATAGAAAATAAAGGGGAAATTATAGATTGTATATTTACTTAACTTTAATCCAACGGCATGCAATATTCAAGAGTAGAGAGTAAAAGAGTAGTCAACTGCAGTGGTAACTTAGGAAGTCCCATTTTAGGAAGGAAATTTAAAAAGAGCCAATTATTTATTTTTAATAAACAAACAATGAGAAACCGGAAAATCATTTCATAACATATTTTCATTTCATCACGTGTATAAATCTTTAAAAAATTTATACACAGACCCCGGTCAGTCTGATTCAGTCTCACGAGGCCGGAATGTTCAGTACACGTGATTCATCACGCCATTTCGCAGGTAAGAATAGACATACAACCCCAATAATAAAATTAGAAGGACATTAGTGCATAGATTATTATATTTGGGGACAAATCAAGTCGATTATGCTATTTATACTACAAGAAGGATCCTTCCGCAGGCGATGAAGAGAGGACATTACCATTAAGACTTTGAGGAATAACTGCTATGTATTTGCATATCGAATGAGAAAAAACCCAGGAAAACTCTTCCTCCCCTCCCTCCCAAACAGCTTGACTATCATTGCGAGACGCTTTACACATGTTGTCACAATCTTTATTGAGTCTTCACGTTTCTGAAAGCTGGGATTGCGGTTGACACCACCAGCGAGCGTATTCGAATTTTAGCCCTTCAGAGTGTTAGATATGCACTTTACGGCTGATCCCATAGTTTTACAACATATCCATTTAAATTCAGACTAACCATATCAGACTGATGAAATTTTACGTAGAAAAAGAAGAAAAGTAAGTTTTATTAATATATAGGCACCCGTTTAAAAAATTCAAATCATTAAAAATACTCCAAAATACTCTGATCGATTTGAATCGTGGTAGCAACTTTTATAATTAAGTTAAAGCGTGATGTCATTGTGTAGCATTTTATATAATCTTTCTTTTGATATGGAGCACAAAAAGGTTTTGAATAAAAGAACAAAAATTGAGTTTTTCAGCAGAAATTAAAAATTTTTGAAAATTTAAATTTAAATTAGTTTTTTTAGAAGTTCTTTACAATGATGTTTAAAAGCTTCATAAAATTGTAGAGTGTGATGTAATTGATTCCTAGTTAAAAAATTGAAAGAATTTTATTAAAAGATATTTATTTAAAAGAATAAAAAATTAATTAATTTATGTATTACATGAATCATGGAGCTTCAGTTTAAATTCAAAGAGATTAGTAATTAAAATATAAGCGGTAATCTAAGTAATAATTTTTTCAAAAAATCCTCATTTAATAAATATATTCGTTAAAGGAAACTTATGTAACAGTATCTTATATCATTTTGATGAATGAAATTGAAACTCTAAAATACACTCATGTCCATAAATTAAGGATAATGAAGTTCAGGCAAAGAAAGAGACAGAAGACTTATTTGTAAAGTCTATTTATTAAACAAAAGGTAATGAGCAAAAAAGATGCTATATGTTTGACATAATTACTAAAAATTGTAATTTTTACTCCCTGGAGCAAATTTCAAAAAAGAACCTAGTTACCAAAAACAGTATAACATGGTTAGTATGATGGTTAATATGGAGTATGTCTCCCGGATGATGCAATACAGGCCTTACAACGCCTAGGCATGCTGAGTATAAAATTATCAATCTGATCTTGGGGAATATTACACCACTCATTGAGCAATGACCTCCGAAGTTCCAGTTGACAGGTGGGAGGGGGTTGACGGGCTGCAAATATCCCACACATGCTCTATTGGATTCAAGTCCGGTGAGTATGCTGGCCAATCCATACGGGTGATATCCTCCAATTGAAGGCATTCGTCTTTTGCACGGTGAGGACGGGCGTTGTCATCCATAAACAGAAATTCAGCACCCATGGCGCCCCGAAACAAACGTACATGTTGTTCCAGAATGACATCCCGATAGATGTGGCCTGTCATCGTTACACTCTGAACATGCAGGTCAATTCTGGAACCAAGAATAATTCCTCTTCAAACGAGCCATCCTGCACCACCGTAACGGTGTCGTTCAATGGTGTTCTCTTGGTGGTAACGGGTACCTGGCGCTCTGCATATGAAAGTCCGGCGAGAATCAGACTGCAAACTAAACCTGGACTCGTCGGAAAATCATCACAAGACCACTGTTGCGGTGTCCACAATGCATGCTCTCTACTCCAGGTTAATCGCAGGCGACAGTGAGTTGCGGTAAGTGGAACACATCTGACAGGCCTACGAACATATAGACCAATGTGCCCTAAGCGTCTGTACACGGTCTGCCTTGAAACTGTCGTACCGGTAGCTGAAGAGAGCTGACGAGACAGGTCTGATGCTGTGCTCAGTCTGCTTCTTTTGGCAGTAAGTGCTAAATACCGGTCCTCATTCGGCGTTGTAACTCGGGGGCGACCTGTGCTGCAACATCTACTCACATTACCATCCTCTTGGAATAATTGCCAAAGCCTGGAGATGACACTCTGGGCGATTCCAAGTTCCTCGGATACTTCCAGCTGGGTACGTCCACATTCCAGTCGTCCGATAATTCTACCACGTAAAAAATCATCCAAATGCTTCCTTTGTGCCATAACTATGCGGTTTTTGCACTGAAAGGCTTTTAAAGCGGTTGTGAACAATTTTACTTCTTTGCCACCATTCCTTATATACCCCTCTCTTACACTCTCGTCATTGTGACGTACTATTCCCGCCATCTGGTGGTTTCCTGTAATTTGCATATTCTTCTTCAAGATGTGTGTGATAATTCTACAGGTGAAATTTTTATTTTAGAGTTCAATTTCTGTGGGATTCTGAATTATCTTTAATTTATGGACGTGTGTGTACATTGAAAATATTTCAGTGAGGGACTTTTGCAGTTTTCTGAAACTACTTGATACAGTACAAATTCATGTATTTTAAATTTTTTTTAATAATTTATGAATATCTATTGTTTTAAAATAAAGCTATGTGGGATTTTTATTGTTGAAAGAAATACAACATTGCTTAGGTTTACTAAGTTTCATATGGTAATAGCTCAATAATAAAAATGATTGAAAACCAGTATCCTTTTATGAAAAATGGGATAAATTATTAGTTTTAAGAAACATCATGCAATAAATTATATAAGTTAATAAACAACACTTTTTAAATTTGAAATTTAAAAGGGGTTGTTCTTTTCCTAATATTTTTAGTTACAATCCCATTACCTTCTCACTCGGAAAATTTCTGAAATATTTAACATCAAAGTAAAATAATTTCTAGATTTTTTTTAAATGTTTCGAAAATTTAAGCTAAAAAAAATTTTAAAATTATATTCCTTTTGAAAATACTCAAAAATTTTCTTTTTATTCACCATTATTATGTTGCATACCAAATGAAAGATCGTATAAAATTCTAAGTAATTTCATTTCTCCCAATTATTCAGATTAACTAGACATGTCGTTGTAACGATTTAAATCTGTTCAGTAACGTAATTTTGTGGTAATTTTTTCAAAATTTTCATAGTTTTATACATTAAAATAAAATTTACAATTTTATTTTATTCTAGACATAGGCCACTTCTGTGTAATTTTTTGAGAATATAAGGAATGAGGAAAATTATTATGAAAATGTGCATTTTTGAAATAGAATCCAACAGAAGAAATGCGGGGTTAAAATATGGCTTTACCCAGGTTAAAGACTATATAATAATTTTTTAGTACAGCTCTGACAATATTGTATTTATTCTGACGTTATTATTGAGCAATTTATAAAAATGATTGAAGTGATATTGATTTCCTGAAAGAAAAATTTTGAAAGTATTTTGTAAAAATTTTATAAAAACTTTTTGAAAAATCTTATTTTCTAATATTTGACATTATTGAGAAAATTTAAAGTAAAAGATGAAATCAGACCCTTTGACGCGTAATATTTGAAAAATTCAAAATAAGGCTTTTTGATGTTCATATAGTTGTTTAAAAGTTATGTGTAATTTAGTTTAGAAAGATATTGAGCTTAGAAAGTTACTGAAATTTATCGAAGAGTCGATGAAAAAAAGTTGAATTTGAAAATACCAAAGAGGCATTATTTTCCAGAAAATTGAATTCATACCAAAATGAGTAGAATGTAGTTTCAGGAATATTTGTATTTTTAAACTTACTATTTTTTACTGTAAAGACTGCTTTAACATCTTAAGATACACGTAGTTCAGTGTGGATAAAATTATTTTTTATTTTAATACTTTTTTATTCATTTTATATTTGAAAACAATTCAATAAACCAGAAAAACTTAGAAAATCCAGAATAAAGAAGAAAAAAAAAAATAATAATAATATCCACATTTTCCCCAAGGACAGAGAGTTCATCTTACACAATTTTTGTTATGCAATTTGGAGTTTTTTTTTTTTTTTTTTTTTTTTTTTTTTTAAACATCCCAAACAGTTCAACTTAACAATATTTATAAAAGAACGATTTTAATAGAATAAAATATTATTATTGCAAATAACGGATGATTTTTTGTTTTCTCTGTTGAAGGTGTTTGTATTAAACAGTGCAAACCTCCTCATTATTGAAAAATAATACTCATATATGTGGCCATTAATTACAAAAGAAATAGTAACACATTATGAGAAAAAAAAAGGATTTCATTCATTAAAAAATATCAGCTTCTTCAATTTTCCCCAAGTTCTTAGAGCTCATCTTACACAATTTTTGTCATATAATTATGGAGGATTTCAAGTTTCATTTTTTAATTATTGTGTCCTATACAGTTTAAAGTAAAAATATTTATAATAGAACACTATTAAGCAGAATAAAACATTATTACTGCTAATATCTGACAATTTTTTGTTTTCACTGTTGAGGAGGTTTGTATTGAACAGTACTTTATCAGAATAGTATTAATTTTAAAAAGTTAATGTGTACAATGCGTTATTGATAGTAGATAAAATTAAACTATTTCATTAAAATAGTTCTTTTTAGACTCTTGAGAATTTAAATTTCAAGAAAGTAGGCAGCTCATAAAATTTAAATCTCTACTGCTGAAAGAATTTGCAATAAATAATTCTGAAATTGTAATGTTAATGTAGAATGCTAGTATTTGGTTAAATAAATATCAAAATGATTATTAATTAAATATTATTATTCATTAATATTATTAATTAATTTTATAATTAATAAAATAATAAATTGATTCTTAATAAGCTGAAGATTCAATAATTTTCCTTCTAATCTGTACCAGCACTTTAATCAAGATTCCTTGTTTTTAAGTGATAAGTAATATTTTATGTGAAAGAAAATAACTATTTTCAAAACTGTATCTTAAAAAAAATTATAAATGGTAAAGCTGATATTCCATTAAATTTATAAGTCTTCATATCTATGCTATAATTACAAAACAATTCATCAAAAAACATTCATATCGAAAAAAAATTAGATGTAAGTTGTTTTTTTACTTTCAAATCTATCTTTCTTCTAAATTAATCAAGATATTCAAAGTATGGGGGAAAAAACCCCTCAGTTTATGAAATTAAACGATTCTTTATAAAAGTTCTATTTAAAACTTAATAAATTTAAATGTAATATAGTTTATATTTTAAATATGAATAAATAACACGCTAAACTATTTATATGTAAATTTTTGAAATTCGTAATTTCTTAATAACATACTTCATTAATAATTGCATTTTATATTATAATTTATGAGAAAATATAGCTTTTAAATGAGTTAGAATTAATTTCTTGTCAATAGCAACGTAACAAACTTATTAATATATATATTAAAGCATTAAATAAAAAAATAATTAGAAATTAATTAAATGTATATTAAAGTAAATGACTTAATTATTTTTCATATATATATGAAATATTTTCACTACTACTACTAGTACAGCACACCACATCACTGTACCTAGAGCTGAGATGCTCCTATACAGTTTGGGAATGTGAATAAATAACACGCTAAACTATTTATATGTAAATTTTTGAAATTCGTAATTTCTTAATAACATACTTCATTAATAATTGCATTTTATATTATAATTTATGAGAAAATATAGCTTTTAAATGAGTTAGAATTAATTTCTTGTCAATAGCAACATAACAAACTTATTAATATATATATTAAAGTATTAAATAAAAAAATAATTAGAAATTTATTAAATGTATATTAAAGTAAATGACTTAATTATTTTTCATATATATATATGAAATATTTTCACTACTACTACTACTAGTACAGCACACCACATCACTGTACCTAGAGCTGAGATGCTCCTATACAGTTTGGGAATGTGGGTGGAATTGAATGGGCACTCGATGAAAGCAATATTTTTCCTTCTTAAAATATTAAATAAAAAAATTCTAAACACTTTCATTACTAAAATGTAAATTCAATAATTATTTTTTTTCTCAAGAAAAAAAATTGACTAATCTAAACGTAGTATTTTTGCATTAAAAATTGAATATTAATTCATACAAATTTTAATTAAATATTAATTAGAATATATTGTAAATAACTTTAAAAAAATGATTGTTCATTGTTTTTATATTTTTTTAATATCTTTTACATCATTCATTAAATTGTATTTATGTTATTCATGTTGTCATTTAATACCAAAATAAAAAAATCTTTAAAAATTTATGTCAAAATTTAAAATAGAAGCGTTAAGTAATTAATATAAGTTTTAAAGAATTACATGTTTTAAAAGACATGAACTCATTGACATGCACATTTCAATATGCCAAAGCTTCTTGAAAATAATTATTTAGAACTGATGCTTAGAATAAATATAGGCATGCAAAAATGAAACATAAAAATTACTTACCCACTGTAAATAACTTCCAAAGAAAAACAACAAAATTCATTAAAAGTCTTTTCTTTTAAAGCTAAATGCAAATTTTATTTAGAATTTTATAAGCATGTTAACAAAAATTTTAGAACAAAAATTGTGACTAACAATCAATAAATTGATACTTTAAGAAAATATAATAGCATTATTATTTTAATGTTCATAACTTTAAATCAAACTGAAGAAAATTAAAAGTTCTGCTGTTTCTTTTTAACATTGTTCCTTCCAGAAATTTAAAAACATGAAGTTACTCCTGGCTTGGTTCAGGACCAAGACCTCCAAAAGAAGCCCTTATGGAGAAAATGGGCCAGCGTACGAACGTAGACGAATTTAGGTAGCTCTGCAATTCAGGCAAGCTTTTCACTCTCTTTTGGAAGGCTTTCAAAGCTGGGTAGTCAGCAAGAGACTTTGGAACAAGATATGTGCAAAAGTCAAGGGTATCACAAGCCATGAAATCAACATAAGTAAGCGTATCTCCAGCAAGGAATTTTCTGTCTCCGAGGAATTTTTCAACTAATTTCAGATGGTTAGGAATCTTAGACACAACTTCTGGTTTTAGCTTTTCGAAGTCTGGACTGTAAAAGAGGTTGATCAAACTGTCGCGAAAATCGATGATTTGCTGCTCGGCCAAAGAAACTCGAAGCCTTTCTTGTTTGGTCTTCCCCCCAAAGTCATATTTTTCAGCCAAGTATCGTAGGATAGTGGCGCTTTGAGTCAGTCGCACTTCATCATCAATGTAATAGGGAAGATTAGGAAAATCTAAATCCAGATTGTACTTATCATTTTCCCAGGTTGGACGATCATGGAAGCTATACCTTTTGTCTTCAAAATCTACATTCTTAAAATGAAGGAGGTATCTGATCGGCTCAGCCAGGCCGCGAACATTCCAATATCCAAAAATAGGCTTGGGCATGATGACTGAAATTGAAGTGCTCTGACGTTTAGTGTTGAACAGCTATAGTAAAGTGTTTTTGCGTTTAAACCTTCTTATAGGCAGGGCTTATCAAGTTTCCGATAAAAAGCCGCCGTTTGATCTTTTATATTTCACATTTGAACTTCATCATTAGAGATAAAACTCAATATGTAACACACACCCATATTTTGTATCACGATGATAATTGATATCTTCAATGATATTTGCAGGTCATTTCGAAAGTGGCATAAGTCTTATACTTTTCTCTTCGAGATACATACATTTTTAATTGACCAAATCATTTAACGTAATTTAATGATGCGATATCCATATCAATTTCACGGTTCATTTTCTACTATTTTCTAATTCAAATGTAAAAGAATTACATCACAATGAATTAATTACTTTTTTAGAATCTTGACTTAGATTTCTTTAATAATCGCTAGTGTATATCACATTTTTACTTGTATGTATAGATATAATTTTATCTAACATGAAAAAACAATTACTCTTATCAGAATAAAATCACCTTTGAGGTATTCTATCAAGTTCAGATAACATGGAGTTTTCGAAAAGAAATGTGCTCCAAACTGTCTGCCGACGGAAGAAGAAAGCGATGTCCACTATATAATCTATTGAGTTTTATTAGAAAAAATTATGAATTAAAAAGATTTTATACGTTCAGAGCATATCCTTTCATTACACAAAAAAGCAGCGGGTTCGTTTAACATAATTTTTTTTCATGATAGTTTGAGAATTTTCGAGTTTTTAGCGTTTAGTACAAGAGTTGATTTTTGAAGTTGTAATTCAGGAGTTGCAAAATTTGAAGAGTGTTATAACGTAGAATAAATTATCAGTTCTATCAAACAGTGAATTCTTTTTCTCGTTGTTAAGAGATTTTATAGCGTTAAATAGCTCTTCAAATGATTTTTTATGAGTGAGAACGAATGTAATTAAAAATCAAACTTTCACACATGTGGTGATCAATAAAATACATGACAGCAAAAACTGAACTCAGGAACATGTTAACAAATCAACAATTTTTAATTAATAGTTATATTTACCATATTAGATTGTAACAAAAATTTTATCCATTTTTCAACTGAAATAAAATTCAAAACTTAGCTAAAAATATATTAATTTCATCATTAACATAATGACCATTCGTTTCAAAGACACCTTTCCAACTTCCCATCAGCTTCTCAATGACTTTTTATAAAATTTATTCGGTTTAAAAACAGAATCTAGTTTCTTTTGAATCTCTCCTCTTAAAGTCATACATCCAACCTCTATATCCTGCGAAATGATACCATAAGCTTCTAAAAAAATGTATTGAGTAAGATGGGGCATAATGAACTACTTTTTTTTTTATCCCTTCACACACTCAATAGGATCTTCACTGGATGTAATCTACTTCGACGCTGTTGGATAGACTTTGAATTATGGCTAAGCCACTGTCTTCTGCACTTAACATTATTATAAAAGATCTATTGACTTATTGTAGATAATTAAAAGTTGAATTAGTTTTATAGTATAATTATGCCTTTTCCTTCAGAAAAACGAACAGAACTTTCGTTGCAATCTACCTCTCGTACTATCATATAACAGGTGGGCTGAAACGTTCATAGGCTGACACATACATGGCGCTACTAGTATTAAATCCATATAATTTTTAGTTAGCCCTAACCTTCAAAAGACACTTGTATAAATTTGACAGCTGTTGCACTATTAGTATGTGAGTTATAGCATTTTTAGTGAAGTTATAGCATTTTTAGTGTTCATTACGTGCAGTCCACTCGGCTGACTGTTGATTGGACTCTGGTGTGAACTCTTGGACTCCGGTGTGTCCGGAGCCATGTTTCATCCATTGTCACATATCGACGCAAAAATTCGGGTTTATTAAGATTGAACAGCTCCAAACACTGTTTAGAATCATCAATTCGTTGTTGTTTTGGGTCGATTGTGAGCCCGCGCGGCACCCACTTGAATGGAGCTTTCGCATATCCAAATATTCATTTACGATATGTTCAGCACGTTCCTTTGATATCTTTAGGGTCTCAACTATCTCAATCAACTTCATTTTACGGTTATCAGAAATTATTTTGTGGACTTTTTGATGTTTTCGTCGGTAACAACCTCTTTGGGGCGTCCACTGCTTGCATCGTCCTCGGTGCTCATTTCGCCGATTCGTTTAAATTTAGCAAACCACTTCTCTACGGTTGATTTTCCTGGTGCAAAGTCCGAATAATGTTTATCAAGTCAAGCCTTGGCTTCAATAGTATTTTTTTCGCCAAAAAGCAATGAGTTTTATTAACATTTCTTGCAAAAAAATTCAGCTTTTGATCCAATTTTCTTGAAAATTGTTTATTAGGCATTTTAAAAAAGCTAAACTCAAATTTAATAGTTTCAAAACTTTTAGAATAGTAATTTCTTTTTTAAATCAGGTTTTTCGGTAAATTTCCAAAAAACATTTTGGTTTATATAAGATTTATTTTCAGCCAAAGTATTTTTATAGTCCATATATTTAATAAATGATAATGCTTTTGCTTGCCATTAATGGAAGTCGTCTAATATGCATCTCAGGTATATGGAATAGCCAATACGATGCCAGTGGCATTTTAGAGGCGGAGCTCCTACCCTATATTCAGACAAATTTTGGTGCAGTTTTGCGTCTGTCTTTGCGTGGCAACTAATGTTCAACAAACTTCAATTTATATACGAAAATTCAAAGTATACGAATTCTTACCGCATAGACATTTTTGATATTTAAGTTTTTTTTTTTTTAAAGGGATTTTTATTTTATAAAGGAATAATTTGTGATTCCATAATTTCCATTTCTAAGGTTTTTCCATTCCATAAAAGAATATTCATATCTACTGTATAATTAGGAAGACAGAGATTTATTTTGTGATTAAACAATTTTTAATGGTTAATTATAATACTATGCTGAATAAAACTGATATTTTTTAGCATTTCGTGTTTTTTAATAATATATTAACTCTATTTTCGTGTAAAACTTAGTCTTGAAATATGTGACACAATTAAAAAAAATTAAATTATAAGAGAAACCAAAGACATTTTTATGGTGCTAATTATTATAAAAATTTTACGATAATGTAATTTAAATAATATAAGAGCTAAACTAAGAATTTCATTTCACCATATTATAAACAAAAAAAAAAAACTTCAAATATTTAGGAATACTATAGATTGCTAAAAAACTTAATCTTAGCTAATTAAGTAAATAATTAACTTAATTTCTAGCATTAAAAATTCTAAGTAAAAGAACTGTAAAAAAAATAACTTGAAATAATAAAATTTATAAAATGAATTAAAATATGATACCGACAACTTTGCTTATTAATGCATAAAATAATAAATACGTTACATTAAAGTATAAAAATATAAGTCCCATAAATAAAGATATTAAATACAAACGACGAACTGAAATCATGAATAAAAACATGCACCATTGTGACATCTATTTACTTTTGTAGTTTATTTGTAATAAATTATAGTTTTTAATTAATAAATAAGTTAATTAAAACAATTTTAGAATGTTTGTTTACACCAAAAAATAAATAAAAGATTCAAACATAAATTTTTCTCAATGTTATATTTTTTTTCTTTGCTGTTGTTGAGACTTCCATTGATGCATGGCACGAATCATACAAAATGAGACCTGATCAACCCTGATTTTTGCAAAAAAAAATCAGCTTTTGATCCAATCGTCTTGAAAATTGTTTATTAGTCATTTTGTAACATAAGAAATTCAAATTTAATAGTTTCAAAACTTTTAGAATAGTAATTTGCTTTTATTTAACTCATTATCAGGTTTTTCGGTAAATTTCCAAGATTTCATTTTGGTTATATAAGATTTAATTTTCTCTAAAGTATTTTTTTAGCAATATATTTAATAAATGATAATAATAGCCTGATTATTTTAAATTAAGTGATGAAAAAATTTAATATTAGTGAGAATGTATACTACTATTAAGGCAATACGTGTCATATTAATGATATTGAAATTATTTTTCAGATGTCAGGTTTTATATTAATTTTCATACAAAAACTTATTTTGCAAGCTGAATTATTTTTCTGAAATACATATTTTACTGCATATAAATAATAGATAATATTAAATACATAATTATTAGAAGTTTATTAAATAAAACAAATAATTTATGGTAATACAATAATTTTTAATTAACAATAATTTTTCTTTTTTTATGATTTGTGCACTTTATGTTACAACACTTTCTACAAAAGAATTATGAACAAAAGATAAGATAACAATAGTCATGAACAAAAGAGAGGAGAACAACACTTTCTACAAAAGAGTTTGTGATAATTTATAAAATGATTAAACATTGCCTCTAGATTCTCTTCAAGTAGTTATCCAATGGATTGAAATGAAATGAAATCATTTCCATTCACTGTATTGAAAATTTGGAAGCTATAAAAGGCATCACATACCACAGATAATTTTTCTTTACTTCTTTGTCATTAATTAATGTATAGTTCTTGAATGTCTCCGTGCAATATCATAGTCACTTGATAAAATAGTAAGAATGGTACATCATCATCATTGGCGCAACAGCCCCATGGTGGGCCAAGGCCGTCTGGCTATTTTTTTAAAGCAAAATTAAAAAAAGAAATCCATATCAAAATATATCTAAAAAAAGGGCAAAAACGAATAAAGTTTTATTTCACAGATTTGTTGATTTAATATAGTAGACAATAAAAATGCAAAAGTAATCTTTTCTCTGCATTTAAAAAAAAAATATTCGAAAAAAAATTGACAATTTTAAATTAATAATTTACCATAATTTAATAAAATAAAACCATGCAAAAACATCTAAATACTAAAGGATTCAAATCCATGAAAAAAAAATATTTCTAACAAATTCTTTAATGCTGAAAAGCTGCGTTGATTACCATATTGCAAACGTATTCTGACGAGCACATGTGCCGCCTCATAAATTTGTCGGCTTCCGGGGGTGTACAACGGGGAAACTATTCCTCCCCCAAAACTCCAAGTAATTGTAAGGGGTGGAGAAATTTATAGCACTTCAAAACAAAAAGGCACCCAAATTTCGTTTTTCGACATTCTGCCAACTTTTCAAGCATTCTGCCCCACTGTACGACGAATGATGAGGGAAAGATTTTGCCTTTTGAGAAGACAATTAGGTGTAACAACCTCTCATTTACATTTCATATAGGAATAAGTCTGGAAAACTTCTCACCACGTAACTTAACTATCGATACGAGACATTATAATCGCCGTCTAGTTTCTGAAATCAATGACTAAAGCAATGACACCAGAAGCAATGAATTCGAATCTCAACTCTCCTGTACGCTAATTGAACACGTTACCACTAGGCCACAAAACAAATTTTAGTTATGATCATACATATGAAATTTGCCATGTATAATTGAGCAGCCTGATAGCCAATTGGCTAGAGCTCTGGCCATTGGCCACAGGCTTCAGTTCGAATCCTGGCAGTGGCATGTATGTTTGTTAAGGGTTCGGAGTCCACGTTAAAGTGTATGTCCCGGTCTAATTAGCCTAAAGTGTGGGGAAAAAATGACCATAGGGCAATAAACCAAACCATGTGTAATTGAAAATCACGTAAAAAATTAGTTTAATGGTCATTTGCAAAAGGAAGATAACTTTGCTTGCTGTTTTTAACCACTTGACCTATCTATATTCCACATTAATTGCGTGAAAGATGATATTCCATTTACTATTTTAAAAACGTTTTGTGTGTTTGATCAACGAATTACGCAAACCCAGGAAAGGAAAAAATTAGTAAGTGAAAGCCAAGAGCTTAGAATAGAGCAATATGAAAAAAAAAACCATTTATTAAAAACAGCTCTAAAAATGAATGAAATAATGTTTAATGTTCTCAGCGTGACAAGGAAATTGTTTGGTCTGGAAGTTTATAGTTCCAGTTTAACTAAAGATCTTTAGGTTAATTAACTAAAATTGCTTAGGGTTTTATTTATTTATTTATTTTTGTGCTTTATATATTTACATTTATTTCAATTCTAAAATATTGAGAATAGAAAAAGAATAAATCTATAAAAATAAATTTCCCTGAAATAGAAGAGACTAAGAGAAGCTTTTAATTTAATTTGGTGTACAAAGTCGATACACCAGTTTAAACATACCAGTTTAGAGTTAATAAAATCGTGTTTGATTCCTTCAATTGGCTGGAGATAATATGGTGCCTTGAAGGAGGCCGGCAACAAATGGAAAGCGGCCTTATGGCCAATTGGCTAGGACTCTGGCCTTAGGTACCACAGTGCTGGTTCGAATACTGGCGGTGGCATGGATGTTTGTTAGTGGTTCGGAATCCACGTTAAACTGCTGGTCCTGATCTAATTAGGACAAAGTGTGCAGAAAATAACCGTTGAAAGACAAACCAAATAAATGGAAGTTGCGCACGCGCTTAAATGTCAATCGTGCTATGATTTCTCGTCTGTGAAACATATATCAAAGGGAAGATATAATAATATGCATAAGAGCAGTATAAGAGCAATATGTAGACATCCAAGAACCATAACTACTCAGGATGTTCATACATGATGTTCATGCTGAAACAGCGTCCATTATGATTACTTAATTTGAGCTATCTGTAGCTCGAGTTTCGCAAAAACTCTATAAAGTATTAAAGCATGAGAAAGATTGATGAGGATGTTCGATGTTTTCTTTGAAGCTCACTGCCCTTGGAAGGGCCACAACTCCTATAGAACAAGTGGCCTGATGGCCAATGGGCCAGCGCACTGGCCTTTGGTACCACATGCTTCAGATTCGAATCTGGCGGTGCCATGAATGGTCGTTAGTGGTTCAGAATCCACGTTAAATTGTATTAGCCTAAAGTGCACAAAACATGACAGCAGAGCGACAAACCAAACCTGTAGAACAAAGTAAGGCATGGTAAAAATAGAAATGTTCAAAATATTAGCTATAATACGATGCAAAAATTATGAAATCCAGTAAAAATTAGAAATCTTCATGACAAAATAATCATGAAAAGAATTTAAGATGGAGCAATAATTGCTGAAGACAGAGTTTTTTGCTTAAGAATTGCTAAAGATCAAAGGTTCTTCGACTTTTTGAATTTGTTGAAGAGTTCGAAACATATTTGGGAAGGCTTACATGATTGTGTTTATTTCTTTGAATAGTTTTAGAGGAGGTTATAGTTGATTAAAGGGGCTATTGAAATTCTGAGGATGTATTAATTGAATAAGACTCGACATGAATTTGAGATTTATACTTGTCTATTAGCTGCTTTATCACGATTTGCCCAATTGCTGCTTGATAAATAAGAAAAAAAGTAATAACTTATGAATTTATAAATTGCTAAACTATGAAAAATATACATAAGAAAGATTTCCCATAACATAATGGAATATAACCACAAATATGCTTTAATTTCCTTTTAGGATTATGGATGTTTGTTGAGTTGTTACAGATCATGGTTTAGTTTGTAGTATGCGGTCATTTTTTACCCATTTTAGGCTTATTAAACCAGGACCTACAGTTAACGTGGATTTCGAACCACTACTAAACATCCATGACATCTCCCGGATTCGAACCTGAAGCCTATGATACCAAAGGCCAGAGCGCTGGCCAATGGGTCATTAGACCGCTGCAGATCAATTTTTTAGTTCCAATAGAACTAATTCCAAATTTTGCTGAAGAAATTTTATCCAATTCTAGAATGATATTATTAAAAAATATTGATAAACTATTACAGAAAATAATGGCAGTATCTGACTTAAAATATCAAAATAACAGTTTGATAGTGTAAAAATTGGAAAATTTTGGAATCAGCTCTTCAAGTCAAGTCAAGTCAAATAAATTTTGAAATAGTTGTTTTAATTGAAAGCAATTATAAATCATATTAAAGTTGTATTTGCTAATTAGACATGTATATACTAAGAAATAAGAAAATTATTCTGAAGAAAACTGGTGTTAAAGATAGAATTGCTAAGAAAACCCAGTTACTGAAAAGAAAAAAAAGAATTGAAAGTTATGCTATTTATATTTCTAGAGTTCTTAAGCAGATGGAACCCGAACTTGGAATTTCGATGGATGCCTTATCTGAAATGAATTTTTATGTTAATTTCTTATTTGCACTTATTGTTGAAGAGTCTTCTAAACTCGTCAAAATTAGCAAGCGATCTACAATCACCGAACGAGACATTGAAACTGCTATTCGCTTATTAATGCCTGGTGAACTTTCTAGACAAGCAATTTTAGAAGCAACAAGAGCTGTCAATAAATTCATGGAACAAAAATAAATCCTTTGAATCTCGTGGAAGTTAAGTTTTTGCTGAGATATTTAAAAATGGTTAATCTGTTTGGATTTAGGCTTTATCCCAACGATTAACTAATTCAATGTTTTTATGAACTTGTAATCTAATTGCAGCCCTTCCTCCAATTAAGCCATTCCTCTACTGTATTATAATAAGTCTTATAAAGCATTTTATTTTGATTAATATCTAAAATTTCTGTGTTCTATATAATGTTCTGTTATTTAAAAGATGTCATTCTCATATTTGCATTAAGCGTTATTGATTTGTTTTTTTATTTTGAATTAAACTTAGTTAATTATTTTACAGGCAAATGGAATGTAAAAATTTGTTTAAATTTGAGAATTACTGCCAAGTTTTTATAGAATAATTAAATTTTTTTTTTTAGTTTTATCTAAAAAAAGTTTTAATTATTCTGGATTGTTTCTATTGATTAAAAGTTTTGATGATTCTATTGATTAAATTGATTCTAATGATTTTATTGATTAAAAGCTTTATTCTAGTATTAGTCCTTTATTTTTTTATTCTTATGAATTCTGATTGTTAAAATGTTTATTAATGAAAATATTGGGATTATTTTCAATGTTTTTTATTTTTTAATCTAATATTTTTTTAAGATTTAGAATAGATTGGCAATGACAGTTCCGTTTATATTTACACAATAAATTTATTATACGAGCATTTTTTTCATAAATTGAAAAGATCTGTAATAAACATTCATTAATTGTGATATACGAACAATTCCTTCTTATATAAATAATTTGAAATGGAAACTATTAACACTGTTTTTTACATTGCAATAAAATTGTGATGGCTACAATTATAAAACTAAACGCAACTAATATTGAAATTTCTATATAAAATGTTTTCTAAAGCCGATTGTTAGAAACTAAGATTTTCTCGTGCAGATTTAAGCAATTCTGTAGAAGGTGCAAGTTTCATTGATAAACAAATGCGAGTGATGATTCAATCAAAATCGTAGTATTTAGCAACAACAATTCCTTTTAACAAAATTAAAAATAACAAATTGTTGTAATTTATTTTCTAAATAAAAGTGTGCAAAAAAATTAGCTTTTTTTTGCAACTGTATTTTATTTTTTGCTCTCAAGAAAATGTCAAAAGTTTAATGTTAACAATTCGGTGTCTTTGGTGAACATGTTGAGATGCCAAGACAACATCATTGTGAACATGATAATCAACATGTGTGAGCATGGTAATCAACTTAGTGAGCATGGTAATCAACTTAGTGAGCATGGTAATCAACAAGTTCGAACGTCATGAGTGAAGATGGTAATTAACATGTGTGAACATTTTTTTTTTTTTTTTTTTGTAAGAGATCCGTAACGTAACCAAAAATGGGAAAATTTTATTCAGAACGTATATTAACTTCCTCTTATATCTCAAAAATTTCAATTAAAAAATTTTTCTTTAAAATAATTATTAATTTTCCACTTGATTTACTTATAGCATATATGAAATTAATTCTAGTTGTGAATTAAAATGAGAAAATGAAAATTTTGATTTTTCTGTTGACATGTTTGTGTAATATTTTGTCCTTGGAAACTACTTAGTTTGGAGTAAATCTGCTTAAAACACATAACAAATGAATTTTTCCCCGTTTTTTTTATGAAATCAAGGCAGAAAAAAAAGCGTATAGTAAAATAGTAGTTGAATCAAGCTGCAAGGTTTGGGTTGGGCAAGTTAAAAAAAAAAAAAAAAAAAACTGCTTCATTGTATTTGAGAGTTTAGACACTAAAGAAACTTACTTTAGCGTAAGTTTAGTCTTATGATTTCAATATTGATGTCATAATTAAATATAAATGACTTTTTTTGTGGTAAAAAACTGATATTTACATTGGAATTCGAGAATTAGTATTGGCAAATAAACAGTGAAAGCGATTGTTTTATTTTTCTCGGTTTATTAGCGATTGTTTTATTTTTCTCGGTTTATTAGCGATTGTTTTATTTTGATCGTTTTATTAGCGATTGTTTTATTTTCTCATTTGGTTATCAATTGTTTTATTTTCTCGTTTTATTAGCGATTGTTTTATTTTTTCTCGTTTAATTAGCGATTGTTTTATTTTTTCTCGTTTTATTAACGATTGCTTTATTTTTCTCATTTTTATAAAACTCAATTTAGCCATCATTTAGTAACAAATATCCAAGTTCCGTTGATGAGATGTGACAAAGTATGTTCATATGGGATATATGTTAATAAATGATATCAGGATATTTTTTTTAAATTTTATCTATATTTTTCCAATTTTTCCAACTGAAGGACGGGAATGTATACGATGAAAAAGTATTTAGGCAATTCTCTTAACCTGTATCAGAGTGTCTTTATTCTTGCCGCCTCAAACAATCTGGGAACGGCGTGTGGTTTTCTCGTTTCTGAGAATTTAGTAAATAATCATTTCAACTTCCGGGGTGTATTTTCTTCGATACTCGGTTTCGGAAATGCCATCTAGAATCTTCTAAAAATCGTGTTTACCGAAGATTTTATGAAACCATATCTTTCGCCTTTAACTAACCATTCTTTGCAATCTGCATTGGAACAAAGTAGAACTGCGTAGGTCCCGGTCTAATATGACTAATGAGCATTGGGTGTAGGACTAACAATCCTTCCCATTAAAAAGATAAATTCCTATTTCGAACATCTGCCAGTAGGCAGACGGCCTTGGCTCACCATGGGGCTATTGCGCCAATAAAGAAGAAGAATTTTCATTATAGTGAACATTTAGTGATAATGAATAAATATAAAGCTTTAAATTCTTATCTAAATCATAATGAAAATATATCATACACAATAAAAAACTACTGTTAATAAAAGTGCTTGGTTTTCAATATAATTCGTTTTTATTACTATATTATAAATTTTCATTTTCTTAAATTATTCTAGTTGATGTAGTTTAAAAATGCTATTAGAAATCTAATAATTAAGATAAAAAATTTCTGATGAGTTTTTGCATTCTTCCAACTTCTGCAATACTTTCTTTCTGCTTCAGTTTACTTAAAGTTATCTTAAAAGTAAAGAATAAAATATAATTTAATATCTAAATAAAAATTACAAAATGTTCTAAATTTAGACTTTTCAATTTCATTGACCCTTCAAACATACTGCAAATAAAAACTTGATTTTATCTCCACAGGTAATAAAAAAATAATGAGACCTTTTTTTCTGAGAAATTAATTTATTTATATCATTTTCTGCAGCCATTTATTTGAATTTATCCTATCAGTGAAATTTTATAACCCATTTATGCGATTTATCTAAGATAATAGTGTTTATATTATCATAGACTTCTCATTAATTAAATTGTTCAATTATTCTCTAATAAGGATATTTAACATGACGTTTCGGAACAGGATGTAGAATCGATGGTTTATATGAAAAAAAAAATCATTTTTTGAGAGAGAGTTCTTTGAAGTTTATCAGTGTCGCCGGTCTTTTTTATGCTGTCGCCTTCCTGTTTCATGCAGGAATGTTAAAGATGCCGAAAAATCCAGAGTTTATCAAAAATTATTTCAAAGATCTTCTTTGAAAAGAAATACTGTTTCATCAACTAGGCTTAATACTGCTGAACTGTTTTAAGACTGTCATCATCTCAATCATTAAATTAAGGCAGTCTCTCTGTACGTTAAGAAAATAAGGATTGTATCAAAAACAGATTACGGGGTTGAAAGTCATGAAAATCACATTTGCTGTTTGAAATCTTTAAATTTCTTTCTTTCTAATAAATAATGTACTTAGCTTGTTACTTCGGTTTTTAATACATGATTACCTTTTTGGGGTCGTAACAAAATCAGGAAAATAAAATAACAATCCTATTTGCCTTTTAGGTTTTTTAAAAAATATATTTCTTAGCTGATATATTGTCCTTTAATATATTTCTTAGTAGATATATTGTCCTTGAATATATTTCTTAGTTGATGTATTGTCCTTTAATATATTTCTTAGCTGATATATTGTCCTTTAATATATTTCTTAGTAGATATATTGTCCTTGAGTATATTTCTTAGTTGATGTATTGTCCTTTAATATATTTCTTAGCTGATATATTGTCCTTTAATCTATATCTTAACTGATATATTATCCTATAATATATTTCTTAGTCTATATATTGTCCTTTAATATATTTCTTAGCTGATATATTGTACTTTAATATATTTCTTAGCTGATATATTGTCTTTATATCAGCTCAGCAATTTAATCCTTAGATAAATTTCTGAAATATGTTCAAACAATATTGCAGCCCAACTCGTGGTCTAGTAGTAGTGTGCAGGAGGGCCCAGGTTTAAATCCGGTGTCTGGTAATGTTCATTGCAGTCCCTGCTTTTAGAAACGAGGATTGGGATTGGGATAAAGTGTTTAAAATGTCACACATCGATATTCAGTCTGCCTAGTGAGAATTTTTCAGATTTTTTAACATACGATACGGCAAATGTGGGTCAAGAACCTTTAAAAGTATTCACGGAAGGCAATGTCTTATTAACTATCCAATTGATCATAAGTGGGCTATTTCGTAGTATACATAAGTGGATCAAGACACTACCCGATATTTAAAAAATCACTGTAATATGTTTACGATCCCGGATAACTCAGTCGGTAGAGAGTTAGGCTTTTAACCTAACGGCGTAACCGTTATCGCCAGAACCAGAATCGCCATCTTACATCGATAGTCAGACTGGCTAGTGGGAGTTTCGTGGGTTTTCTCAAGTACGACACGCAAATGCAGTGCAATTATCTATGACATTCTAGCAGAGGGAAATGTCCTGCCCTTATCATTCGTCGATGGGCTGTTTGTGCTATACATAAATGAATGCTGTCTGAAGAACACTAACGCAGTCTGAATATGTGACAACTCCTGATCAGGCAGATGGAGCTAGAGAGCCAAATTATGTTAATAAAATAATAATGTGACTGTTTTGAGAGCTATTATTGTATTAGTTGCTAAATCAATGTGCATCCTGTTGTAAATTCAAATATTGTACTATTTTCTTATTATATTATTGTATGCAAATTCAATTATCAACAAAAGCAAATTAATCACATCCTAAGGATAATTATTTACAAACATGTGTCAGTTTAAAACAGGTAGTTTTGAAAGTCAATACTGCTGAAATAAATAAAGAAATATATAAATAAAACTGTATTACATTAAAAAAAAGGAAAATTTTGTAGGGCAATATTTTATTGCTCACTGCATCATTAGTTATTTAATATGATTAGTTATTTGATCATATTCATCATTAGTTATTTAATTTATTTTAGCTTTATCCCCATCATTAAAATTTTATGATTATCATAAGCTAATTATATCAAAATTAAATATTTTTTTAAAAAAACGAAGAATATAACAACAACGGAAGATTTTTGAAATGAACATTCATTATATTAAAAAAAAAATGAAAATTTTGAGAGGTAATATTTTATTGTTCATTGCATTCTTAGTTATTTAATCCTTTTTTTTATTATTTTTATCATCATCATTTTAATTTAATCATGATCAGCTTAATTTAATCCTCCCCATAAATGAATTATAATACGAGGTAAATAATTTAAAGAAAATGTAGCATATCAATGGAAAATTTTCAAAATAATGTTTGGCAAAAAAAAAAAACCTACACTTAAAAAAAATTCCGAAAAATATAATTTGTTCAGTTGAGAGACTAGCATCATTTTAATTTAATCGTGATCACTTTTATTTAAACCTCACCATAAATGAATTACACCATGAGGTAAGTTATTTAAAGAAAATTGTAGCATATTAATAGAAGATTTTCAAAATAATGCCTGCCAAAAACCTACACTTAAAAAAAATCCAAAGATAGAAATTGTTCAGTTGAGAGACTACCATCATTTTAATTTAATCATCACCATAAATGAATTACAACATGAGATAAATAATTTAAAGAAAAATACAGCATATCGAGGAAAGATTTTCAAAATAATGCCTGCCAAAAAACCTACACTTAAAAAAAAAAAAAAAAAAAAAAATCCAAGAATTAGAAATTGTTTAGTTGAGAGACTATCATCATTTTAATTTAATAGTGATCATTTTAATTTAATCCTTACTATAAATGAATTACATCATGAGGTAAATAATTTAAAGAAAAATGTAGCATATTAATGGAGGATTTGAAAATAATGCTTGTCAAAAATCTAAACTTAAAAATAAATAAATAAAAATAATAATAAAAAAAAAAATCCAAGAAATAGAAATTGTTTAGTTGAGCGACTATAATCATTTGAATTTAATCATGATCCTGTTAATTTAATCCTCATCATAAATGAACTATATCATGAGGTAAATAATTTAAAGAAAAATCAAGTATATCAATGGAAGATTTTCAAAATAATGTTTGCCAAAAACCTACACTTAAAAAAAAAAAAAAATCCAAGAAATACATCATCATTTTAATTTAATAGTGATCACTTTAATTTAATCATCACCATGCATGAATTACATCATGAGGTAAATAATAATTTAAAGAAAATGTAGCATATCAATGGAAGATTTTCAAAATAATGC
Source organism: Caerostris darwini (assembly GCA_021605075.1). Taxonomy (NCBI): domain Eukaryota; kingdom Metazoa; phylum Arthropoda; class Arachnida; order Araneae; family Araneidae; genus Caerostris; species Caerostris darwini. Next base: position 787,983 of record BPLQ01011449.1, read on the forward strand.
CTACCAAAAACCTACACTTAAAAAAAAATCCAAGAAATCCCTCATCATTTTAATTTAATAGTGATCACTCACCAAAATGAGTCTCATCATGATGTAAATAATATAAAGAAAAATGTAGCATATCAATGGCCAAAAACCTACACTTAAAAAGTAATAGTAATTGTTGAGTCGAGAGATTGTGTAACCTGTTGTTAATTGTGATTCCAAGCAAGAAGAAAAGCAAGAAGAGTGCGCAGTCCGAGCGTGTGACGCCGATTCGTGGTCAGACAGGTGGAGCTAGAGAGCCGAGCGGGAGTGGCGAGGCTGGCTGATCAGACGAAAGGCGGGATTCCGGTGCAGCAGCCGGATGAGAAGCTGAAGCCGAGGATGACGACGGCACATGCGACCAGAGGCGGTTGCTTTCTCTTGCTCTTGCCTCTGGTCCGAGCAAGCTGGTGGTAAGTGCCATTTCACATCTCCCTACCGCAGTATCTCAAAGGGATTCACATTTCATAAACTATTTATCTCATCTCATACAATCTCAGCACTTTCACAAGTCATTTGATGTAATTTTGAAAGGATGTATAACTATTTGGTTATCTCAAAGAATTTTCCAGAAATTTCTTAATCCCTTGATGGGAAACTGTGAAAGTGGTTATGTTAGTTTTAATTTTACCAGCCACCAAATATTCATTTGTACTTAAATGAGCAGTCTGTGACTCTGTTAAGTAATATTTAGTTGCCAATCATTTTAAAAGAGAAATAAATCAGTTTGACTGAAACTTCCTGATTTTATTTAATAAGATGATATTAGAAATTTAAAAAAATGACAGTTATGTGATTTTATTTTACATGTAACACCACCAAATATTCATTTATACTTAAATGAGCAGTCTGTGACTCTGTTAAGTAATACTTCTTTGTCAGTAATTTCAAAAGAGAAATAAATTGAAATTTCCTGAAATTTTTTAATAAGATGATATTAGAAATTTTAAAAAATGACAGTTTAGTGATTTTATTCTATATGTATTGCCACCAAATATTCATTTATACTTTAATAAGCAATCTGTGACTCTGTTAAGTAATATTTTGTTGTCAGTAATTTCAAAAGAGAAATAAATCAGTTTGACTGAAACTTCCTGATTTAATTTAATAGGATGATATTAGAAATTTAAAAAAATGACAGTTATGTGATTTTATTTTACATGTAACGCCACCAAATATTCATTTATACTTTAATAAGTAGTCTGTGACTTTGATAAGAAATATTTAGTTGTCAGTAATTTCAAAAGAGAAATAAATCCGTGTGACAGAAATTTCCTAGAATTTTTTTAATCGGATGATATTAGAAATTTAATAAAATGACAGTTATGTGATTTTATTTTACATGTAATGCAACCAAATATTCATTTATACTTTAATAAGCAATCTGTGACTCTGTTAAGTAATATTTAGTTATCAGTAATTTCAAAATAGAAATAAAGAAGTGTGACTAAAATTTCCTAGAATTTTTTAATCGTATGATATTAGAAATTTAAATAAATGACAGTTATGTGATTTTATTTTACTTGCAGTCAATTATTTATTTTTATTTTAATCAGTAGTAATTGAAGTTTTTTTTTCGTTTTTAAACAGTTATTATTTAATGTCTATAATCTTAAATGGTTTAAGTTATTTCAGGAAAGTTTCTAGAATTATCAGATAAATTATTATAAATAATCAGCTAATTTATTTATAAATATCAAAAAAATATCTATTTTCCTTTTAATTAGCAATTTTGCCTTTAGTTTCAATTAAAAAAATATTTAATCTTCATTTGCTATAATATTAAAAGTTGTTAGACAAATCAATTGCTCTCACGTAAAATTTTAAAACTTTGCAAATCGACTGACATAAAAGATTGAAATACTGCTATTTATTTTTAAATATAAGTGAAATATTTACTTTCATAAAAACCAGAAATTTCGCTGTTGATCTCCAGTTTTAATAAGAAAGTTCCTTGTTTACAAAATTTTAAAGGATAATGATTGTAAATCCAATTTCGCAGAAATTTCGAGAAATCTTCTGATCATTTGATGTATGAAACTTTAGTTATTTGACTTTTATTTGTATATACAGTTGAAGTATTTATTTTCATTTGAATCCAATTTTCCAAAAAAAGTTTTCTATATGAACTGATTTGATTATTATAAATCTAAAAAAAATCCCAGTAAAAAAAGTTTTTGCAGAAATTTCCGAGATGAATTTTGTTAATGAATAGTATAAATGCAATTATTTCAATTTTATTTTAACTATCAGCAGCTACTTATTTTAAACTGTGAAAAAGAAACGTTTAAATAAGTTCTTTTTAGTTTGAATAAAAAAATATTTCTGAAACCAGTTTTCACAAAACACTATTTTTATTCCAACTTACAAAACAATTACTCATCTCATAATAGCTCTTAATATTTTGCAGGAAAATTGCATAAATGATACATTTAAACTGATGAAATAGATTTAAACCAAGAAAATAATTCATATTACATATTAATTTTTTTTATTTAGTTAAGTTCCTTAAAGCTATTATTTTAATCTGATTTGAACTATCTATATATATTCTATTCATTTATTGTATATAATTCCATTCATTGCCGAAGGTACCTATTTGAAATACTTTTATATTTTGAGAATTGTACAGAGTTGAATTGAAATCAGCACTATTGCTCGCTCAATTTAGCATTGTTGTTTCAATTACAGGGAATTTTAAAATTGCAAGCATTGTTGACTCTGCCATAAAAGAGATTTTCTATTGAAGAAATAAGATTACAAGTTATCACTAAATAATTTATAAGCTATCGGAATGTTACAAATATTTACAAATTTGAATGATGGGGGATAGTTTTTATAGATACATGGATAGATATTTTTTTATTTATTTGTGAACATCAGTTAAAAACATTTTATTTTTGGATTGGTACTATCTATTTGTACAAGACTAAATTTTCTTGTAAAGCTTTACATTTAAGACAGTCCAAAAAAGGGGAGTTGTTTTTCATTTTTTCAGTAACTGACAATATTTATGTCTATTTGAAAATAAAGAAGAATTTTTTTTGAAAATATTTCTTATTTAAATGAAAATTATTAGCTGTTCCTGTTTGCTATGTTTTTAAATATTCATTCTTTATGACAGCCAGATTTCCTTATTGTGCTGTCAGTTGTCATTTTTGTTTATGTTGCTAAATATTTATATGATGAACTATTATATTCACGTAGAAAGGATTATCATTCCAAGAATATGAAGTGTTTTTTTGTTTTTATTCACCTTAAATTTCAAAATTCACTATTTTTCAATACATTTTATGTTTTGATATACATTATAACTTCTTTTTAGTTTACACTTATAGGATGGACACGAAAATTTAACTCCACATGTACATCTGAATGATTTTCAAGATAATTATTCGTTACATAAATTCGATAAAAAAAAATGTTTGCTTTGAATGTAAACTAAGCTCAAGATATTTCATTCGATTGTGCTTTATTTTACAAACTATTGCTCAAATTTATATATCAAATTTTACTCTTTAGTTGAAAATTTTCCAGTTGATTCGATATTGTAAATTATATTAATTGTAACTGTATATTGCTTCTTATTATTTTGTGTAGTCATTACATTTCTTCCTTTAAAAATAAAATAAATGCTTGTTTTGCAAATATTTTCATACAGAAACTTTTACTTCGGTATACAAAATAAAGTTTAGTTTTTAAACACTGTTTTATTTCTATCGTAAAACATAAATTTCAATAATATTGCTTCAGAGATTTACTTTTAATTTTGAATAAAACATTTCTTCTTCTTACAACTTTCACCTCTGTCAATAGCCTTTTTAATTGAAAAAATAGAGTAAACAAATATTGTTAAACTAGTATCATTTCATAAACTGAATTAAAATTATCATTAATATATTTGTTGAACAAGCTATGAAAAATGACAAACGAAAAGATTTTAAAGAACATATTAGAGAAGCTCTGTGTTAATCGAATGCATTACTTAATTTCATTACTTAATCAATCTTAATAAAAAGATAAGTTAAAAAATAAATCATAAAATTTGTTAGAAGAAAAACTTAAAATATATATTTAAACTACGAGTAACTTTGATAAGGAATTTACTTTGCTAAATCTAATTTTTCAGTTTATTTTTATTATCGCTACAAAACAATAAATTACTGAATTTTATAAATACATTGTTTTTAATAATTTTTCAGAATCCTAAACATTTTGTTTATATAGTAAATAACTAAAAAAGAGTTTTTATTAGGAAAAAATACTATGAATATTTCTCTAATTATTCTGTTTTGCTTTTAAATCCATAAAAACATTTTCTACTTTAATAGAAGTAACTTTTTTTTAATTAATTACAGCATCAATTTTTAAATAATGTCAAAATGGCAAATAACAATGTAGAATAAAATTCCATTAAAATATAAAATATGTTGCTGAAAAATATATTTGAAATATATGTTCAGAGAAAAATTTTTTTGAATATTATAAGTCTTTTTAAAGTTACTTACATTGTCATTTTAAATCTCCTTAAAAGTAAAATCTTATTGATTATTTAAAAATGCTTATAAATGTCTTTCGTATTTAGAGAAACTAACATAAAAATAATTTTAATATGGATTTCAATATAGTTTTAAAGTAAAATTTATATATTATAAACTTACTATAATTAAAATGTACTATTTACTCCTTTACATGTGGTATAAACCACATGTAAGGAAGTAAATAGATAAGCTCTTATGTATATTAAGAGCTTTTCAGCCATATCATATTTCATACCAATAGCATCTTGTCTCCCTCTAGCTATATTGCAGTTCAATTCCTCTTTGATACCAGTCATTAGGCATTCAAAACATGCAAATTCTTATGTTTTTGTTTCGTATGCTACGAACTGAATATTTTTACTGTAATTTCTATTTAACTTCTCAATACACATGTTCAATCACAAAAATAATCACCCTTATCTGAAGCTATAAAGTCTAAAGTTTTTACTTGAAGACAAGGCATATATTTTTGCTGAAGGATGCTAGCTATTATTTTGAACTTACTCTTTAAAAAAATAAATTAACTGAATATTATTATCTGCAATTTCTTATTTACCTGAAAAAATCAACATTACAAAAGTATATATACACTCTGAAAACTTAGAAAGATTTTGGGTTGTCAAAAGGATTAAATTCATTGTGCATGCTTCAGTATTTTACTGATAGCTTTGGAAATTTCACTTTAATTTTCGCACTAACAATTTATTGATTGTCAACGAGCAGAGGAACTTCCACTGGAACTGAAGGATTTAATAATAAAATTGTATACGGAGAGCAAGTGTTAACGTTAAAATCACTGGAAAAAGTTTTGAAGAATTGAAAAAGTAATAAAATGTTTCAGACTGAAATCAGTACTAAAAAAAAGTAAGAAACGTGCAACAATGTTTGCGAATCGAGAAATCGGATTGTTGTGATAAAAGTGAGAGAAAAAAAATCAAAGATTGGTGGTAAAATATTTAAATGCGATATAAAAATAATTTTGGAAAGCCATATAATCTTTAAAAATTTTTCCGCCTTTTACGAAAGAGCGGATATCAATAATAAACTGTATTATAAAACTGTTCTTTAGTAGGGAAGTGATTTGGTTTTGCAAATGAATACGAAAAGCAGTATCAAATCTTTTTATTATTCTTTTTATTTATTTTATTATATTAAAGATATTTTTTTTTTTTTGATGAGAGTAAATTCAACATTCACCGATCAGATAGATATTAAAAAGCATAAAATAGAACATCTAATTAAAAAATATAAGATGAATTGATTGTGAAACATGGATTTTTTTTTTTGAGCAGTTGGGAAAAGTAGTTTTAATCATTAGTGAAATAATTAATCGGACAGCTATACAAATATTTTTAAAAAGTACGTCCAAGATCCTCTATAACAGGGCTTGAGGGATTATACATATGGGCTTATTAATTAGCTTGTTGAAAGAGCAAGCTAAATATACAAAATACACTCTTCAAGTAGCCAACGGTCGTACCATGCTGAATATACCGGTTCTCGTTAGATCACCGAAGTTAAGCATCATTGGGGGCGGTCAGTACTTGGGTGGGTGACCAAACACTATTGGCAAATTTGGGACCTGAATGGCCGAGTACGCGCTCTGGCGCTCGGTGCCACAGGTTTCGTTCGAATCCGGCGGTGCCATGGATGTTTGTAGTGGTTCGGAATCCACTTTAAGCCGTAGGTCCCGGTCTTCTATGACTGTAAGAGCGTCACGGAGCAAAAGTCAGGCTTCTACCTACGGGTGCTCCATCACAACAGAAGCTGCTTCCTTCCCCTTCAATCATGAGTCCATATGGGCTCGTGGGCTTGGCCAGCCAAGTGGGATAAGAAACAACAACACACTCTTCAAGTGGTACCTGAATAGCTGTTCTACATTGCACGAGAATGTATTAAAACTCTTTTCCATTCATATATAGGATGACTAGAATCTGGTTTCATTGATTAACTGAGCGATCGACAAATTAGGAAATAAGACAATAAAAATAAAAGTGACTTGACAAGTGTCCTTTTCGAAAAGTGACAGAAAATATCACCTTCTGTCACTCAAAATTTAGTGAATTCAATGTCATTGAGATTGAAAGCAGTGATAAAATTTAAAAAGCGTCCTTCAATTTACTAATTTTTAGTTTTTCAAAAACGATTTGTAATTTTTTTTTCTCTCTTGCATATCTTTGCACACTTACTTTTGTGATATTAATTTCATGTTATTTTAATCACGTCTTGTTAATGAAATAATTGTATATTTATGACGTTAATAATCAGATCGTAGGAGACGTCGTTACAACTGTTCTTCCTACCTACTTTTATGAATGAGTGTTCGTGTACAATTTATTAAAAATCTCTTAACTATGAAATAAAACCTCATTTGTTTTTATCACTGACAGTGATTTCATTCTATGTTCATGATCCTGTTTTACATATATTGTAACTAAAGATTGTATTGGGCATTATGTTAAAAGAATGGAACTCAAAAGTCCTCCGCGATCTAATAAAAAAATTTATAAAACGAATTAATTAACATTTGAGAAAATTCTGAAGAACCGGTATAACCTAAATTATTAAATATTTCCAATTATAAATTTATACTAACTCACAAAATCAATTTATAAGCAATTTTTTCGTATATTTATTGTTTAAATAATTTTTTTTATTCGTTGAATTGTAGCCTATACAAACTCTGTAAAACATAGAATTTAAACAATTTTTTCCTCCCTTTAAAGAATTTCGACTCGAAAAGACTTTTAGTTTTTTAATGTATAATATTGTATGACAAGCATAATATTTATTAAATATTCTCCTCAGTTAATTTTTAAAGGATAAATTCAGATAAATTTAAAGTAATTTTGAAATAAATCTTGTCATAGTTTATAAAGTGTGGGAAAAATTTGTTTTCGTCAATCTTCTATTCAATCTTATGATTCAATATAGAGTTTAGAACCGTAAATAGAAATTCAACATTTCTATAAAACCACAGCCTTTCAAAAAAACTATTCACGGAACTTTTATATTGACAATACTTTCGATCTTAAATAAATAATAATATTAAAAATAATAAAAACATCATTTGTTGTCTAACAGTCTAACGCAACTACGAAATCCTGTAGGCAGCCGATAATAATTAATGGCTATTATTAGACAATATATATATTGTTTAACAACCTCATGTAACTATGATATTCCCGATAGTATGAACCTATGAGAAATGGTAGTGGGAACTAAAATGTACAGTTTTAACCGTTTAATGTATAATATTGAATTAAAAGTAAATCCCAACTTAAATTACAGATTTGAATTTTAAATTACTTTTATATGGGATTCTAATATACATTTTTATGATTCAATATAGAGTTACAGACCTTAAATAAAAATGTATTTTTTTTTTATTATTTCTTTAATAAGTAATAAAAAAGTATAAAAATATCATTTATTATCTAACAGTCTCGCGTAACAACGAAATTCCGAAGGCAGAACGATAGAACGAATATCCAAAAAATGATTGTGTGAACTAAAATATTCGGTTTAATTATTTAATATATAATATTGAATTAAAAGTAAATCCCAAATTAAATTACAAATTTGAATTTTAAATTCTTTTTTATATGTGTCTCTGATATATATTTTTAGAGAGTACAATATAGAGTTTAAAACCTTAAATAAAAATTTTACATTTTTATAAAACTACAACCTTTCAAAAGAACAATTCATGGAATTTTTGTATTGACAATACTTCCGATCATAAATAAATAATAAAAAAAAATATATAAAAACATCATTTGTTGTGTAACAGTCTCGCGCAACTACGAAATCCCGAAGGCAGCCTTTAATAATTATTGGCCGTTATTAGACAATATATATATATATTGTCTAACAACCTTATGCAACTATGATATCCCCGATAGAATGAATATATGGGAAATGGTAGTGACAACTAAAATATTCGGTTTTAATTATATAGTATATAATATTGAATTGAAAGAAAATCCCAAATTAAATTACAGATTTTAATTTGAAATTCTTTTTTATATGTGACTCTGATATATATTTTTATGATTAAATATACAGTTTAGAACCTTAAATAAAAATTTAACATTTTTATAAGACTACAACCTTCAAAAGAAGGAAATTAAATCTTGCCAATATAAAATTCAAGTAATTTTTATATTGGCAATATTTCCAATCCAATATAAAAGTTCCTTGAATTGTTCTTTTGAAAGTTTGTAGTCTCATAAAAATGTAAATTTTGTTTATTATTTCCTTAATAAATAATAATAAAAAGTATAAAAACATCATTTGTTGTCTAACAGTCTCGCGTAACTACGAAATCCCGAAGGCAGCCCGATAGAACGAATATACGAAAAATGGTCGTGTGAACTCGAGTGTACGATTACAACAACAATTGATCTGAAACAATGCTATATATTGTGTAACAACCTCACGCAACTAGGATATCCCCGATAGAATGAATATATGAGAAATGGCAGTGAGAACTAAAATATTCGGTTTTAACCATTAGCATAATATTGAATTAAACGAAAATCCTAAATTAACTTACAAATTTGAAATTTAATTTTTTTTTTGTATGTGACTCTGATACACATCTTTTTGATTCAATATAAAGTTTAGAGCAGAACATAAAATTGTGCATTTTCATAAAACTACAACAACCTTTCAAAAGAACAATTCACGGAATTTTTTAGTTGGCAATACTTCCAATCATAAATAAATCATAATAATAATAATAAAAAGTATAAAAACATCATTTGTTGTCTAATAGTCTCGCGCAACTACGAAATCTCGAAGGCAACTAGATAGAACGAATATCCGAAAAATGGTCGTGTGAACTCGAGTGTGCGATTACAACAACAATTGATTCATATAATTCTATGATTTTAAACTATGGTTAGTTAGTTAATTACTTTAGTTCCCACTATCATATAAGAAATGTTAGTGGGAACTAAAATATTTGATTTAAACCATGTAATATATAATATTGAACTAAAAGTAAATCCCAAATTAAATTACAAATTTGAATTTTAAATTCTTTTTTAAAAAATTTATTAAAATGTCATTAAATTCATTAAAATTTAATGACATTTAGATTTTAATGAAAAATTCATTAAATTCATTCTTTTTATTAATCAAAAAAATGTACATATGTGACTCATGTGATGTACATTTTTATGATTTAATACAGAGCTTAGAACCGCAAAAAGAAATTCAACATTTTTATAAAACTACAACCTTCCAAAAGAGCAATTCAAGGAATTTTTATATTGACAGTAATTCCAATCATAAATAAATAATAAAAACATCATTTGTTGTCGAACAGTCTCGCGCAACTACGAAATCCCGAAGGCAGCCCGATAGAACGAATATCTGAAAAATGGTCGTGTGAACTCGAGTGTGCGATTACAACAACAATTGATCTGTAACAATGCAACAATTGACGTGGGACTCGAGAAATTCGATGTTCCACAATTCGTTCCCATCCGCGAGTGATCCGAGTGCTTCTCGAGTGGTCACTGAGTTGCATCCGGGAAACCTAGGAGGTGCTCTACGAGCCAGAGACGTGACCGAGTGGGTTTCTCTTACTTCCGACCCGGCCTCTTGGCCTTAATTATGCCATTCGAAAAATTTTATTTGTTTTGTTTCTGAACCCCATCGTCGAATCGCTTCCTCAGGTGGAACGATTGAAAGAAATCTATTCTCCCCAAAATGAACGGGATTACGTTTTCCCGATTTTTCAGGAGAATCCTATAAATAAATGTGTTTTCGCCTCATTGAGTTATAGGTGCGCCATCGATGGAGGGCTTAAGTTTTATGACTCAACGGAATCCGTGGAGTTTCCCCGTTTGTCCTGGAAATTATTGTTGAAATGCTCAGATTTTTCACAGAGTTTGGATTTTGATCTTGGCAATTATTTTCGAATAGCATTGAGTACTGAATTACAGTTTTAAACAAGACAATTGTGAATGCTTAGACTGAAATTCAATTTATTGATTTTAATTCATTAAGGAATTTGAAGGATACGTTACTACACTCTTAGTTTCTACTGAGTCATATGTTGAAGGATTTGTACTACGTGGTAAGTTTTCCACTTGTCCTAGGAATTATTGTTGAAATTCTCAGTGTTTTCACAGTGTTCGGATTTTGACCTTGGCAATTATTTTCATATTCTTGAAATAGCATTGAGTAGTTTTAAACAAAACAATTGTGAACGCTTAAACTGAAACTTAATTTATCTATTTTAATTCATTAATGAATTTTAATATAGAAGTTTAATATAGAAGAATTTTAATATACGTTACTACACTCTTAGTTTCAAAGGAGTCATATGTTCTACGTGGTATATCGATGTCAAGTTAAAGACTCAACGGAATGAAGTGGAGTTGGAGCTTCCCCGTTTTTCCCGTTTGTCCTGAAAATTATTGTTGAAATGTTCAGATTTTTCACAATGTTTGGATTTTAATCTTGGCAATTATTTTCAAGTTCTTTGAATAGCATTGAGTACTGAATTAAAGTTTTAAACAAAATAAATGTGAACGCTTAGATTAAAACTGAATTTATTGATTCTAATTCATTAATGAATTTGAATATAAAAGTTGAAGGATACGTTGCTACATTTTTAATTTCAAGTGAATCATATGCTCTACGTGGTATAGTGATGACAAGTTAATGACTCAATGGGAGCCGCGAAGTTTTTCACTTGTCCTGGAAATTATTGATGAAATGCTCAGAATTTGTGACAGTGTTTGGATTTTGATCTTGGCAATAATTTTCGAGGGCTTCGAATAGCACTGAGCACAGAACGGAATCTTAAAAAATGTAGTCGTAAATAAATAAAAAATTATTGGCTGTAATTCAACAATGAGTTTAGATATATGAGTTAAAAGATCCGTTATTACACTTTTAGTTTGAATTGAGTCATGTATTCTAGGTGATTCATTCATGCCAAATTTATGACTCAAAATAAACCGTGGAGATTTCCCATTTGCCATGGAAACTGTTAAAACGTAACTGAGATTTTTCCTACTTGTGGGTAAGAATCTATGAAATTAAAAACTAAAATAAGTTATTAATAGAGAAGTTACGTTTGAAAAAAAGAATGATTACAGCTTGCGTGATCGATAGCAGGTTTATGTGTCATAACTCAATTATAACTGTGGAATTTCCCGTTTGTCCCAGAAATTATAGTTGAAATACTCATAATTTATTACACTATTTTAATTTAGATCTTGGCAATTATATATCTTGGATTCAAATAGAATTAAATATTGAACTGAAATTTTGAAAGGAAACAAATGTTTAGACTCTTAAATAAAAATTTGTTGGCCAACAATAAGCTTTATTATATGAGTTGAAACGTTATTACACTCTTAGTTTGAACTGAGTCATGTTTCCTAGGTGGTTTATCGATGCCGAGTTTATGACTCAACATAAACTGCGGAGATTCCCGTTTGCCATGGAAACTGCTAAAAGAGTCAGAAGTGGGATTTTTGCTACATATGGATTGCATTCAAAATTCAAAATTAATTAGATTATTAATAGAAGGTAGAATAACTCTTGCGACTTTTTATGTAATACGTAAAATTAGATTGAACTAATGTAAAGATTATTACTTTAGCCAAATTTATCTTATTATTAAGTTTTATTTAACTTATTGTTAAGAAATAGGAGCATATAAGAAGAATTTAATGTAAAAATATTGAATGAGTTTACAGTTTTTATTATTCGAACTATGGAGATATGAACTTTTAAATATTCATACTTAAAATATTTCTGTTCTTATTTTTATTTCTACTCATCGCAGAAATATGCAATTCGGTAATTATTTTTATGTTAGTATTTTGAAATTTATAAAGGTTTTAAAAATGCTTAACTCAAAGTTTTTAAATGACCTTTTGTTTCTTTTCAAAACATTTAAATGTTTTTTTTAAGATTTGGATCAGTGGAAACAAATTTGTTAAAAACTTTTTTGAAAGTCCAAGTACTTTGCATTGATATTTTCTAAGGTACGAAAATACATATGTAATTGAAATAGGTATATTGAGTTTGATGATATTTTAAGTATTCTTTCTTCTTGATATAAGTTAGATAAAAGTATTAACTTAGAAAAGTTCTAATTTTCCATTTAACAATTTTTAATATCATTACCATACTTTTCTTAATTTTCTGTAATTCAAAAAATTAAAACAACAATTTTTTGAGACTTAAAATTTCCTAATAATAATAATAACAATTTTTAATATGTTAAAAAATGAATTTTAAGATTGTTTTAATCTTCATATCCTATTAAATCTATAACATTTAAAAAATCCCTCAGAGAAATTGAATAACCTCCATACTCTGTAATCATAATTTTACTTCAAACATCTAAAATTTTATTATAGTTTAAATCGTCTTTTATAACTTTTCGTATTTTACATTAGTTAAGTATTAAATAAAATTAATAAATAATACTATAAAATCTTTATTTTAAAGTAGATATAATTATGTACTATTTTTTACTTATTAAATTATTTCTAAAAAATGAGAGAAAATTTGATTTTAGTCTTTAAACCACAATCCTCTTTTAATTTTTTAAACTGTAGGTCCCAGTCTAATTAACCTAAAGTGTACAAAAAATGACCATAGAGCGACAAATAAAACTAAGTCTTTTCATTTTATCTATTTAATATTGATTAATAACACTATTTCAGATTGTAGAAGTAACAAAATAAGACATCCACTTTTTGATACGTGATTGCTAAATGCATACACCCTTCGAAAAAAAGTTGCATTTTGTTTTTGTTTTGCTAGAGATACGTATTTACAGATAGTACTCATTGAATATAGTTTATATTCATTCCACGATGTGAATTATTCGATGTGAATTATTCCCCCCCTTCCTCAAGTAAAATTACATCACTAAGATGTAAGGCAACCTTTGATATATGAGTTACCTTCATATATTAATGAGGTTAATGCCATTAAATTTATGTGATAGATTGACTTACTTTTTCTTATTTTTATAGTTATATAATTTATTATTGAAATCTAGATAATTGGAGCTTGAATAATTATCATGCTTCTTGTTTGTTAGAATGTATCTCATATTTCTTTATTGGAAAACTTGTTAAATTTTTTTACATTATAATTTTATGGCATGATCTATTGGGTTGGCAAGAACGCACGTTCGATTTTTACCATGTACTTAAATTGTGAAAACCGAAATTACTTTATTGCCAACCTAATAAAATAAAATTGTTAATAAAACTGCTATCAAATTCATTATGAGGTGAATAAAACAAATAAAGTAAAGCATAGAAGAATTTTATATACCAAAAAAAGTTGCAATAAAACTTTCAATAAAAGTTGAAATAAAGCAATAAAACTTTTTTACACACTAAATAATAAAAGAATTTTCAAATAAGATATATTTCTTAATAAAATATATGTTAATAAATATGTTAAAAACATGTTAATAAATATCAAAATATCTAAATATTTAATTAATTTAATTAATACAGATATTAAAATATGAAAATCACAAAATTATTATTTTGCATTTATGATTTTTTTTACTGTATGCTCATTTGGAATTTAAATGTTAGTAAGCACAGAATTGTATTTTTATCTATTTCCTTTGTATGTAAATTTGAATGCCATATTATATACTGATGAGAATAAGAAATTTAAAATATAATTTTACATTCAATGTATATACAGCTGAATTGCCATATAATTTGATAACCGATGAAAGAAAATTAATATAAACAGTTTAACTTAAATATTCAATCAATTTATCACAAAATAATCAACACAATTGCTCCAAAATGAGAGTCTTCAAAGTTGCCATATGCCTTAATGTTTTTTAACTTATACATTGCATGCTAACTTTTAATATAAGCACCAATAAGAGATTACAACAACTATTTTTAGATTGCATTTTTTTGTTAATACATTTAAAAGTGAAAATGTTCTAATGAGTTCAAGAAAAATGTGGTTTTATGGGATGACGCACTTCTTAGAAAATGTCTTGGTGGTATGCTTGAATTAGAATCATTATGAAGGGTGGATCATGCAAAAGTAATGATTATTACAGTAGTTACATCACATGTATTGTTATTCAACATATGCTGTCAAAAATCTTTATTCTTGGTACTAAAAAATAATGGAAAAATCATTATAATACATATGGTACAATTACTTGAAAGTCTTTTTTCCATTATATTATTTATTAGACGAGGTCAAAATGTTAGATTGTGTCTTATTGTTAGTTTGTAATATTTTCCTAGATAAAAGATCATAAAAGATTCTGTAATTGCCTTTAATTGCCCTGAAAGACTATAATTAGGAAATTGCTATTTTTTTAGCATTTTTCTACATTGTTTTATTCTTGAAATTAATTGATAAATGTAATATTCTGATGAAAACAGGTTTAGAAACAGCATCTTAAAAGTCTCCGTTATCATTCGCTTTAATGACATTTTTAGTAATGCTGCATATAAATTGTTTCATCTTCCTACAATTCAGTATTTTTAGATTTTAGGACAAGAATAAGTCCATTCTGTGTTTTATGTTATCTAATCCAAGCCCTAATTTAATTCCAGAGAAATAGATGACTTGCTGTTCTACATTGATATCACCATTTTTTTAAAAATTATATCACCTTGAGTTGTGCCAAGTTTCTCAAGCTTTCTTTAGTATGAAAAAAATATTTCATCTAAAAATGGATATTAATCTGGTTGTTTCTTGCATTAATTTTAGGAGCCTCCAACTCATTTCATTTACAAATTATATGTAAGGTGCAATTATATCCTACTATTTAATTCACAAAAGCATTTCTTTTTGACAAATTTTTCATTGAAATATCACACACAGAAATATATTTATTGAATTCTTTTAATGAGAAATTTTGCTTTATTCTTATTTTCCCTTTTTACCAAAAGTTATTTTGGAAAGAAAGAAATTCATCAACTTCCTCTAACAATTTTGCTGTGTTACATAATGCAGTATATTAGTAGAAAATTATTTTCATAAAATATTAACGTTTTCTATAGATCTTATTCAATTTATGATTAATAATAATATGTTTCCAACTCTCAAAAGATAAATATACACAGACCATAATAAATAATAAATGTTCAGCAAATTCTTGAAAAAGTTATTCGCCACGTTTATACTCATTTTAAAGAGTGAAGACGTGAATCATGCATGTTATCTTTCAGAGTTTATATGCAACGTCATAATCGATTACGTCACTACAATCATACATTTTCTGAAAGATTTTAATAGATGAAACATGATACGATGAAAAAAAGTTACATTTTATAAAAAAAAATGAAAAAGTTTAATAGATGAAACATGATTAAAACATGATTAAACATGATTTTAATAGATGAAACATGATTAGACTTGATTTGATTAGATGAAAAGATTTTAATAGATAAAACATGATTAAATATGATTTAATTACATGAAAATAATTTAATAGATGAAACATGTTACATTGATGATGAAAAAAAGGTACGATGAATACGATGAAAAAAGTTACATTGTATAAAAAAGAAAATGAAAAAGCGGTGAATGTAAGACACTTATCTAATATTTAATTATCTAATTATCTAATTTACTTCATTGACTTCACTAATTTTATTGATTTAGTTATTCATTAAAATCTGAAATGTAATAAAGAATTTCAATATATCCCCTCCCTCCCCCCTCTATTTTGGTTAACCTTAAAATTTAGAAAAATACAAAATTACAAAAATATTTTTTTAAGATTTAAGTTAAAAAAATAAATGACAAAGTATAAAACATTTAATAAAGAAAATATGTGACAATATTTTAATATTATATCAAACCCACAAAATATTAATTTACCAAACGCACTCAAAATAAAGAAAACCTGTTGACTGTTTAACTAAAAGATAATTTAACAGACTTCCATTTATAATATTTTTAACTTAAAATATAAATAATAACTAATGCAAGTTTTTATTATATTTCCTATTTTACTATGCAATTTTCTATCTTTTTTGCTAAAATTATTTAAAATTGCAATAAATATCAACACTTTTACATTTTTAAATATGAAAAAGTTACGGTTATTACGGTTTCGAAGTAAATATGAAAAAGTTACGGTTATTACGGTTTCGAAGTAAAAAATTTCAATTTTTAATTAATCAATAATATTGCAGTTTTTTTTTCAAAGTTACAGATAAAAAAAGATAAATAAGTTCACTTACCAGTATTTGTATATCAACATTGAAACAGATTATATAAACATTGTAAACCTAAACGTCAAATACGTTTTGTTTTCTGATGAAAAAAACCATTTTGTTATCCAATCATGAGAACTATCACATCAAGAAATTCTTTTAATAAAAGAGAAAAGAATGTGTTTTTGTTTAGAAAAAATGCTCGTAATTTATCCAAACTGTCAGATCATATTTCAGGCAATTGATTGACGTTGAAAATAGACCTTGTAACCGAAAAATACAAAACTTCATTCTCAAAAAAGGTATAAATTTCCAAGAAATTAATGTATAAATTCAAAGAAAATATGTTATCAAAAATACCGTTAGGGTTATAATTATAACAAACAACTTCAAGCTGTATACACGAGCCTGATATAAAAAAGTTGAATTGAATTGAATTGACTTTTAATTCCAAAATTTTAATTAATTATAAACAAACAATAGAAAATTTTGTAGTTGTTTAGATTTTTAATGCATATGCGAAAAGAGACTTCATGCCTATAAACTATTGCTGATCGATAATGCCTATAAACAAGTGTTAATATAAAAACAAGTTTTGAAAGATCTTTTTTGTCAATTCTAAAAATTGCTAACATAAGTATCTGAAACCTGAATTTGAATTTATTTTTAAAAAATAAACAATTGGTAATTATATATTTTTTAAATTCTGAAGATTCTATGTGCTTTGCAAAAGTGTTACTTTGTGCAAAGATAGAAATTAGTCTAAATTTGGTCGTAAGTTTTATACTTAATATGGAAAACAAATATTCAAATTTAAGCAGATGTATTTTGTAATAGTTTTCTTTATTTCTGCTTAACAATCATTGCAAGAAATTTACTGGCAAGTTTATACCATTTTCAAATGTAAACATTATTGAAAAATAATAAAAAAAACAAAAAAAAAAACAGTTTTAAATCGTTAATCAAATATATATTTTTTATTACTTTTCTTTTTCTTTCATTTAAACTTCAAATGTATGTTTTCTATGCCTTTCCATATTGCTGGTATTTAATTGTCAATTTATTTATTTGCAATTTAAGAATTTTATTTTTCCTGACTTTAGTTTAGGTGAAAATTAATTTCTTTGAAAATCCGTCGAAAATTGTTTCAAAATTTTGTCAGCAAATCAATAAAATTTTCTAAAAAAAAATTAACGGAAATTTAAACTTCGCTTAATTTAATTGCTATTATTTAATCCTTAAGAATACATTTTTGTTTAAATTGACTGAATAATCTGCTTTTTAAGATCTGATCTGCTGATAATCTGCTTTTTTCCTTGAAACTGTAACTTTATTTTCTAAGATTTAGAAACATGAAGAGAATAATTCAAAAATGGGATCTGCCTTTCACTTTTAAATAACAAAATAAGATTTTTTTTTTTTTTTTGTAAATGATTTATAAATAAATAATGCATTTTCAAATAATATTTCAAATTATACTGTGTTGGCAAGTAAGTAATTTCGATTTTAACCATTTAAGTACGTAGTAAAAAACGAACGTATTTCCTTGCCAACCCAATAGATTATGTTTTTAGCAATCGAATACGAAGCCTCGTAAAATAAAAACAATTCAATGCTAAGTCGACAAATTGTTACTTTCTTTTTTCTTCTTTTTAAAAACAAAATTATCAGTTCAGCAATTCGTTTCACTTCAATAAAAAAAATTCTGCTGTTGACATCTGCCAATACTTTTTTGACTCCGTAGCAGAATTTCGCCGATTGCTTTTGCCAAATTCTGTTCCATCCCCTTTCATCACTGGAGGGGGATTCCTTCCCCTGCGGTGAGCGATGAAACCGGTGACTACATGTGAGGTCCCATGGGACACATTGAGTTCAGTTAGGAAAGAGAATCGAGACTTTTACCTCCTGCCTCCCTAATTAACGATACACTTACAAGTCCTACGTTTTTATTGCAAAGTACTTCATCGTTCGTTTTAGTCTTTGCGTATTTCTTCCTATTTTTCTTTCCCATGTTGATTCCAATCTTGGAACATGGTGATCCCAGTTACGCTTCATTGAGGGTGGTCTTATAGACATACTATTGCCATCCCTCAGGCTTCTTATAAGCGTTTTATCCTCAATATTTTGCTTTCATTTCCCCCACCCTTCTAAATAAAATTTTCAGAAGGCGTGGTAAAAATGATACGGTTGTATACGTTTTGAATTGACATTTTTTTGTCTTTGTTGTCTTTCATCTATTAAATGTTTCAAAATCTCTTCAAGGTCCATCAATGTGAAACTGCATCATGTTTTGAATCAACGTTTACTTATTAATTCTGATGACATTTTAGTTTTAACGTTTAATTTTTTTTTATGTAATGATTACTAGTATTAGATGACTTAATACTATTAATCACGTAAGAAACTAGCCAGTTCATACAAAAGATATAATAATCCCTACAGGGAAATGAATGTTAAAGTATACTTCTAAATAAAGTTTTCAGAAGGAGTGGTAAAAATGATACGGCTTTTGAATTGAAATTTTTGTTGTTGTTATTGTTTTTCCTCTATTAAATGTTTCAAAATCTCTTCAGAATCCATCAGAAATCGTAGTTGCAATGTGAGACTATATCAGTTTTTGAATCAACGTTTACTTATTAGTTCTAATGACATTTTATTTTTAAAGTGTAATTTTATGTAATGATTACTAGAATTAGATGACTTAATACTATTAATCGTCACAATAGTCAATCGATACAAAGCATGTAATAATCCCTAAACGGGGAAATTACAGCTGAGTGAAAGAGTTTTTAACTCATCAGATATGACGATGGATTGACAGCTCTTTGACATTATCACTTTTGATTTTTCTGTCGTTGGACATTGATATATAAAAATAAATTTGTCATGGTTCGGTTTGTCATTCTACGGTCGTTTTGTGCACACTTTAGGCTAATTAGAGCGGGACTTACATTTTAACGTGGATTCCTTCAGGTCGCCAAAATTTGTCATGAGTGAATTTAATCAAAAGTTAAACCTCAAAAGTATACTTTAGTATTTAATTAGAATCAATCATTGTCAGATATGATGTTTTAATATAAGTTTAAAAAAATATTACTTATTACATTTGCAATGCTGTTAGACATTTTGTTTGTCGATCACAATTTTTCAACTATATTTTTCAAACATGTATTAAATAACGTATATATCATCAGAAGATTCAAAAACAGTGGGTTGAATTCATGAGTATCTATTGAATTGTCTAATTCATGAAGGTTCGATACAGGCAATAATAACCATCAATAATGAAATCTTGGAAAAACTGGTAATCAAATAGTTTGAAAACAAAAAGATTCTAGATGATTTTTATTAAAAATGCATGTAGATACAAAAGTGCTTTACAAAAAGAAATAAGAAATAGCATTTTTGTTTTAAGCAAATCTATTTTTAATTTTTTTTATCTGGACTTCTAAGAAATGTTAAGGACTATATGCCACTTAACAATCCTTTGGTACCACAGGCTTCAGGTACGAACCTTGCTGGTTGCATGGAAGTTTGTTAGTTGTTTGGAATCCACCTTAAACTGTAGGTTCCGGTCTAATTATCCTGAAGTGGGCAAAAAATGACCGTAGAGCGACAAAGCAAACCAAAGCCACTAAATAATAAGTATAAATCTCAAAAACATGTAAAATTAAACTTCTTTTAAATATTTTTTTCTTTATAAATTATATTTTAATCGAATTAAATTATTTCAAGATAAAATTGATTGAGTAAAGTGTTTGCTTAAAAAACTAATAAAATAAACTGTTACGTCAAAAACTAATCTTTTATAATTGGGGTTTTATTCCAATTAAAAGCAATATTTTCTAATCATTTATAAAAAAAATTTCAAAGAAACTAAGGTGCGGGCAGTTTTTGTAATTGCATGATAAATTTAGTGTAAGCTAATTAAATCAGATTTAATTTCGTAAAACACCGATGTTTTCACTCAAAATTATAAAATCATTGTCCTCGAGGTAATTTTATAAATAGTCCTTTAAAAACCATTTTCTCTTTAATTTTTTGTTTGTAGAAATAATACAGATAATAATATACTTTTAAACTAAAATGACTAATGTTTAAAAAGTTATTCTATTCAATCTCATTAAAATAAAAACTAGCATTTCTTGTCTGCATCTCTTGTAATTTGTTTCATTATCAGATTTTCTAGAATAATTATCTATATATTTTGCTAAGCTGTTTATTCTATTATATTCTAACCACTACTTCGTACTACTTCTTGTTTTATTAATAATCGTAATATTGTTTTATTAATTAATTTTACTAACAATGCTTGTGTTGCATAATATTGTTTTATTAATAATCAGTACTAATTTTTCCCCTTTCCGGAGATAATGAATTTTTTCTTTTACAACACCTAAACCTCTTTTTGTGCGAATTGTTTTACACGCTATTACGATTACGATTTTTTAAAAGTGAATTCGAGAACTTTCTCAAATTAGGATATCAAAAATATTTTTATGCAGTTTTTGTTCACATTTACGTAAGCAATCCAAATCCTAAACTAAGAAAAGTCTGTAATTCAAGAGCATTTTGAGAATTGTGCATTAGTTTTTTTTTTATGCCTAACTTTTTATGTCTTCTTATGTCTTTATGTCTCATAAAAAGAGATTTAGTTGCACTTCATTTAAGTACATCAATCGAAAATTAAATCTTTTTTTAAGGGCTTTTTAATCAATATAATTAATAGGAGTTGAACCAGAAACCTGATTGAAGCTCAAATTAGAGTCAGTCTAAATGGTGATCATCTGTCTCAATTTCAAACTCGATATCAATTTATAATTACCCAAAATTAGCTCTTAACATCGTTACTATCATTTCTAAATAACCACAAACCTTAATAAAGAATTTTAATTGTAATTTTTTATTTATTTTGTAAAAGAATATTAAGCTTTTTTTTATAATCTTCCGCAAACTCCTGTGTGCAATTAATTAAATAAAATAAATTAAAGATAGTGGACAGACGATACAAATTTTAAAAAATTATTTTGGCCGTTGCAATTTAATTTCTTTTATATCTTTCTTAATTCAGTTGTTTCTCTCATATTTTTTTAAATCCAGGAGACTATTTCTAATTTAGTTTTGCTTGCTTTAATTTCGATTATATGAAAATAATTTCATTTTTAGCATAATTCATTCTTCATTTTCAATGAATGATATATTTCTTAAACTATTTAGATTAATTGGTGAGTTTTGCTTTGGGAGTTAATTTTTCTTAAGCTCAAAATATAGGTTTGCACTATTGATCAATAAAGTAATTACATCCTCTCCTTATTACCTAATAGGATTTTGTATAGTTTTTTTTTTACTTTTTCGAATACAAATCTCATTAAAAAAATTTAAACAAAACCCAAAATAGACGAATTCAACAAGATGCCATATAAAGCCTAAAAGCGATTTATAAGTTTTAGTTGCTGCGAACTCACAAACTGGTTCGAGAATTTAACGCATTTTAGTCACGGAGCATGTTTTACTTTGTATCATTAAAAATGTCTTTTTTCAGGCTTAAAGATATCTAAATGGATTCTCAAGATTAAGCTTTTAAGTTACGATTTGTTGAATTCTTTTTCTTTAGCTACTTTTTTCTGTTGTTGTTAGAAAAAATGAAGGATGTTTTTGGAGATGGGTTGTTAGTATTCTTCTTGACTCTTTCCCTCAAACCATCCTAATTAACAGAGTCTTGCATTATGAAGCCTTGACCAGACTATAAATTTGGGGGATTAACTTATCATTGCAATGTTAAACCTTTTCTCATACGTATGTAAAACAATATTGTAGATAAAGCTTCGATAACGTAATAAAAAATAATTAATTAATTGAATAAATAATAATAAAGTAAAAATTGAATAACGTATATAATTCAATTTTTTGTTAATTTTTAGTCTAAGTGAAAATAATAATAATTTTTTTTTATTAATACAGTGAATTGTTTTCAAAATAATTTGATTTTTTTTTTCTAAAATTCTTCATTCTGTTCATGTACTAATTTACTAATTGCACGAATTTCAAAATATTGTTGCACAATAGATATACTACTAACAGAAGTTACCAATACTGTATTAACAAGTAGGTTATGTAATTATAGTAAGTAGGTTTTCATATGCATGTAAAAGAATATTGTAGATAATGCTTCAATAACATAATTCAATTTTTTTGATTAATATAATGAATTGTGTATATTTTTTTCAAAGTATTGGTTGATTTTTAATCAGGAATTTATTTTTTCTAAACTTCGCCATTCCCTTTATACACTAATTTGCTAATTGCAAAAATTTCAAAATATTGTTGCACAATAGATAAACTACCAACAGAAATTGTCAATTCTGTGTTAACAAGTAGATTAGATCTTTTTGGTTTTAAGTGATACTGTACAAAGTAATATGATTTAAAAGCTTTACAAGAAATTGTAGGACTTCCCAATTAGCTAATAACAAGAACTCATTTTAAGATAAGTAGTTTCAAAATCTTAAAGCTTTTAAAAGTACTCAGCTAATTTCAATCAAGAAACTTGTAGAAACTCTTTACATTATATCAATCGAAAAAAATGTTATGAGTGACGAAATTAAAAAGCAAATGGATTTTCGGCAATAAGACCTTTAAGACGATAGTATATATAGAAATGCTTTCTTCCTTAACTGTATTTTTTTCTCCCCTTCTTTAAGAGAAAATGAAAGAATGTCTTCGGAAATGGGCTGTTTGTATTCTTCGTGACTCCTCTTGACTTTAAACCGCGCTAATTAAACCCGAATCTTCAGAAGCATTTGACTTCGGAAGGCTACGGGTGGGGTACTAACTGTCACATCTTCAGTGCTATTCTTTACAGTTTTCATAATTTATCGGACTCACGCCACCCTCTTTGGGTGAGCTGATGAAAAATAGCCACATGGTGTTCCGTGGGACTCGCTTCTTGACTAATATAGTGTTATTATCATGAAGGAGAGAAAATTATTGTCGAGGAAGTTCTTTTTTCCTTCCCGCAACCTGCTAAGCAAGCGTGAACGTGAATATATTCCTTTTAGCGCCCTGCAGCTCTCTGTCTGGGACTGGCCTCAAATTTCAAATTCCTTCCGTGGAAACAGTATTTTAAAGGGTGGGATGAATTGTACTGTGCAAACACTGCACATTCTTTACTTTGTGTAGTGAGACTCATTAAATAGCGGCATTTTCTCCGCTTTCAATTAAAGTAAAAACGCGCGGAAATTACGCACTCCGCGAAATGGTTCTGCCATTGAGATAAAAGTTATTGCTTTCATCTGGAAAGCCTTGACCCCACTTATTCTTTATGGGACTTTTGAATTAATTTTTAGTTGGAAAATGTGCAAATTTTGCATTTAGGCTACAATGTAGCTTGTAGAACGTGAGGCAATTGTAGTTTAAGAGGTTTATTTTTGTGAGGCTGAATGCAAAATTGTCAAGCTTAAAATGTGTGTCGCAGGTGAAAACTAAATAAAATCTGATGCTTGTGCGTTTATGTGCAGCGATTAATAAAGTTTCGCAGAAATGGTTTAGAAATAGTCAATTAATTAATTACGATGAATTAAATAGTTTGGAAATAGCCAATGAAGGAAATGGTTTAGAAATAGTTAAGGAATGAAATGGTTTAGAAATAATCACTGAATTTATTGCAATGAATGAATTGTAATGATTGCAATGAATTAAAAATGGTTTAGAAGGAATGAATTTATTGCAAAATTTCATGAAGGAATTTTTTCATTTTTTTAATTCGTTAACTACATAATTTTCCGCAGTTTCGTTGAAGCTTAAGAAATAACAATTTTACCCTAATGAAGATTTTTAATTTCATTTATATTTTCCATTAGTTAGCAGGAAAAAAATAATTGTAGAGTTTTGTGACCATCGACAACAGTTTAAAAAATTTATTAACCGAGATTGGTTTGGGTTGTCGCTCTACGGTCATTTTGTGCACGCTTTAGGCTAATTTGACCAGGACCTAAAGTTTAACATGAATTCCGAACCACTAACAGCATGGCATCGCCAGGATTCGAACTTTGTGGTACCAATGGTAAAAGCGCTGGCCAGTTGGCCCTCAGGCCGCTTGTATTATTGGAGAAGATTTTTGATAACATTTAATGATTTTTTTTTCTTTTACTTTAGTCTCTCATATAAATAATTTATATTTTATGATTCCCCTATCCACGAAGGCCTTCCTCTAATTTCATCCCTTATGGGAAGCTATAACTAATAATTTTTTATTTGGTTCTATTTTTATATTGGTTCTGTATTCGTTAGTGTATTTAATAACTAAAATTCTATTTGCTTCGAAATATTTCCCACAAATTTTTTAAGAAATTTTATTATCACATATAAAAAAATTTCAAATAAAAAGTGTTCAAAAATATTCAAAATAATATTTCTTTTATACGTTCTGCATATCACTGAATATTTGAGAGAGCACAACGTAAATAACAAAAAGATACTGCTCATTTGGGTTGAATAATTTTTTCAGTACAGTTGGATGAGTATCTTTTAATTGAAACGGATGAATTCTGATACTTCCTTTTAACTAAAACATTTTCAAGAAAACTTTTCAGAAATTAAATTATTTCTTCTTCATTTATCCCTGATTCAAATAGCTAAGGTGTTGCAAAATTTTTCTATCCTAGTGTAATAGAGATATTTGTTGAGCCATTTACCTCGAGAAATTTTTACTTGAAATCAGATAAAAAAATGGAGATATTTGAAATTTTTATCAGATGGTTGATTATGAAGCTTAATACAAGCCTATTCAAAATATACATCAATAAGGAAAAAAGTTTAACGTTTTTTTTTTTTTTTGACATCGTATAAAAATATCATGGAATTAAAAATTTTGCAATGGTATTATTTATTGCCCCAAAACAATCACTCATTTATGTAATATAATTTTATGGTACCGAACTTTGATGTTTACTTCCTTTGTCATATTTATTGCCGAATTTGATCCTTGATAAAGATGAATCATTCTTTCGTGAATTATTATTATTATATGAATTCAGAAAGCAAATATTAAAGGTGTGATTCATTATTTCGTAACTTTTTTTTCTTGAAAGTAAATCGAATTCAAATCGTTCTTCGCTATTTTTCAAAATTAATAGGTGTTGAATTAAAAATTAATTTATATTTTCAAGGAAAATAGAAAATGGCGAAGTGTTTCCATTCTGGAATGGTTATTTTAATTGTTATTAGGTTGAAGGTAATGACTTTTTTATGCAAGATTTTAAAGTAAGATAAATTGAGTTATATTTGATTAGGATAATTGATCCTGGTAACGCAATGGCAGTTGTCATTCACTAAAATATTTAACTGTTATTCAATCTATTTATTGTCCATGAATCTTGTTTTAATCACTCCATATCTTTTAAAGCGGCCTGATGGCCAATTGGCTAGCTCTCTGGCCTTTGGTACCACAGGCTTCAGGTTCGAATCGTGGCTGTGGCAAGGGCGTTTGTTAGTGGTTCTGAATCCACGTTAAACTGTAGATCCCTGTCTAATTAGCCTAAAGTGTGCAAAAAATGATAGTATTCAGCAAACAAAACCAAAAGCCAACCAACCTTTTCAAAGCCAAATAACACTTTATGAATTATACAGTATCTAAAATAATAAATAAATAAATAAATAAAATTTAAAAAAACATATAATCTTAAGAAATGATGGAAGGATATTATTAAGCAACATTTTAAAATTTCATTCTATTTCGAAATATTTTTATATCTTAATGATCTTTGAAAAACTAACAGACCTTACAGATGATTTGTTATTCTAAGCAAAAAAATTGACTTATGAATTTTCAATTTAATTTAATTTACAATGAACTAAATTTTAGAGATGTAATCATGACTGAAGTTTGAAATACTATAAAATAAATGAAACTTTTAAAAATTTTCAATGTAAATTTTTTTTTCCAGAAAAAAAATTTTATTTTAATTTTCTGTAATTCATTTAAATGAAGTATTTTTAGAAAAGGTAATTTTCAGCTATATTTTTATGTTACGCCAAATATTAGGTTGTATATGAAATTCAAAATATTACTAAAGACCGGAACTCCATTTAAAAAATCCTTTATCGTAGAAAAGCAATTCATAGCTACTTTTCTTTGTAATTACCAATTATGTTCTTTTAGAAGTTCATTAAATTATTATTATTTCTAAGAAAACTAAAAAGTATTAACTGTTTAACCACAATTGTTTTATTAGAAGGATAACTTGATTCGTATAATAATTTTTTTGCGTATAAAATGAGTTCTTTTTTAGTTCATCTTACAACCTATACCTTGCATCTTAAAAAAATCGACTGTATTGCTTTTCATCCAATTATACAAATCTTTTTCAATCAGCCATGAATAGCAAACAAACAAATCATAAAAATAACTGAAAATAATCTTAGTATAAAATTTCTTACCCGATTAAATTTCTATTACTTCAAAATAGAGTTTCCCAATAATTATAATTAATGAAATGCTTTCTTATCTTTTAGTTTGTATCGAATTCATTAAACAATATTTAGGCTCTTTTAATTAGAAGCCGGTTCAGACATGAGTGATAATTTCAATTTTTTTTTATCACATAAAAGCACTCTTTCTATATTTCCTTTGTAATCGCCAATTATGTTCTTTCAGAAGTTCATTAAATTATTATTAGTTTTAACGAAACTAAAAAGTATTACCTGTTTTACCATAATTGTTTTACAAGTAGGATAACTTGAGGTCTATAACAATTTTTTTCAAATAAAATGGGATCTTTTTTAGTTGATCTTACAACCTATATCTTGAAAATATACAACCAATATCTAATACAACCTTATATCTTGCAACCTATATCTTATTAAAAAAATCCACTGTATTGCTTTTCATCCAGTTATACAAATCTTTTTCAATCATCCATAAATAATAAACAAACAGATCGTAAAATAATCTTAGCATAAAATTTCTTACCCGATTAAATTTCTATTGCTTCAAAATAGAGTTCCCCAATAATTATAATTAATGAAATTTTATCTTTTAGTTTGTATCGAATTCATTAAACAATATTTAGGCTTTTTTAATTAGCAGCCGGTTCAGACATGAGTGATAATTAAAAAAATTTTTATCATCAGTCTTTTATCGATTGATTAGTTGATTTCCAATATGCTATCATTACAGATGTTTCGTTGCGAGGAGCGTGAAAATGTATGCACACGATAACGCAAACTAATGCTCTAAACATATGCTCAGTAGACCAAGCAAAAGATATGTCAACACATTGGAACTGTTTCGTATTTTTCTTATCTTCGATTAGTAACTTCTTGTTGCTTTTTTCATGTAATGTTGACAACCATTTTATTAATTTCAGACTATCTGACGCTCTGCGCTATTACGTCATTGTTAAAATGTTGTCAAGAACCTTTCAAGCTATCGGTCAACTGAATTTCTGGTCATAGATAGACAGATGAATAAAACGCGTGACCCAATAATGTTTACGCGTACAACATGCCATTAAGTTAGTTTATAAATAGACAAAAAGTGTTAATAGGTATTCAGTTATAAGGCGAGTAATAGTATCAGGTATATTCCCTTTTATTTTTACCTTGAAAAGTAACTATAAAATCTTCATAGTTTATATTGGCTTATTCATAGTTTATATAGGCTTCATAATTTATATTGGCTTTATTATTATTTATTAATTCAGCTCATATTTAATTTTCATCTTTATAGAAAGCTACTTTTGGTATTTTTCATACTTATTCTAAACATATGGATATTTATTTCGTGTTGTTGTTGTAACTACTATACTTAGCTCTTGGTCATAGATAGGTAGATTAATAAAATGCGTGACCCAATAATGTTTACGCGTACAACATGCCATTAAGTTAGTTTATAAAAAGACAAAAATGTTATTTGGTATTTAGTTATAATGCGAGTAATAGTAATAGGTATATTAGCTTTTGTTTTACCTTGCAAAGTTACTATAAAAGCTTTATAGTTTTGGCATATTTGTTATTAATTGAGGTCATATTTAATTTTCATCTTTATAGAAAGCTACTTTTGTATTTTTCTTACTTATTCGAAACATATGGAATTTCTGGTTTCTGCGTTTGTCATAGATAGACAGATGAATAAATCTCGTGACCCAATAATGTTTACGTGTACAACCTGCCATTAAGTTAGTTTATAAATAGACAAAAAAATTTTATTTGGCAATTAGTTATAATGCGAGTAATAGTATTAGGTATATTCCCTTTCGTGTTTACCTTGCAAAGTTACTACAAAATTTTCATAGTTTATATTGGCTAATTTGTTATTAATTGAGTTCATGTTTAATTTTCATCTTTATAGAAAGCTACTTTTGTATTTTTCTCACTTATTCAAAACATATCGATATTTTTTTCATGTTGTTGTAACAGTTCTACTTAACTCTTTTACATTGCTCCATTAACCTGGGAATTCCCTTTATAACTATCTTGCGAAGTTACTATAAAACCTCATAGTTTATATTGACTTATTTGTTATTAGTTGAGATTTTCTCACTCATTTGAAACATATGGATATTTTTTCGTGTTATTGTTGTAACAGATCTACTTAGCTTTTTTACACTGGTCTATTAACCTGAGAATTCACTTTATTACTACCTTGCAAAGTTACTATAAAATCTTCATAGTTTATATTGGTTTATTTGTTATTAATTGAGCTCATATTTAGTTTTCATCTTTATAGAAAGCAGTTTTTATATTTTTTCACTTATTCGAAACATATGGATATTTTTTTCGTGTTGTTGTAACAGCTCTTACTTAGTTTTTTTACATTGGTCCATTAACTTTAGAATTGACTTTATAATTAATAGCCCTAATATTTTGGTTTAATTATATTCTCTAGGAAAATGAAAAGGCATCTATAGAAATTGAAAGGGCTACCTGACAGTTACTTGTGGTATTGGTGAAACCCCGGGAGACTTTGTCAGGCAGTCTGACTGTAGATTCGACATACTCTATCATAATTTCCAGCAAGTCTACTTCCTTTTTCAGAGCAGTGACTGTAGTACAAACATTAAGCAAAAAACGAACCTTTGTCCTCTTGCATTGCATGTCAACTAATACGCATTACCACTGCAGCACGTATAGAAATATTTGAAACAAACAGTTTTTGATTAATTAATGTTAAATTATAAATTATAAAGAAATTTACCTAAAATTAAATTTTAAAAGAAACTAGAGAACAAATTAACCTTAGAAAGTCTTATTTTCTCTTGTTGTCATTACCTCGTTTTCGCTTGCTACCATTGGTACGCAAAACTAATTTTAAAGATATAAAATTTCTTCAGATAAGTTAAATTTAAAATATTTCCGTTAAATAATAAAATGTTCCCTAAAAGTTGAATAAAATAAAGTATAAAAGAAACACATGTTAACGAAGTACATAAACTGTGAAAGTTTTGAACTTAACTCAATGTTTTAAAGAGACGAATCTTTGAAAAAATATTTAGAAAATATTGAAAATACTCTTAGCATTATTAAAACCTGTAAATTGAACATTATGCTAATTATTATAAGACTGTAATTAAGCATATTACTGTAATTTTGCGATAATTATTTAATATTAAATTTAGCTTCCTTCTGTAACTAAATAGTTATACAAACTATAAATATGAAAATAATCATCAAATATAATACAATAGCCTCTCAATTATATGGATATTTCGCCCCCTTCCTTTTTTTTAAGTCACACAACTTTTATAAATTACTCGTTATGCTGCGTTGTGTGGTTTTACTTTATCTTCCAATAACGGGCAATTTTAACAAGGAGCTTTTGTGAGTTGTACACTTTTTTACATAAATGAGCAATGAAATAAACTTTGAACAATTTTTGAAAATTCTTCCTTAACAGAGGGCGGCCTGATGGCCAGTTGATTAGCGCTCTGGCCTTTGATACAACAGACCTCAGGCTCGAATCCTGGCGGTCACATGGACGTTTGTTAGTGGTTCGGAATCCCTTTTAAACTGTAGGTCCCGGTCTAATTAGTCCAAAGTGTGTACAAAATGACCGTAGAGCGACAAACCAATCCTTAAAGAAGAAATTTTATATGGCTGTCAATTGTGATAATCCAACAATTTGAGAAATTTCTCAAAATCAGTTCAACTGTTTAATATGCAAATCACATTAAACATGTTAGTTACATTATTTTTATATAAAAATATATCTTAGGAAAGGGAAAAAAATTCCTACATTACATTCCATACCATTCTTTTTAAATCGCAAAATATCCGATGTTACTTATAACTTTTTTATTTTGGGGGGAACAGTTTTGGAAACGTTTAAATGCTTTCAAAGATAAAACTAATAGCTCATGTATATATTTATATCTATATCAAAAACATAGTAAAGTTTCAAATATGACCCACCCTTTATATTTCTACCTCCACTTACTCCTAATATACCCCATGAGTCTCATTACCTGGATGAGGGAACCAGGGTCTGAAATAACAGCTTCAGAAACGTTTTAGGTAATTGACAAAAGAACTGCAAATTACAGTTTTCAGCTTGATATTCAAGAGGGGGAGATGCAGGCACGTCACTCTACTGTATAATTTCAGCTAGTGGATTTATTTTGAAATGAGAGAGATTGCTGAGCTACTCTTTTAGAGATGGCTATCCACAGAATTCAAATATTTTCTTTGTTGTCTGTTGTCACATGAATGAGCCTTCCATCACGGTAATTAAGTTTTAGTAAATGATTCAAAGTTCGCTGAACTGACTTCTTATTATTCAAAATAAATATAAGCATTAAATAGCTATATGATCATTACAAGCAGTAAATAGCTATATGCTATTTTTTAGAGCAAAATATGATATGTGACCTAAATGAGAGCGTTTGCATATTATAAATTAAAAATATAGCAACATATAGCAAATATAGCAACAATACAAATAACAAATATAACATGCATAATACATATAACAAATATAGCAAAAATATAATCATATCACATCATGTTATAGAGTGTATTTGGATATTTCACATGCTCACCCCATGAGCAAGTTTATGACCAAAAAATGTTTACAGAAGCATAACATTGTTTTATAAAACAATAAAAAATATTGAATTTTATGACATTTATTATTTTGAAATAAGAGAGATTGCTGTGCTACTCTTTTAGAGATGGTTATCCATAGAATTCAAATATTTTCTTTGTGGTCTGTTGTCATATGAATGAGCTTTGTATCACAGTAATTTAGTTTTAGTAAATGATTCAAAATTTGCTGAACTGACTGCTTATTATTCAAAATAAATATAAGCGTTAAATAGCTATATGATCATTATAAGCAATAGGTAGCTATATGCTATTTTTAAGTGCAAAATATAATAGATGACCAAAAACGAGTGTTTGCATATTATAAATTAAAAATATAGCAACCCTACTTATATCACATCATGTTGAAAAGTGTATTTGGATATTTCGTTACCAAAATACAGTTCATTACCAAAAAAAATGTGTATGGAATAACATCGTTTTATCAAACTGTAAAAAATATTGAATTTTATGACAGTAATAGAGATATATGATCAATAAGACTATAATTTAATTGCAGTATTTCACGATAGTTTAGTGCTTTTTTTAAGTGTCATATAATTCAGCTTTTGACTGACTAGGTGAAAAGGAAATTATTAATATTTCCTGTCATAAAATGATGCACTTATTTATGCAATAATTGTTAACGCTCTCTAAAATTTTAATTAAGTGACTAGAAGATACTAAATTACTATTGTAGTCGCTATGGTATTTTAAGGCAAAACTACATGTTGCAGATACAAAAACAAAATAATTGCTTTAATTTGCTTATTTAATTATTAATTCTCAAAATATTTGTAAAGTTTTGAAACTTTTTTATTGCGTTATTTTTCTGAAAACATACTGAATCAGCAAAATCCTTTACTAAATATTACTTTTAGCAGCTTCGTCTACTTTCACCGAATTTTCCGATTACCTTATCACTTGGATTTTTGTTCTAAATTTTTGTTTGTAACTAAAACTAATCGTTTGAAAATTCATTTCAATCACATTACTTTTAACTAATTTTTGTGCGGTAATTTTCCATATATGAATCCTGTTAGATTTTACAGAAATATTTTTCCTTATTTAAATGTTCTAGCATGAATAAAAGAAATCACTTATTAAATAATGTAAATAGATTCATAAAAAATTGAATCGCTAACTTCCTGTAAATGAAATTCATTATTGCGGAAATTATGTGGAGAGAACTTATATCACACTAAACCTATTTCATTGTAAAAACTTATTGTAGTTCGAAGAGCTATTTGTTATTCATAATTAACATAAACTGTTTGATATTTGTTTCATAAAAACATTTAGATTTATAAAGAAATGCATATAAAAAAACGGAAAATTGGTTTTAAGGTTTCCTACAAATTTCTATACTACTTTTCAGTATTTTGTGATCTGAAAGAAGTAGAAACTTAAAACTATCTTTGGGGATGCAGTGTAATATAATGGAAACTTAAAACTATCTTTGGGGAGGCATTGTAATATAATGGAAACTTAAAACTATCTTTGGGGAGGCATTGTAATATAATGGAAACTTAAAACTATCTTTGGGAGGCATTGTAATATAATGAAAACTTAAAACTATCTTTGGGGAGGCATTGTAATATAATGGAAACTTAAAACTATCTTTGGGAAGGCATTGTAATATAATGGAAACTTAAAACTATCTTTGGGAAGGCGTTGTAATGCAGGTGCAATCAATAAGACAATAAATCAGGGCTTCTTATAAAGCAAGTTGTCAACTGTTTAACGAATTTTTGAGGTTATACTTTTCTGTATTTTGTGATCTGAAAGAAATAACTTACAAATGCATTTCCTTCAGATGAAATTTGCAACAATTGTATTTATAAAATCTGGAAAAAAACTGGAAACTGAGGAATGATTATATTATAAATTAATAAAATTATTTAAAAATATAATTTTTTTTAATTCTTATTTCCTTTTAAAAACTTATTCGTGATGTAAATACTTATTATATATAAAAGTTTTAAATTCTGAAATTTAAAAAAAAAATTAACTTTGTCGTATTTAAAAATTGCTCTAAAAAAACTAATGTAATATTAGTGTGATTTAGCTTTTTCCTATTTATGTGATCACATAATTTTTAACGTTTATTTAAATATTTGAACGAACATGAAATTAAGACATTGGAATAGCTTTCAAGAATATTGATAAATAGAACACCCAAAATGATAGCACACAATTTATGTTTATGCAAACAAGGAATGAAAAAGGTTTGGATAGTTGAACTACAACAATACTATTTTTTGTACTATTCATTATGGGGAGGCATAAGTTCAAAAAAGGTACATATCTGCTAAAAACTAAAATTCAAAATTAGTATTAGCAAATATGAGCAAGTTACAGCTGTTTAACACAGCTGCAGGATGTAAACGTATATTATCTCGTATATCGCATCTATGCACAACTAGTTTAATTGCGAAACATGATACTATTGTCTGTATAGTTAAAAAAAAAAAAAAAAAAAAACAGAAAAATTTTGTTTAGGTAAGTAAAGCATTTAAAAATAAATCAAAATACAGATATTCTCTAAGAAATAATTTGCATTATATATATTTAAATTTTTCACTATGTGGTAGAAATGTAATTTTTAGTAACGTTTTTTTTTTTTTTTTTTTTTTTTTTTTTTTTTTTTTTTCAAATGTAGTTTAAATTCATTTTAAGAGGTTTATTCATTGTACCTGCCTGTGTTAAGCAAAATAAAAAATAAATTAATT
Source organism: Caerostris darwini (assembly GCA_021605075.1). Taxonomy (NCBI): domain Eukaryota; kingdom Metazoa; phylum Arthropoda; class Arachnida; order Araneae; family Araneidae; genus Caerostris; species Caerostris darwini. The sequence continues at coordinate 822,567 of BPLQ01011449.1, forward strand.
AAAATCTACTTGTGCATAAAGTCCCCTTATTAATATCACACAAGCCCGAAAGTCCCACTCTTGTTCACTGTTTACCATACAAGAGGATAAGCATTCAATTTCCGTAAGTGGAGTGTGCTGCATTCACTGTTAAATAAGTTGAAATCCCTTTTAGCAGCAGTTTCTTCTCTATTTGGGTTATACATCAATAATTTGTCCTGGCATAAGTAAGATCCTTTTAAATCGCATACAGTAAATACTGCAACAATCAGTGTGTATGGAAAAATGCCTGTGGACTGAATGTGTATTGTTTTTTGGTTCTCCTAGCGCACGATACACATTTGGTTCAGTACTTTTTAAAATGTAATACAGTAAGACATTTCTTAACAGAAGGAATTACTTAAATAATCAAAAATATTCTTCTAGAGAAGCTTTCAATAGATCGGTGGATCCCCGGATTTGTGGTATTCGTAAGGGGGAAGGGAAGATGTAGTTTGTTGTTTTCTGGATGTAGTTTGAAGTCATGGGTAAGCAGGACCAGTTATATATATATAAACACACTGTTAAATGGATAATAAACATTCTCAATATATAAATAAACATATATACAGCAGTTTCTTTCCTATTTGTCCTCAATTAATTTGTCCATTTAATTTGACCCCGCATAACTAAAATAATTTTAAATCGCATACAGTAAATACTTCTACAATCAGTGTGTGCGTAACAATTTATGTGAACTGAATGTGTATTTTTTTTTTGGTTCCCCAAATGCCTATCCTATACATGGATGCCTGCTAGTGGTTCGGAATCCACATTAAGACCATAGAGCTACAAATCAAACCAAATCAAGCCTCTCCTACATATATGCACAAATAATATATATATATATATATATACATATTCGAAATAATATTGATAATATTGATATATATATATATATATATATATATATATATATATATATATATATATATATATATATTCGAATTAATATTGAGGATAAAATACTTTATAATACTATTTAATAAAACAAATTCTTTCTTCTCTCGTTTCAAAAGACTAGGCCGGAAACCTTTTTTTCTTCTTTAGTTGACTGATCACATGAGTTAACTACCGTGTATAAAACTGTTAAATTATATTTGCGTATCCATTTTTCAATGTTAGTTCCAGTCTTGAATGAAGCAGTCAATAACAAGGGTGGCTTGTTCAATCAAGAAACAGAGAGAGAAAAAAGTGTTACAAACTCTTAGATTATCTATCATGAAGCGAGCAAAACAATGACAAGTCTCCTGCCAAGAAACCTCAGTAAGAGTGAACAAATAGGTCGGAACCTTTGAAATTTCGTCTAGAAAGTGCTAGCTCATATTTTATAGATTATTATAATCGACATGGTTCCACATTCTTTATGGAATGGATGTTCTTGTCTCTTTTAAACTTCTAGTGTGGCATATATTCTTTTTTTAATGAAGATTACTTAAAAATAAATATCTGTTAGAGAACTGTTTACTACTAATGGTTCTCAACAATTAAAACAAAAAATTCATGGTATGTCGGAACTGATAAAATTTCATTTGGCTTTGTAAATATTGTCCTGTTTTAAAAAATGCAATCTCCTAAAACAGCATGGCATAAATCAGATAAGACGAACTCGCAATATATATATATATATTTTAGCATTCATTTGAAATGGTGGAAATATTTAAATATAAATTCTTGTTTTATAATTATTTATTATTGTTTTCTAATTTGTTTAGAGTTTCTGAATTGTTGTCTATACAAAATAAATGAAACTAATTAAACAAAAAAAAAATTATAATTTTTTCTTCATCTTAAAAAAATTCGTCCTTGAAAATAACACGGTTTTTCATTCTTCTTGAAATGGATGTTCTTGTAAAATATCTTTTAAACTCAAATCTTTTGTTTATATTTCCCATTTTTCCACTTATTAATTTAACAAATTTGTCGGAACCTTTGAAATTTTGTCTATAAAGTGGTAGCTCAAATTTTATAGATTATTATAATCGACATGGTTCCACATTCTTTATAGAATAGATATTCTTGTCTCTTTTAAACTTCTAGTGCTACATATGTTTTTTTTTTAATGAAGATCACTCTCACTTAAAAATAAATATCTGTTAGAGAACTGTTTACTACAAAGTTTCTCAACACTTAAAAAAAAAAAAAAATGTAGGGTATGCCGGAACTGATAAAATTTCATTTGGGTTTGTAAATATTGTCCGGTTTAAAAAAAAAATGGAATGAAAACTAAAACAGAATAACTATTTGATAAAAATGGATAACTGCCTTTAAAAAAATGAAATACCTTCCCCCGCGTAAGACAAACTTGCAGGGAAAAAATCATAATTTACCATTAATTCTAAACGGCAAAATATTTAAACATAATTTCTTTCGTATATTTATTTATTATTATATTCTAAGTCGTTTAGAGTTGCTGAATTGTTGTTGTCCAAACAAAATAAATGAAACTAATTAAACACAAAAAAAATTATCTTTTTTTTTTTTTTCACCTTAAAAAATTTGTCCTTGAAAATAACACGGTCATGCATTCTTCTCGAAATGAATGTTCTTATGAAATCTCTTTTAAATCTTTGGTATCTATTTTCCATTTTTCCACTTATTAACACTCATGTGACTTTCTTTATCATTCAAGATAAATAATCTTCTAGATAGATATTCTTTTTTACTTCTTTTTATCTAGAATTTTAATCTTGTTATTTTCGATAATTTATTGTAAAAAATCTTTATGTTCAAATGAATACGATTTTGTAAAAAAAAAAAGAAGGCAATAGCAATTTACTTTGTTTAGTTAAAAGCCATTTTTCTCATAGAATATTCAAGTGTATATATCTCATAGAATATTCAAGTGTATATATCTCATAGGTTTTTTCTTTCTGCGTTAAGCATAAAGCTTAACGCAGAAAGTAAAAATTGAATGTGCAAAAGCATAACTTGTATATCTGATTTGTTGATGTTTATTAGCAGTTTATTATGTTGATGCAGAATTATTTTTTAATTCAGATATATTCATTAAAATACCGAGTACAATAATTGTGTTACTTATATTTAAAATTTCAGTGCATGAAGGAAAAAAGGGGTTAAAATTTAAATAGAATTTTTCTTTGACCATGATGTAATTTTCAAATACCGGGTACTTTGATTTGAGGTTATACGCCTTTAAAATGGCACATATGTAGCAGATTCATCGTTACCCAGTATACACCAGAACAGACCAGCTACATTGCCCCACATTGTGCACCCCTATTCAGAACGAACACCTTCAAGGATTCTTACTCACCGGAAAAGACTAAAATATATAGATATTACATTAAACCTGTGTCGTCCGATTAGAGACATGACTGGAATAACTACTAACCTTTTTGATCGTAATTAAAAGTATAGTTTCGTTAGTCGAATTAAATGTAATTATCAATAAAAACACTTGATTTTAAAATATGTTCTGGTTCAATAAATCTTTCACGACTGTTAAATATATCTTAAAATAATATTTCAGCTAATATAACTTTATTGTGAAATTTTATACATGAATTCAGGCCATTTTTCTTAATAACTTATAAAGTCTTTCAATATATATAACTATTAATTATAATTGTATTCAGATTTATATATTAATTCTATATATATTAAATGTATATTCAAATTTTTATAAATTAATTTTGGGTGACAATCGTAATACTATAATATGGGAAAAAGGATGGGGACGAATTATTGAAATTATTGAATTAGATAGACCCAAATTATTGATTTGTTTTTTACAAGATGTACTTAGAAACGGAAAATATGATGCCAAAGGTAAACAAAACTTCTTTGATAAACAAAATTTTCATTATATATTTTGCATTTTTAAATATTTTTCATAATAGATATTTCGAAAACATAAACAATATATTTACGAAAGATATGGCTGCGGTTCTAAAACCTTTATTAGGAAATCTCCAAAAAAAATATTAAAATTGAATATTAAAAAATATTTTGTGTTTAATGACAAACTTGTTTTAATGTCCTTCATATATATTTAATAATTTATTGAAATAATATCTAAATAGAAAATTAAACTAAAATTCTTTATCAAAATCTTGATTTGTAAAGGAGAAACACAAGAAAGAAATGGAAGAAATATTGAATATTTTTCTTTTCGATACTGCCAGTAAAAAAATCGACCTATTTTTTAAATTAATAAGTGAAAGAACGGGAAATAGATACAAAAGATTTGTGTTTAAAAGAAATTTCAAAAGAACATCCAATTCGAGAAGAATGCAAAACCGTGTTAGTTCATTATATATTTTGCGCTTTTAAATATTTTTCACGATAGATATTGTTTATGTTTTCAACTTAAATGCGTTAGTCGAAAACATAAACAATATCTATTATCAAAAAAATATCAAAATTAAATATTAAAGCAAATCTTTTGTGTTTAATGATAAAATCGTTTTAATATTATTCATATATATTTAATAATTTATTGGAGTAATATTAAAATAGAAAATTAAACTAAAACTTTTTATCAAAATCATGATTTGTAAAGGAAAAAAAAGGAAAGAAATGGAAGAAATATTGCATAATTTTCTTTTCGATACAGCCAGTAAAGAAAAAAAACCGAACAGCATAATATGAGTTTCACACAGCTTTGATTCAATAATGGGAAAACGATAGTATGCTTAACAGACTATAAAAGTATGCATTATTTCCAAAGTTACTCGAAAAAGCTTTTAAAATGTAGGCACTTAAACGAGACGGCCACCTTCAAATCGAATAAAAACAATGACATTACTGATGTTACCACAGGAAAACAAAATTTCAGCGCTGAAATGACAGTTTATCGCTTCATTTACGCGTTTACGGAACAGAGGGGACTTTCCATAAATTGTAAAAAGGAAAATACCTTTTGGTTAACTCTTCGTCTTATGTTATGTAACATTAGAAACTATATTTAAATGTGATTTTGTTATAAATTTTAATATTTCTGAATAAAATAATTTGACACAGGAATTATTATTTATATTATTCTCGTTTGGATATTTGTGTTTTTTGGTATGGAAACACTTTAAAGTATTTTAACTATTTTTATATAAGTATTTTAACTATTTTAATGAAAATTTTTATATTTAATTTCAAAAATATAACAAAATTAATTAGTCTGATTAATAACTAGATCACACACATAAAAGTTTATTAACAGAGCTCTAAATTCATATAAAAATATATTATTAAATTATCATATTATCATATATTATGTAACCGGTATTAATATATATCGTATATTAATATTGGTTATATATTATCATAAATTATAAAACCTTGCTATATTATTTATTACATACAAAAGTTGTATGTTGATAATATATGAATCTAAAACAAATATTTAAAAACTTATTTCTGAATATTTGCTTTACAGTATTTTAGAATAAAATCTCATTTTAACTTTATATTATTTTAAAGTAATGTTTACAAAATAAATTAATAATAATAATAATAATAACACTATGTAAGTGAAAAAAGAGGTATATTAGAATGTTATGTTAATATCATATAATAATAAAATGAATTTATATTATGCTTTTAATACAATCAAATCTCTTCATGAGAAAATCTTGATATAGATCAATTCCATTAAGAGATTTAAATTACAATGAAACACAAATTCTACTATCATGTAAAGTAAAGTGCCATTTCCTTTTGAATGTATTGCATAGACAAGATCAAGATCAGGCCAAGACCTATATCAAATATAGCATACAAAGTACTTTTATTATATATTATTAAAAATGTGCTTGAAGGACAAAATATTCAATTATATAACCAGTTCTAGAAATTTTCAAAAGTTGTTTTATATAATTGAATATTTTGTCCTTCAAATACATTTTTATTAATATATAAGTGCCGTTGATAAACTTCTAGTCTATTGTAAATTTTGCTTAGATTAATGATCTAAGCTTTTTAAGTTCCATGAAAGATATGAGAATATGTATTTTGTTTTAAATTCAGTTTTAGTTGTATAGAGTAATTTTCTTAATTTTATCAAAACTTTACTGACGATAATTAACTGATAAATAAATTTTAAGCAAGAGTTAAACTAAGCAAAATAAGTTATCTATACGAAACTGCAGAAACATGGCAACTCATTTCGAATAAAACACAAATAAGAAGGTATAATTATTACTAGTTTAAATTATAATATTAATAGTTTAAATTCATTGTCTATCAAATGCATCAGTATCACCTCGTTATTATTCTTTGAATATTTTATAAATTTAATTTGATATTATGTTAAGAATAATATCAAATCAAATTGTTATGTGTGAGAAGTAAGAAATGAGGAATTATGTGTGAGAAGTAAGGGAATGAGAAATGATAGTTAGATGGTGATGACTCTCTGACTCTAAATGACTCTCTAACTCCAAAGGATATAGGCAGTTGTAACAATTTCTTCAATAAGAACTTTGCAACTTCTAACTATCATTACTTCTCACACATGATTTCTCATTTCCTTACTTCTCACACATGATTCCTCATTTCCTTACTTCTCACACATGATTCCTCATTTCCTTACTTCTCACACATGATTCCTCATTTCCTTACTTCTCACACATGATTCCTCATTTCCTTACTTCTCACACATGATTTCTCATTTCCTTACTTCTCACACATGATTCCTCATTTCCTTACTTCTCACACATGATTCCTCATTTCCTTACTTCTCACACATAAGTATTTGATTTGATATTATGATGTAATGATAGTTAGAAGTTGCAATGTTCATTGAGCAAAGTTCTTATTGAAGAAATTGTTACATCTGCCTATATCCTTTGGAGTTATTAGTCATTTAGAGTCAGAGAGTCATCAACTTCTAACTATCATTCCTCATTTCCTTACTTTTCACACATAATTCCTCATTTCCTTACTTCTCACATATGATTCCTCATATATTTTGGAGTTAGAGAGTCATTTGTATCTTGCTGAAAACAAATTTTTGAATTTTTAACAATATATTGAAAAGAAAACTGTGATGAAATTAATTTTTTCATTTCTATTGTTCTCAGAATATTTCCATTATTATCTCATTATAATTTTTACTATTTCTCAATATTTGTCTTGATATTATTCTTATCAACCCAGAGAATCATATGTGACAATTAACTATATTTAGAAATTGAATTGTGCAAAATTCATATTGAAGAAATTGTTACATCTTCCAATATCATTTGGAGGCGGATTGTTATTTGTATCTTATTTTGCCCAAATTTTTATATTTTTAAAAATGTAATTAATTTATATATATATTTTTAAAATGTGGCATTCATTTGGATTTCAGTTTCGGGGATAATTTTGAACTAATGTTCTTGTTTTATGTTGCAGGCTACTGGGAATGCCAGCCGCGTATCAAACGAGCCTTGAGTTAAAGCCAACGACCTACCAGACTTATTGTCGCAAGCTACAGTACCTGGTGGAGCGTCAGCGCGAGTTGTGTGGGATGAACCCCAACATCCTGCAAACAGTGGGCCGAGGAGCGAAGATGGGCATTGATGAATGCCAGCACCAATTCCGGATGAGTCGTTGGAACTGTACAACTTTCAGCAACTCGAGCACTGTCTTTGGAGGCGTCATGGATGTTCGTGAGTAATTAAAAAGTATCGATTAGCACTTTACAAATTTAGTAATTTTTACGACTCGCCCGATAAAAGCATCGACTTAATTTTATATGTGGTGTAAAAGTTTTACGGCAGCCAGCTCTACAGTTTATGCCCACCGAGTGAAGTTTTTATCGCGTCGCTTGAAGTCGTAAAAGATGGAGGGAATGGCCATAAAGGCTGAGCGGAACGCTACACAAACAAAACGTTGTGACAATGGCAGATTATTTACAGCCCTCTGACGTGGCCGGTAAAAGCTCTCCGCTATAAAACCCATCGAACAATATCAAATAGGTATGCCGATAACGCCAAATGGCCTCCCTTTCTTCGCAGCCTCCCACAATATTGATCTTAATTGGACCTTCCCAACCCTCTTACTTTCAGATCTCACGAAATCCGCTTGCCCCATCTAACATGCCCTTAGTTTTCTATCATAAAACATCGCTAACAGTTAGATATGCATTGGAATCACTTACTACAACAAGGGGACATATACTTTTTGCAAAAATTCTCAATGATTTAGTGAAATGTAGTAACCAGTTATCAACAAGAAAAAAAAATATTTTAAAAGTTTGTGACAAATTTATTTATATTCCACTATTTTTTAACAAACTGCAATTTTTTAAATAAAATAAAAATTCAAATAAGTTAAAACTTTTGTAAAATCATCTTAATTTTACTGATGACATTCATCTGATTTCTATAACAATAAATTCTATACTATATCTCTAACAATATATTTCTATAACAATAAATTTCTATAACAATAAATTTTCAATATCTATTATTCTATACTATATCTATACGATTCCTATAACAATAAATCGCTATAACAATAAATTATATGTCTCTATAATAATAGATTTCTATAACAATAAATTTTATATCTCTATGACAATAGATTTCTACAACAATAAATTCTCTGCTATATCTCTATGACGATAGATTTATATAACAATAAATTCTGTGCTATAGCTCTATAACAATAGATTTTATAACAAATTCCATAAATCTATAACAATAGATTTCTATAATAATAAATTCTATACTATATCTCTATAACAATAGATTTCTATAACAATAAATCTCATTACGTTATATTTGATATAATGGAATGTTCTGACTGAAAAGTTTAAATATGAACATTAATCCTCAATGCTTATCAAAATGGGAAAATAATTCAAACAAAGAACATAATTATAAATATTGTATAGGCATTGTGTTAAAAATTAAATTTAATATAACAAGTAACCAAAATAAAACTTATAAAAAATATTTTTTTATAAAATGTAAATGTAAATGAAATGCAGCCTAGAAGAAATGAATAAACATTTGTTAGTTATTTTTTAAGTAAAAATTGAAAAATAAAATTCACGTTTAATAAAAAATAATATTTAAGTTTGGTTTTTAGTGAGCAATATTTGTTTCGAAATATCTGTTCAAATTTACAATAAGCGTTACGTTTTTTACGTTTAATTATTACATAAAATTTTATAAACTGCTGTTTGCTTTTAATAAATTAAGTTAGATGTAGTTTCAAACATAAATCCCTTTATCTTTGAAAATTTCTAAGATTTCGTAAAACAAGTTAAATATTTGAATTTTAAAAATAAAAAGTTTTAATTGAAAATAATTGTAGTGGTTTAAAAGGCGGTTTATTGGTTTATTATTATAAAAAGTACATCTTAAGAAGTTTCTTTTTTACATTATTCACGCCCAAAAAATATCTGAAAGATTAGGGATATCACTTTATGATAAGAGATATCGAACATAATGTTAGTTTTAAGATGAAAATGACCTTCCTACAAACCTGTTTTTGTAGAAAAGGTAGCTTTTAATTGATTAAATACATTGAAAGGTCAAGTACAAAAAAGTTAGATAAGAAATATAATATTGGTAAGTCATCACAATTGACATTCATACAATGTACCATGAATTGCAATTTTAAAATGATAAGATTTACAGTGAATTGAATTGAAATAGTTATTTTTATTAGATATTTGCTTAAAGGGATCGAAGTTTAAGGTTTTGATTATAATTTATTTTAGATATATTTTCATTGAAATATTACTTTATCTATTGGGACTTGCGATAACTTAATTCGAATTTTAAGTGTTTAAGTTTTTTATATTATATACACCTTTATTTTATATTAAAATGTTTCATTAGTTAAATTCAGAAGGGTTTTTATTGTAGTCTTAGAAGTATGAACTCATTTATCAATCGTATATATATATATACCAAAAGTCATGTATATCTATACCAAAAGCCACAACAGTATTAGCAACACGCACATTATCATGTGCTTCATTGAAATACAATGAAAACCATAGTAACATTCGCTGTACAAAATCTCTGAAGTGCTTCATATTCAGATCCCTGAAAAAATGTTCAAGATCCGAAGTGAGCAATAACTGCAGCAACGAAATTAAAGGGCTTGATATCCGAGTGACTAACTCTGATGCTCGGTGCCACAGGTTGGGGATTCGAGTCCCGGCGGCGCAATGGATGTTTGTAGTGGTTCGGAATCTACTGTAAGCTGTAGGTCCCAGTCTAATAGGATTGTAGAGCGTTCGGAGTAGGACTGACAACCTTAAGCTGTGAAAAGTCAGCGTCACGGAGCCAAGTCAGACTTCTATCTACGGACCCTCCTCCCATGAGGCCACATGGGCTCTTGGACTTAGTCTAGATGTTGCTATTTATCAAGTGGTATAAGAAACAACAACTAAATTAAAAATCGGTACACAGATATCATAAAGGCATCGGCAGATCATATAATATCTACCTACATATTATTTACAGCTGCATAATAGAATTCTTAACGCCAAATTACAACGTTATTAAAAGGATCGAGGATTCACTACTACATGCGAGCTATGTTTCTATAATGTCTTTTTACGAAATACAATGATATATTGTTAAATCATAGAGTGAAAAATCATCCAGGGATTAACGACTTTTCAATAAATTTGTCTTAGATATATCTTTCTGAATATTTTGTTCTTTTATAAACTGTAAAATTTCTAATAAGAAATAAGTTATAATTGTAAACATGTATATTTAGTTCATTCACTTTGAAAATGTTTTATAAAATACTAAAGTTCATGAAGACAATGCATTTCAAATTAATTATAATAAATTAATGCAGTTGATAGACAGATACTATAAAAGTGTAGTAAAAATAAATGCAATTATAAATATGATAGGGATTTTTAGTCTTAATTATGACCCTCTGTAGTAGTGTGTCATATAATGAGACACAACAATATATTTTTATTTATTAACACATTTACTTTCTTTATCAATTTTATAGAGTTTCTTTATCTTTAACGTGGATCTTTCCTGTGATACTATCTGAATTTATTTTGTTGATTATTTTGAATTAAACTTACTTTATTTGCCTAAAAGTCTTTTGAAAAAAATAAATAAATAAAATACATAAATTTGGAAAATGCAACTAATGCAGATTTATCATAGTTACTCACGCTGATCTGTTTTACAAATTTGTTCTGAAATTGTTTTTATTTTTCAGTAGTTTTAGGTGATAAGAAATAAGATGATAAAATTAATTATTAATGTAAGTTTTTATGAGTGTTAAAGAGCACAAAAATCAAGTAGGAGGATACAGGTTAGCTGGCTGCATTCGAATCCGATGGCGGCATGCACTAGTCACTGCTTTCAGAAACGAAGAGACTCGACGGTAACTGTTAAGTGTTTAAACGTCTTTTATCGTTAATCGGATAGCATGGTGGGTGTTTTTCGGGTTACCTCCTATACAACACGCATATACAAAGCAGTTACCCTTTAAAATTCTTCTGGAAGGCAATGAACTTCCTTTCTACTATCGGTGTGGCGCTTGTGAAATATTAGATGGAACAGGTTTGGCTTGGTTTGTCGCTCTACGGTCATTTTGTACACACTTTAGGCTAAACAGACAGGGACCTACAGTTTAAAATGGATTCTGAACCACTAACAAACATACATGCCACCGCCAGGATTGGAGCCTGAAGTCTTTTGTGCCAAATGTCAGAGCTCTAGTCACTTAGCCCCAAGCCGCTAGATGGAACAGAAGAATCCTGTCTCCCACTATAAAAATAATTTATTAAAATTTTTGGTTATCTTTCCAATTAAATTTTTATTTAGTGAAGAATTTATGGAAGAATCTTCTGCCTCTCTTTATCCAAGCTTGTTTTATTGAGCATGTTTTTGAGAGGCAAATTCATAATTGGGGAATTGTTTTCAAGATCGATGTCTTTTTCTTTTGCTGGCCAAGTTAACGATAAAATTCTTATCAGGGTATTTTTAGACATTCCTGACATGTTTATATATATAATTATCAAAGTGAGACTTAATAATATTGTTATTCAGAAGCAAATTTTCAGGTAGTTCATTGATTTATTTTTAATGTATAAAACGAACACATTTAATCCATTTTCACTAATTTGAAGTCATTGAATTCTAATTTGAATCCATTTTCACTAATTTGAATTAATTGAGTTCTAATTTGAATCCATTTTTACTAATTTGAATTATTTCCTTGTTGTTTTGTTGAATTATTTATCATCTCTTACTCAAATTCAATTTTATATTAAATAAATATCTATAGTTAATAGTAATTCTAATATTAATTCTAAAAACATATTAGCAAAGATCTTTCAAAAACTTATCTAGTTCCTGATTACATATTTTTTTCTCATTATAATCATTTCAGTTAAAAATATACATAATTAGTTTCAAAAATTTATTTCATAGAATAGTAAAAAGAAATACATTTAAATTTTATATTAGTTTTTGTTTCTAGTTATATGTCATCAATGTGAAAAAAAAAATGTTATGACTCTTGTAACGTGTCTGTAATAAGCTAGACGAACATTTAAAATCTACTTAATACTTTATCAAAGAAATAAATTAAAAAGATATAAATAAAGATTTTGATAAAAATTCTAAAATCGTACGAACCATCTATAGAAACTGGAAACAGTTATTATTAAATTTTTTTAATAATTCAAGAAAAAAAATGTTATATTAAAAAGTAAATAATTACTCTCATTTTTAAAAATATGTTATTCAGCTTAAAAATCTCTTAAAAATCTAACTTTCAATTAGCTTAGAAGATTTAAAATCGTAAATCAAAATTTTAATTCTAAAACCATATATATATATTTTTTTTTTCATAAATGGAAAATGATTTCTTGATTTCTTTTGATTCCTTCCTTGATTCCTTTTGATTTCTTTCCTTGATTTCTTTTGGATTGACTAAAACAGACTTTAGTCAATCCAAAAGAAATCAAGTTTATTCACAGTTAAGAATTCTACAGAAAGATATATGCGCGGCCATTGCTCAGTTGGCAAGCCAAGAATCTTAAGCACCCACTCTTGACTTCCCGACTTCGTGTTTTCTTTTTCGGTCGAATACTGTGAAGGGACTCATTAGATCGCATCTCCGGAGGCCCCGAAGAAGTAATATGCGAAGAAATCCTTTGGATGTATGCAGGTGCCACGCTTTTGTCATTCGGAATTGAAACAAAGGCGCTTTTGAGTGGCTCTGTGCCAGGTGATACGGTTCCTTGTTCCCCAAGTAAACTGTTTAGTTTGCGATGAGGCTATAGCTGTCAGGATTCTTTAAAATATGGTTTCGCTTGGAGAGGCCGACGATATTTCCCGAAAGCGAAATAAACAACCGTGGCCTAAAGTTTTTTTGGAGCCCTCGCTGAGATACGAATATCGTAAAACTCTCTCCAGCTCTAAAACCCTGAAGCCGGACGCTTATTAATACGTGGCTTCTACTTTTTTTTTCATAACATCGATTTGCCTCGATAAATCGTGCGTGTTTGTTGACAGGGATGGGCGTGGCCCCCTTTGGGCCTTGCAATTAAGAGGCCCTCCAGTTTACCGCAAATCGTTTCTAATTACCTGATGGTCTCCCTCGAAGCCAATCCAATGTTGAAACGGTTAGGGACACGATGTCTGCTCTATGCATCTGGGTGCTCATTAAAACGCGAGGTCGCGCTGAAGACACGAAATGTCTGCGCCTTGTCAAATTAGCGTCGCGCTGTTTCATCACAGTGATTCATTCCCATTTTGCGGGGACCTGAAAAGATAAGGCTTCTGGCTTTTGATGTCCAGACTCTCGTAATGTTTTTTTGTTCCAAACGCGAGATGCCGATAAACTTTTATCAATGGTTTTTTTCCACTACCAGTATCTTCAGCGACGGCTTGTCCTCTGTTTATTTGACTCTGTTAGCGCCTTATTTCGGATGCGGCTGTGAGGATCCACTGATGTAAGGAATACAGGGTGGATGTAATTTCAGATAAGGAAGTGACAACAGTTAGATATGTCTGATACTCTGCGTTGAAATTGGAGACACAAATAAAACACTAACAAGGATCGCTTTACCGACAAATTTTGTCTTCATTTCAATGCGTTTTTTAATACGCTTTTACTTCTTCAATTGATTTTTAAAAGACATTTTATAAAATAAACACGAGAAAAAAAAAAAAATATATTATTATTATGGATTACGATAATCAGAAAAATAAAACTTAACCTGAAGGCTAATTATAATTTTAAGAATCCATAAAACTTCTATTTAATATTTTGACGATGTAATTTTCCCTGAACTTTTTATATTTTTGACCTTTAATAACATTTTTTATTTACCTTTAATTCAATTCTTAGGAGATTCTCATATTTATCTTTCGAAGAAAGAGCATAGGGTTTTCTAATATCAGCATTATTTGCTTTCACTGCTCTTATATATCATTAATTCCTAATTAATAAAAATGATATATCAAATAATTAGAATTAATATTAAAAAAATATCACATTTTAAACGTAATAAAGGAAGGAAAATCTAAAAACACATAAGTAAAAAGCTTTGACCCTATAGATATTTTAGTTTATATCATATAATATTCTCAGAAATAACATAATATATATATGTTATTTCTGAGAATATAACGATATATATTCTCTGCTGTCAAAAAATTGTAAAATTATTGTATATTTTAGTAATTGTCAATCTTGAATGGCTTGAAATTAAAATTATAAAATGTTAAATCAAAACTTGTATGTTAACTCATTCAAAAAAATATAAAAGGGTTTTTTAATGAGCTTAATTAGTTAAAGGCAGTCGTGTTTTTATTTATAGGTGATTTACAATAAGATTTTAATTTCTATTATGATTTACAATTCGATTAAATAAATAGATACATTTTCACAAAATTAAGAACTCAGGAAAATTATGATTTTGAAATTTCCATTCATGGAAATTAAATGAAATTTTCTAAAATATTAATAAAAAAGTATTTCATAAATTAGGTACAAAATAAAAACAATAGGTTTATTTTCTGTATTAAAAATATACAAAATGGAAATGTTTAAAAAAAATATAGCATCTCAATTCAATGTTTGAACAAGTTCAATATGGAGTGTGATCACCTCTAACAGGCACCTTTACAGGCATGGCCACCATGTTCCACCCTCAAAATAATAGTAACTCAGAAGGCACAAACCTCTTTACTGGTGTCAATGTAATTCGAAGACCCTGAATAATTGCAGGGTGGGGGAAGAGGGTTAAGTGCAATAGCACGTTATCCTAGATTCTAGATATGCTCAATTGGGTTCAAGTCTGGAGAATATCTTCTAACGAAAGTAATTCTATGCCAAACGAGCTATGTGGTATCTAGAAATATCGTCTTGTAGGATAAAGGGATCACCAACTGCATCTGCGTAAGTATGAATGCCGTCTCTATATTACTGAATAGTAACGATGCCTCTTTGGATAATATACAGATCAGTGCATCCATTTATCTGCCCACAATCAAAAACTGGACCCACCAGATCTGTCTCTTTCATGGATGTAACTGGAATAATAGTGAGTTCCCGATTCCTACCCCTGCTGTTCAACAATTATCTTGAGTTACTTTGGAAACAAAATCTGGACTTATCAGTAAAGTGTACAGACTTTCATGGTCATGGCCCGCTATTATATTTATGCTCCAATACACAATTGTGTTTATGCCCCTTTTTATAAGGCCTCTCATGCCATGTGCGAGTGCCTTATTAAAACTGTATTTTCATGACATAGTGCACAAGGCTGGACATCATGCTTACAACTCTTTTTTCGTCTTCCGCGCATAATTGATGTAGATATTAGTCTTACATAGCCTTACGAGAGAATATAATATCTGAAGTTCGCTGATGCGATAGTTCTATATAGAAGGGTTCACAGTCAACCATTGTACCACATAGGCTTGTCTTTGGCCTACTTTTATTTACAGAAAAGTTTACCATCGTAATTCTTTAGATAAATAATCTCGAGTACTCAAGTCTAAAACATTTCTATTTCGAAAATTTCGCTATGCAATTTCTGCCTGCAGAAACTCCAGACGCTTTTCAAATTTATTTTCAGCCAAGTATATAAAGAAGTTAAACGATAGCAGCTCCTCAAATTTACATATCCTAGTCGTATGCAAATTAACTTTTACAAATACTGTGTAATTTTTTTTGAAAATTTGCTTATTTTAGACATGTAATAGAATTTTTCTGTTTTTTCTTTAAATTTTGTAAGTGGATTTACGTAAATTCAACATACAATATTGGAAAACATTTATTAAAGTGGTTACTTTTTTTAATCATAAAGGGCCCTTTTACAATCATAAAAAAACCCATATTTTTGAGCAAATATATAAATATCGTGAATTTATTCCATATTTATTTATTATATATCCAAATTTTATTTATTTTTTATAGAATTTTCCATTACGTATATAAAACATAATAAATTATGTAAATACTATTATATTCCTAGTTAAATTAAAAATGCTTTTTATTCTACCATACTGAGTTTAATTACGAAATATATCTAAACTTATACAAATAATATGCATGCAGATTAGAACAAAGATTCTTAAGAAATGCATTTTTTCAACAATAAAGAAGTGAACAGTTTCAGCATTTCATTTTCATATTTTTTGTTATATATTTTCAATATTAAAAATATACAGTAATGTAATAACGATTGCGTCCTTTTTAATTAGTTTTTTAGACTTTTTAGGATTTAAACAGAGCAATCCACTCTGAAAAGGTTATTACACCAATTATTTTTATTCAGTATTTATTAAGTAGCGTTTATCATTAGTATTCATTAATATATCCAGTAGAATTGCTAAAAAAGCACTCGATTGGTGTCTGTGGCCTTTCGTACCACAGACTTCAGGTTCAAATGCTGGCGGTGGTATAGATGTTTGTTAGTGGTTCGCAATCCACGTTAAACTGTAGGTCCCGGTTCTAATTAGCATTAAATTGTGTAAAAAAGGACCGTAGAACAACAAACCAAACCAAAGCCCTCGAATTTAGAAAGTTAAATATATCCAAAAAGGTAAAATATGAATACAAACTATCATTATTATCAGGAGTTAGAATTTATCGGAAAATTCATATTTATGTAGCTTTCTTGCTTATAACTCTAGAAATCCTTTCAAGTTTTATTGATAATATTATATACACTACTGAATAAAAAGTAAGTCAAATAAATGTTTTGGTGAAGTTTTGAAACGAACTGAAACTGTCGATATATTTTTGATATTATTTTTTAAAGCTTGTTTAGAGTAAGGCTCCGAGCCAAAAGTTTATTTAAAGAGTTAAAAAAAACGATTTGAAATTTAGAGAAATCCAAAAAGGAAACGCAAGTATTTAAAAAAATAAGTTGCCTTTTTATTCCATCAAATAACACACCCAACTTCACATAAATTTAGCTTATTTATTTACTGTTATTCTCTTTTAACGAAAATTAGATTTACTACCAATCCGATCTGCCCAGATCTTTTAAGATTTGTGGAGATTTTATGATGCTGCAGATAGCGCGATACGCATATCATAAGTAGGCAGTTAAATGAACATGGTTGTAAATAACGCCCACAGAATTGGATGGGAAAATTTCTGATCTTAAAGACAACCACAGGTCATGAATTATTCAATTTTGAGTTTCTCTGTAGGTTGAACGAAAATACAGAAATAATTCTCAAAATTTTTTAAGAAGCTATTGCCTCCCCTGAGATAACGATGTTGTTCAAAGCAGTAGTACATCAACTTGGGCGTGTTATATAAGCAATAAGCCACAGGTGTCGTGGCGTCTGCAAGAAATTATGTAGTGTTACGCTTAAAAAAGACGACACAAAATAAAGTTCCACAAACTACATAAATATTCATTAAAGATCTTTAAATACGCATCCAAACACTCAGTGCATTCATTATAACGGTATGAATACTAGACTATAAGAAAAAAAAGCATTCGTATATTTGAGCATGGAGATCGACAGTTTGAATAGTTAGATATTAGTAAAGAGTGTTAACATTATTTTGATGAATTATAATTTTATAATTAGAGTATGGTTTACCACTGTTCTTTGAGCTGTATATTATTTATTTGTAGTGATAAATGTTGTTATATACCGTTATATATTGTTATATACCGTTGAAAGAATTTAAGAATTTTAAACATGCTACATATCTTAAGTTGGATATTTTTCATAAGTCTTTCTTCACAAGGCAAAGTACTTACAGTACACAAACTTTTATTGCATTATCGCTTTTCCATATAAAAATATTCTAACAATAAAAATTATTTTTGCAATCCTTATTTGAATTAAGATCACAAGAATGTTTAGTGAATATTTTTCCAATTTTCGGTATCCTTTTAAATATTTTTCAAATGAAATATATTTAAAATGCAATATTTAAAAAATTTGTATGTATAATATAGTGAGCAACATAAAGGATACAAAAGGAGATAAAAAAATATTCGATTGAATCTTTGTCAAAATTATTGCGAAATTTTTACAGAAATACTTGCAATACAAAGTTTTAAGAAACCAAGTTTTTCATTTAAAAGTATGGCATATATATCCATATATATACAAAGCATACATATCTATAAAAGTATACATACATTTATCTTAAGTGTAGAATATATTTGAAATTCTCATCATTCGTCGTTTAAAAATATTACTTTAAATTTAATAGTTTAAGTTTAAATTAAACATCATTTTATTTAATATAACAGGATATATCTACTTGCTATTAAATTTTTCAGTAACATAATATAATATTTTTTCAGTACGATCGCATTATACATAAATTGAATAAATAAATTTTTCGTAGCATTTATATGCGTATAAATAAATGTTTCGTAGCATATACTTCATTAGATTAGATTTTGCTTCGAAACTATTTTGTAATTAGTGTAAAATTATTATTAAATAAAATTAATTTAGGTTGGTTGAATACATTATTTATTTCAAATATTTTTTACTATAAAAATCATATAATAATATTTCATAATATTTAGAGATGGAAATAAAAGGATATTTCCATTTTCCAGTTAACCGATATTTATCCACTATAGTTTATCAAATAATGATACCGATATAAGCTCAAAGAATTTTAACAATATTGGAAAACTTTTACAAAGAGATTAAACCACTGCTTCTTGATAATTGTATAATTTGTAATCATTAATAATCCATTACTGTTATTAAGTAAACAAAAATTAATAATTTCACTTCCTCTGAAACGTTATATCCCAATATTTCCAGAATATTGGTCTTTAAAAGAACTTTTCATTTAGATGAAATAGTAGAAGATCTCTAGAACTTTTATGGCTTCGTTGAAAAAACATTGGACTTACATTCATAGATGTGTGATATAATCTATAAAATCTATTCTTGAATAAGAAATGCCTCTCTAAGAACGCCTACACATATGTGAGGTGACAGATGTAACCCTTCGGTTATATTTTAGTGCAAGAACCGTCGCAGCATCGTGATTTAAAACGCCAACTGTCAGCACGTCCTCATCATAAATGCCACTTAAAACTTCTAGGCCATCTTCAAGTCTTCTGCTATAGTGTTGTATTGGACAAATGAAGAATCATCAAAATGTTGTATTCTAAACTAATAAGATGTGGGCTTGGCTGATTTACTCATGTTATTTTATACTACCCTATTACACTCGTCTTCGGCCTGATTTTTTAAGTTCAGAGCAAATACAATTTAAACAACTGGATGTATGCTCCTTTGTATACTACTACTCCATTAAGAAACATGATCTGCGAACTCAGTCGTTCCCTAGTTAGCATCGTGGACAAAAGACATAAATATTTTTTCATCACAAACGCATCCAAAAATTAATTGCTTAACTGCTTGAGAGTTCTTTAACATTCTCAGCGTGGTGGAGTCCAGCACAAAGAGAAGATAAAGGTAATAATTTAGTTTATTGATAGGTATTCAAACTTTTTCTAAGTATGGAAAAATATAGATATTTATTTCTTTCAAATCTATTTTTAATGCCCAATAAGCTGCTTGAAAGTGTTATAATATTCTTAGTGTGGTGGGGTCCAGTATAAAGAGAAGATAAAGGTAATAATTTGGTTGATTGATAAGTATTCAAACTTTTTCTAACTAAAGAAAAATACAGATACTTCTAAACTATTTTTAAATGTTCAGTAAGCTGCTTGAAAGTCTTCTAACATTCTGAATTTGGTGGGGTCCTGTATATTGAGAGGATAAAGGTAATAATTTGGTTGATTGTCCTGTATATTGAGAGGGATAAAAGGAAGATAATAATTTGGTTTATTGATAAGTATTCAAACTTTTTCTAAGTAAGGAAAAATACAGTTACTTCTTCTTTCTGGACTATTTTTTAAAATTCTCAATACGCTGCTTTAAAGTGTTCTAACATTCTCAATTTGGTGGGGTTTAGTATAAAGAGAAGATAAAGGTAATAATTTGGTTTATTAATAAATGCTCAAACTTTTTCTAAGTAAGGAAAAATATAGACACTTCTTTCATTTTAAACTATTTTTAAATGCTCAATAAGCTACTTGAAAGTGATGGTGGTGTCCATTGTAAAAAGAAGATAAAGGCAATAATTTGGCTCATTTTTAAGAATTGAGATATTTTCTAAATAAGATGAAATACAGATAGTTCGTGCTTTCTAAATTACTTTTTAGATATTTTGGTACAAATTCAAAATACGATTTTAAACATGATGTTTTATTTTCTCTCGATATTCATTCAAACAGTGGTAATTTCATTGATCATGCTAACTATTCATAAATCCAATATGAATTCGTTTATTAGGAACAGAATTATTCAAATTGTTTAACTTAATAAATTTTTTTAAATATTTTAGAAAAATAAAATTTGACACTGAAATATATGCTTTTTTCTTTTTTTTTTATTAAAGAGAAAATTTATATAAATTAATATAATAATAATAAACTTTAATATGATTTTATAATTTTAAATTAATTAAATTTATTTAAACTTTAATTAAAATGCTAAATTAAACTAGCAAATTTTATCCAACTAAGTTTATTCATTAGTTAATAAATGTACAATTAAACAGTCATGAAGAACTTTAAATTAAAAAAGCTCGTTTATTAACCATTAACTATCATCATTTAATCATTTCCATTTTTATATTCCACATTTAAAATATTTACTACATTTTTTTATCCATCAAAGGAACGTACTTCGTCAAATTTAAAATGTTATAATAACATTAAAAGTTATAACAAATTTCAGATAAAAAAAGTTATGGTGATATTAAATCCCAGATATTTTTAAATAAAATAAAATCCCAAATTGTATTTTTTTCTTTTATTTTCTTATTAATGCATGATTTATTTTGAAAAATTATTTGTTGAGTTACGTGCTTTAAACGTAAATAAACATTCCAATAAAATTCTTAATTTATGCATATGGAAAAAAGCTTATTTCATCAACTTATAGAACACAATTTTTGCATATTTGTAGTCGTTTAAGAAGATATAAAAAAAGGGATACATTATGCAAGATACTTATTTAAGGACTACCGAAAGAATATTGAAAAATTTTCTTCATTTAAATGTTTAACCAACGTATTCACACCAAATATTTTCAGATTATTTCGTATGAAATAACTTGAATGTAAAGAGCATAAACCTAATTTATCCAAAATACCATTTACGTATTTAGTGATATTTTTCAAAAAAGTAAAAAATAATAAATAATAATAACGTTTTATGGTTTTCAGTAATTTTTTGCGACTATTTACATCAAATACAAAAAGTTTTGAAATTTTGTGACTGTAATAGCAGTAATAAAATAATTTTTTAGAAGCCACAAAAATACTACAGGGTAAAAATCCTAAAAATTGGTCAATTTTACTTATTGTTAATTTTCTCGAAATTTTTTTTTCACCGTTATTTTTTTTTTTTTTTTAAAAAAACATATGCGATCAAACATGAATGTAAAGTGCAGAGTTAAATTATTTTAATTTATTTTATTCAAACATTTTTAACTGAATGAAATTTGAAAACGGCTCTTAATAAGATTGAAGATCTATATACAATATTCTTGTATTTCAAAAACTTATACAAAGATAGTTAATATCTTTGGATTGCATATATATACTATCTAATATCCAGTCTTCAAATATAAGTCTATACTTATTTATCATTCCACAAGCAATTTAATTAAAATCCATAGTATTTAAATACTGAACTCAGACAGGCTGAAAAATCTATAAAACCCAGTTTAGGATTACAGGAAAAAAATATTGTGAAAATATTAAGGAATTAAAACAATAAACAGAAGTGATTGAATAAATAATATTTTTGTCGAATAGTGAATTAAAATTAGTATCATAAAGTTGCTCAAAAAGGATCAGTTTTATGTTCATCAAAGTTTTTAAAGTGACTTCAGACTCAAAAGCAACCGCTCATGACAGAAACGAATAAGGAACATTATGAGTTCTGTCTGAGTCAACTAATATTATTTTTTTAATAAAATATTATAAAAATATTAAGGAATTAAAACAATAAACAGAAGAAATTGAATAAATAATATTTTTGTCGAATAAAGAATTAAAAATATGTATCATAAAGTTGCTCAAAAAGAATAAATTTTGTGTTCACTAAAGTTTAAAAACGATTTCAGACTCAAATGCAACCGCTGAAGACAGAAACGAGTAAGGAACATTATGAGTCTGTCTGAGTCAACTAATATTATTTTTTTTAATAAAATATTATAAAGTTATTAAGGAATTAAAAAAATAAACAGAAGTGATTAAATAAATAATATTTTTGTCGAATAATGAATAAAAATGAGTATCATAAAGATGTTCAAAAAGGATAAGTTTTATGTTCACTAAAGTTTAAAAACGATTTCAGACTCAAAAGCAACCGCTCAAGGCAGAAACGAGTAAGGAACATTATGAGTCTGTCTGAGTCAACTAATATTATTTTTTAATAATATTAGTTGTCTCAAGAAGGAATTAAATCAATAGACAGAAGTGATTGAATAAATAATAAAATTAGGAACATTATTTATATAAAAGAAAGAAACGTTCTGTCTTATTATTTATAAAATATTATTTTAAGGAATTAAAACAGTTCAAAAAATTGATTAGTTTTTTAGTCGATGTTCATTAAAGTTCTAAAATGACTTTTTAAAATTGACTTCGACTCAAAAGCAACCGCTTAAGGAACATTATGAGTCTGTCTGAGTCAACTTATATTATTTTTTTAATAATATTAGTTGACTCAGGAAGGAATTAAAACAATAAACAGAAGAAATTGAATAAATAATATTTTTGTCGAATAATGAATTAAAATTAGTATCATAAAGTTGCTCAAAAAGGATCAGTTTTATGTTCATCAAAGTTTTAAAATTGACTTCAGACTCAAAAGCAACCGCTCATGACAGAAACGAATAAGGAACATTATGAGTTCTGTCTGAGTCAACTAATATTATTTTTTTACCTTTCATCGTGATGATCTCTACGCAGATTATTTCTTTCTTTTCTTTCTAACCTGTACAATGAATGAGGTTCTTTCTCTCCAAAACGAAAAAAGAAAAGAGAGAGTCTAAAAGTGTTACTAAATAAAGAAATAGTCTGCTTCCCCCTTCAACTTACCAGATGATTTAAAGATGCTATCAAAACAACAGTTGCAGCTCGGAAGCTTATCTTTGATCTCAGGTTAGCTTAATAGAAAAAAATGTACTACTGGAAAAGATTTAGCTTTTCAGTAAACGAAAGGAGTTTCTTAAAATAAGAAATCATATTTTTACATTTAGAAGAATCATAAAATCATAATTTTTAAATGTCAAGAATGAGATTATTTGATAATAATTTTAAATACTTTTCAATTCAATTCGTGATTTAATGGTTTATTCACAAACTCACATGTGAGTGACAAATTTGATTCCTATCCAATAGCGTGAGCTGATGTAATAAATTGCTTTGAAGAATAAGTAGACTAGTAGGTGGTGATAGAAATTGTAATATGTGGTGTCGATAATGGCACTGCTTGTTGGGAATTTTCCAGATTTTCTCCTCAACGGTATGCAAGTTCAGGCCAATGATCCCTGAAAATCTTCCCTAAAGTCATTACTTTCTCTTTTCTGTGCAAAGTCAGATCTAAACCTCCGAATCCATGGGTCTCTGCTAAAAGATAAATTTCTTCCTATCCACATTAAACATATTAGTTTATAAGTTTAATCTTGATCAAGTGTGATAAGTCACAAAATTAAATACTTTTCTTTTTTGTGAAAAAATAATTCACATAAACAAAATTAAGATGATTTGTTTTATAAATATTTGACTTTTGGTTTCATATATAGAAAAAAAAAATGTTATAAGTTAGGGACTTAAAGTATTTTCAAGATAATGCATTAATTTACTTTGTAAGATACTTTGTAAGACGATTATAAAAGTTAATGTTAATAAGCGTTATACCTTATAATACTTACACAGGGTTTTGTATGAAAATATAAATTTTGTGTCAATTTAAAAAATATAACTTAAGTTAATATCTTATAACAGAATTATATGTTTTTATATGTTATATCTTATATAATCTTCCCTGTATTAAGGTTATATAACATAATATTCCTATGTTATTATGTTATATAATCTTCCCTATATTAAGATTATGTAACATAATAATCCTATATCATTATGTTATATAATCTTCCCTATTATCCTAGCTTAAACTATTGGATCATATCAGCTGATTAAACTTGAATGTAGATTTAATTAATTTAATTTCTATGTATTGGTTCCGTTAAAATGTAATTTTTATCACTTTTCCTTTATAAAAGTTTATTAATTTTCAATTTTTTTTACTTCATATTTGTAAAACATATAAAATCTTAATTCGAAGATGATATTCAACTTTATAACTTATCAAATATTTAAAAAAATACACTTATTTATTACAGTTAATCATTGGCAATACTATTATTAAATAGTAAATAATAAGCATTTTTTTTATATATTAAATCTAGAGCTTCTTTTTGTATGTTTATGTTTTAGTTAACTATTCTTACCTAAAATTTTATAGTATGAGATTTTCGAAGACGATTACAAAACCACAAAAATAATCTTTTGATTCTGAGCCTAATTTTTATTCCCCCTTCCCCCTTAATTGAACTTTAAAATTCACGAGGTTTGTTATCATTCAGGTATACAAAAGTTCTTTTTTAAAATACCACATCCGCGTATTTTTTTCTTCTCATCCATCCACATAACATCCACAACCGCATATTTTTTAACATTTATGGGTCTACCCACAATATAACTGCCATAGAGATCTTTTGTATACCATTTCCTTACTAATATATTTTTCGTAGAAAAGCCGAATGCGTAATTTTTATAAACTCCAAATAACGCTTAGATACACTATTATTTCTGTAGCTGTAGACATAGATACTAGATAGACTATTATGTCAGTAGCTATTGCGTTTTTAATTTTTTATAATTTTAAATGTAATGCAAAATTAATTGCTTTTTATTTTGAATCAGTCATTGTTGTGCACATATTCAATTATATGAATTCGAAGAATACTAGTATATTATTTTTCGAAATAAATGGGAATTAGTAGTTCATTTGACCTCCCTAATAGTTGTAGAAAACTCTAAGATATTATTTTATGTTAAAACTTAACTGACTTTTTATTGTAAAGAATTTAGCTTTTAAAGTTTTAAGCCAAAAATTTAAGATATCCTTTTCGGAAGAGGGATTATCGAAATCTTAACAGAACAACACGGATATTTGTGTGTATGTAGAAAGAAAAAAACTTATTCTGGTAAATTAATAGTGCTATTTATGATAAATTGCTTGGGTTATGAAGGTTGGGTGCTATTTATGATGATTGCTTGGGTCTGCTATTGAATTATTTGATAATAATATATTATAAATTTTGCAAATTAAATTGTAGGAGTTAGGTTTTTTATTCTAGTCTGATATCAATGAGTTAATCTTGTGAAAGTGATTTCATGACTTAAGTTAGGATCAATGAAATTTTACTTTGAGAACAAAAATAAAATTGCAGTTATCGACTTCAATATCCTAAAACCCTTCTGAAAAACTTTATATTATGTAAAAATATATAATTATATATTATTAAGTGTTTCAAAAGAAATTTTTAAAAGATGAAACTTGATTCTCAAATATTTATAAGAAAAGTTTTCAGATAAAATTTTGGTTTTTGCCCAAAATAAATTTGAATATATCAATATTTTAGTTTTAAATATTTTTTAGTGTAAGATGGTGAAACAGAACTTTCATCTGGGATAATAAAGTAAATTTAATTTAGAAAATAAACTACTTTCAAATTGAAATTGCATTTCTTTTTTTGTAGATTGCACCAGTTTTTTTATTTTATTTTTTATTTTATTTTTTACTTTTTTTTTTATATATGCGTACACATATTTCAAAAGTTACACAAGAATTAATTCTTCTTGATTCTGAATCAACCGTTAATATCTCAGTTTAACCAGTTACACAGAGTTTTAAACATTACTCCTTACCCTTGAGAGATTTAAACAGTTCTTAAAAATTGCATCTGGTTGTTCAATTGTTTTAGCATGTTTAGAATCATGATCGAGAAGAAGTAGTAAAAATAGAGGATTAATTGTTTTGGGGACTTTTTTTCGTTATTAAATATCAATAATCTTTTTTGAGACTGATTTTAAAATTTTTCCTCTTTTTAATTTCCTCTTCTTAAATTGATCTTTTTAAAGTTTCTTAATCATTGTCATTAATCGTAATCAAACATTTTATAATCATTGTTTTGTTAAATTTGTTTACTCCTTTTAATTTTTCAGTCTCCATATGATGATTATATTTCATAACATCCCTTTTTTAAATTCAATATTTAAGATAAAATTCCTTAAATCATTGTAGATTAACCACCTATCTGAAAAAAATTAAATAATTTCATTTAATCCTTTAAATTCATAGGTTTCAAGTTCGTATCATGGCGGTGGCATGGATGTTTGTTAGTGGTTCGTAATCCACTTTAAACTGTAGGTCCCAATCTAATTAGCCTAAAGTGAGCACAAAATGAGCGTAGAGCGACAAACCAAACCATTTAAATTCAATTCTGTGAATATTTTAATGGAGTACACGAGGTAAGATGATGCTATATAGATGCCAATTAAATAAATATATTTTCAAACTTCTTTAAAATAATTAATTATAAACAACACTATAAAAACGCTTAGAAAAGAAAATGTTAGTATTTATATTCTAATACAATTTTCTTATATTACAACAAGCCACATTCGTTTCTGTTATTTTTTAATGCCAGAGTACTTGTTGATGAGAAATTGGGTCATGATTCTTTGGAATAGCTTATGACTTAATTACAAGAACATAATTTCAATCCGTAAACATTTTAAACTTTACGTAAAAGACTGAAAATGATTTACATATTTTATTCAAATATCATCAATTCAGTTTAAAATGAAACAGTTAACAGATTTAAAACCAATAGGTAGTAAATTCTGTAATTAATTTACAAACTTTTCAAATTAAGAAACAATAAATTTATTTTTCTCTTAATAAAAAAAAGAAACAATTCAAAATTCAACAATTAAATTGCATCCGAAACTTTGATTTCAATAAAATTAGAAAAGGAAAGTATTTAAGTACATTCAATTTTGATAAATTATTGAAATATAGAGTTCTTTAATTTTAAATAAATTAAAATTTATACATTAAAAGAAGATCGTTTAAATCAAGAATTGATTTTTAGAAACTAAACAAAAAACATAAATTATTTATTTACGTAGTTATGACCTTTTATGTTTTGAATAAGTAAATTAGATTTAGTTAAACAACTGAATATTTCCAAATTATATATATATATATATTTATTATTGAAACAAAAAAAAAACATTTAAAATTGTAAAATATCTTTTGAAAAATTTGTTTTGGAGTCGTATTTGAATTAATTTAATCTTAATTTAAAACTAAATTTTACATCTTTAAAGAAAAAGTTTTTAAATTTAAATAAAGGATTTATTATTAAAAATTAACTAAATTGCTATTTGTCTCTTTACTTGCACTTGTCTCTTTACTTATTAAAACAGTAAACTTGATGTTGAATAATAATTCAACATTTTATATTTAATAATTTTTACTATAAATTTATCTATTAAATTTTATGTTATGTATTCATTAGTATTATTTTACTGATTATAAAAATTATTAAATAATATTTTTTATATGAAAATACATCTTTTTTTATGTTTAATAATATCAAAAATACCCTAATAACTTTTTTAACTTTTCAATTTTTATATTTATAAATATTAATTATACATTTTTTTAAACTTCTTGATAATAAATATTAAAATATTAAAAATAATCTCAGATAAATTCAGAGAAAATCTTTTACTATCATTGATTTAGAACAAAACGTTTTAAAATTGTTTTGCCTTAAATCATTTAAGGCAGTGGTCCTCCGAAATATGACGTGCAACCCCAAGAAAGCGGGTGATAAATATCCTACAGAATTTATAAGATGATAAGTATCCACAAATATCCTACAGGTGATAAGTATCCTACAGTATCCTATAAGGGATAAGTGTCCTACAGTATCCTTAAGTCGCTTTAATTTATTAAACGAATTCACGAAAAATTTAACCTTTTGATAAGCTCAAACATTATTTATCATAAATTTCACAATTAATAATAATTTCTCTTTGAACTCATTTCTCTATATGGGAATCACAATTTAAAATCTTAGTTAACCTTAAAGACACATTTTACAACATTGTATTTTTTGCAAGAATAGAAATTTTTATATGGTTATTTTCAATTAATTCTTTAACACTGCAGAGCGAATTTTCCAATTTTATCTGTTTGTAAGGAATCTATCTGTTTAAACGAATTTATCAGGTTGTGGCGAATTTGTTTAATCGAATCCATCAGGTTGTAACGAATCTATATGTTTAATCGAATCTGTCAGGTTATAAGAAATCTATCTGTTTAACCGAATCTATCAGGTTGGAACGAATCTATCTGTTTTTTAAAGATAATTATAAGACATGATAACACCGTTCAATTTCTAACTATGATAAATTAATGGAGCTTCTATAATAAGATTAACGGTAAAAGACAGGGGCTCAGCCGTAATCAAAGCTTATTCAACAGCTTCGAAGTTGTCTGCTTTCAAGGAAAATTCTTTTGGAATATGAAAGGAATGTCTCTTTATGAGTTGTTATGGGACAATCTTACAATAACTGTTGACGTTTACTGTCACCACCTAAGACTTTTTAAAGCATTTTTGTAGAAAAAACATTTCGTTGATCAACAGTAACACAATGATCCTGCAGTATAACAATGCTAAACTTCGCACAGGTAGAGTGACTAAGAGTCTCCAAGAAGAATTTGGCTGGATGCTTGATTCACTATATTTTTCCAACCTGAGTCCAACAGATTACAAACTTTTTCGGAGTTTGCAGAGCTTCGGTTGACTTCAAAAGAAAGGACTGCAAAGAAGTTAGATTATTTTTATTCTAAGCAAAATCACATGAATTTTATTAAAAGCGTATCAAAAACTGATGAGAAGATATCATTGAAAAGAATGGTGACTATTTCATAGTTATATAAATATATTTTAGGTTACGTTTGTAGTTTTATTTCAATCGAAAAAACGGAAAGAACGATCGAAGGCCTGCTTTGTCCCGAATGGAGAATTAAGAGAATATAATATTTAAGTGAGGTGTGGGAGAAATGTTTCTTGTTTAAGGGGGCGAAAAGTTTCCGAATCACTGATTTTAGATAAAACAATTAATACCATATTTTTTATTTATTTAATTAAGACAATTAATACAACTGATACTCTAGATACTTTCGTAATAATTCAACCATGTTCATAAAAATGAAATCACACTTACAACCAATGCATATAATTTAAGGGGACAACATTTGATTCCTGCCCAAATAAATGTGTCTTAATAAATTTAAATGAAGGTTCTTGACTACTGATTTTTTTAAAGCAAGCATTTTAGGAGTGTTTCCCTTATTATTTTTACATTTTTGACACCTCGTTTACCTTTGCATTTACAAACCGAAAACAGACGACTATAAATGAGTATACTTGCTTTACTCCTTTTTTTCAGTTCCGAAATATCTTAAGACACACCATGTATTACTTTCAGACGTGAGAAATGCATCTGTCTCGTATATTTTCTGTCTCTAAAATTACGAGGTATGACTGTCCCTTTAATTTCAGATTTTAGCATTTTTTCTGTTTGACTTCGTAGAATTGTTTGAAAAGTTGCCAAGTACTTACGTCTTCGGCGTATCGTAAATTTCTTTAGGAATGCCTCTTCGCCCAAAATGGGGAATTAAGAGACCACAACTGTTTCCGAAAATTATTTTTCAGAATGTAACCCGAGCGCCATTTTAGATTAGTGGCATCATTTATTATACTATCGTATGATTTTCGGATATATTTTATGTAGTTGGGTTTTAAAACAAGTACTTAAATGTAAATTTAGAAATGTCTCAATCTATGGATGTCAAATTTTTTACAATATCTAAATGAAGCAATTTTCTTTATTTTTACGAACAAATACTTAATATACGTTTCTACATTTCTACGAAATCTACGTTTTCTTCAAATTTTTTTTAATATTCTTTAGCTTGTTCTGGAGATATCAGTTTC
Organism: Caerostris darwini; assembly: GCA_021605075.1. NCBI lineage: Eukaryota > Metazoa > Arthropoda > Arachnida > Araneae > Araneidae > Caerostris > Caerostris darwini. The sequence goes on from BPLQ01011449.1 coordinate 853,226, forward strand.
TTAATATTTGTTGTATTATTTATATTTTTATCTATCATGATCTCAACTAATTTACAATGATTACAGCATTAATATTAAAAGATTGTTTAGTTAATATGAGATGATGTCCATTGACTTATAGTTTTCTTTTGTAGATGCCACACTAGGAAAAATCACACAAATGCAGTACATAATTTATTGCATAAACAAAATTACTTTCAATATGTTGTTTGTTTCAAATGCTTATTTATTAATTTATATTAGTATTAAAGCAATGTGTATACGTTTTTAAGACATCCTAGTCAAATTAATTTTAACCATTGATACATATTTTTCAGTTCATGCAATACCTGTAAATAGTTTAATAAACTGTTTGTTAGTGGATCATTATCGACAAACATGTTCATAAAAGAAGTTCTTCTAAAAAATCTAAAAGATCTGTTTCTGAAACCTACGTTTTTGTTCAAATTTCTTTCAATATTCTTTAGCTTGTTCTGAAGATATCAGTTTCTTAATATTTGTTGCAAATATTTATATTTTTATCTATAATGATGTCTACCAATTTACAATGATCACAGTATTAATATCAAAAGATTGTTTAGTCAGTATGAGATGGTGTCCATTGACTTACAGCTTTCTTTTGTATTAAATATTAAAATTCTCCAATTGGTATTAAATACCAGAAATTTTAATGGAATGAATTTTAAATTAAATTTTTGTATGTGAACTTATAATTTTAAGATAGCATGTGTCATTTGTTTTAAATTAGTTAAAAGAAAAAATTGAAAAGAAAATACATGTAAACCTTAAAAATTAATGCCCATGTAAAATGCATATATAAAAATCTATGTAAAAAAATATATCTAAATATATATTTATATATAAATATATATGTAAAATGCATGTAAAATCATACCCCACGTATAGTAAATGTTCATGACATACGATATACTTGAGAAATAATACAAAAAAAAAACTTCTTCACTGTACGTAGAGTATCTGTGCACAAAAAATAGTTTTACGGGGTAGAATTTTTTTGATAATACAATATTCGAAACATAATGAAAAAGAAAAACCATACATGTTTATGTATATTGAAAACAATTATGAGTGTATTAAGATAAATTTCGATTTTAAAATTCTTAAATAATATTCAACCTTAACGAAAAAGGAATATACATTAAGAAAAATATAAAGCTTTTAAAATTATTTTAAACACATTTTTTAAAAACAAATTCTTCTATATAGACACGGAAATTATTTTATCATAAGTAAAACAAGAATATGATAATTCTGATAAAAGTATAACAAACTTCATAATATTACCCTTCATTTAAATTTTCTGTTTTTCAATAAAATAAAAATAATCTATTATAAAATCTATTAATCTATTATAACGAACATAATCTATTGAACTAATCTAACCGGATTTGTCTATTTAATCTAATTGGACTAATCTAACCGGACTTATCTATTTAATCTAATTGGACTTATCTAATATCTAATTGGCACCTTCTCATTAAGATTGTAATTTAAATTTTGGGTGATAAAAGCAAATGGATTTATCGTTTAGTCAAGTTCTTCTATGGATAAGTCTAAATAAAAATCTATTTTTAATCTAATTTTGTCGAGAGTACTCTTTAATTAGTGCAAACCAATTTTAGAGTTTCATATTTGCAATTAAGGAAAAAAAGTATCTTGTGGATATCGTTAAGATAATGTAAGGCAGAGGAAGAAAGCTGATATATATTAACTTTTGAAGGGTTTGGAAGATGTCTGTAGAATTGTAATCTGAGTTAACATAACTTTATTTCTAAAAATTAAATATTTATAATGATCGATGATGTTTTTCAGTCAAAATATAGAACAAAATAAGTATATATAATGAGACATATGCTTATTCCCAATTTAGAGCACGAGTTCTTTATTCCAGAAAATAAAGCAACCATGGGATATAATTTAGTTAGTCCTGTCGTTCTAAATTTAATAATGTACAGTCAGTGACCTTAAATGGAAGAAAGATCTAGAACTGAATACAAATTTAGTGAAAGAAGACGATTATTCCATGTGCTCTAACGAAAGAATAATATGACCCATAAATCAGGGCCCCAGTAATAAAAGTAGTAAACGGTTGAATGGGAGGTAGTAAATTCTGACCCACTATCCAAAGGATACTGACCTTCTAACCCCTTCCTCCCAACTGAATGAGTTTGGGATCTTTAATGCTTAAATGCTCACAGGAATCGTCAGAACATAATAAAAAAAAAGATACTAAAGGGTATTTAAATGAATCCATTATCCAAGGATACTTTCAGTAAATGCATTCCTCGTAAAGTAACCAATATTATTTCCTGGATATTTTTTATTTTTCTTCAGCTATATAAAGAAGGAAATGTAGTATGTATAAGTTTAATAAAAAGGGATAGTTATAAAGAAACAAAAGAAAAAAGATTTTTATTACATATATTTAATCAGGAATTGGTACAAAGGTTTTTGCAGCACTTAGAGATTATGGGATTTTCCAGTTTTGATTTTATGTTTAAAATATAATGCGAAAGCTTTAGAATTATAAAACGACTTGCAAAAATTAGTAATTCATTATTCAATACATTAAAATTATTTTTTACATTTAAAATATATACGAACGTCTAGAATTTAGTAATTTTCACGATATCTTATTCAAGATTTTAATTATATATTTCCAAAAAAGGAGATAAACCCTACTATGTTAACGACCAAATCAGAATTACTTAAGAAAACTAGAGTACTTTAAAAATTACGAAATATAGTAGTTTTAAATATACTTACATTTGAAAAGCATGTATGATCTGAAAAAGCAATTATCACTGTCTTATATCTAACATGTATTTTATATTAACAATGGGTTTTTTGTTGACATTTGTTTATTTTTATTAAATTCTTCCTTTTTTTCTTATCTTTGAGGGAAAGTCGTTTTAATTAGAATTCATTTTATATAACCAAGTATCTAGCCCAGCTTGGTCATATCTTGCCCTTGTACATAAAGCAAAACATCAGTTAATCTTAAAAAAAGTTCTTGTTCATTTATTATCAATAAATTTCAGTATTATAGACTGCTTCATTATTTATAACATTTAAAAGATGATTAAGCAGTTATCACTGTCCATAAAATGAACTAAAATTTATGCGGTTTTTGATTGATAAATAATTTTCTAGCTTTACATCTACAACTATTTTAATCCGTTGCTTAAAAATTGAAAATAAGGGAAGGGAAACAGAAAAAATATATTAAGTTGTTTGTGTATGTTTTCATTTCCGTATCAAATTAAGTAAACAAGACTCATTACAATGCTTAATTTAAAGCTTATATGACCTTTAACATCTTGCTTCCGTGCTGGGTTAAGAATGAAATATCTGCATCCAAACAAGTGTAGACAAAAACCATGTAGGTAGCCAAGAATAATTTCCATTCTCTAAAGCATTCTTTTTATCTACAATAAGACATTAGTAAGCATTGAAACGTCTATAATCAAAGACCATATGAACAATAATTAACAAAGACCATAAGACCATATGAATAATTTTCTAGCTTTAAATCTACATATATAAATAACTATCTTAATATGTTGCTTAAAGATTGAAAACAAGAAAAGGTAAAGCAGAAAAAATATATTAAGTTGTTTGTGTATGATTTTATTTCCGTATCAAATTAAGTAGACAACGTTCATTACAATGCTTAGTTTAAAACTTATATGATCTTTAACGTCTTGCTTCCATGATGGGTTAAGTATGAAATATCTACATCCAAACAGGTGTAGACAGAAACCATGTAGGTAGCCAAGAATAATTCCCATTCTCTAAAACATTCTTTTTATCTACAATAAGACATTAGTAAGCATTGAGACGTCTATAATCAAAGACCTCACGAAGAAGGATCTTCGGTAATTATACAGAAAGATAATTGTCCGCTAATAACTCCTTTCAAAAAGAAACTATCATGGAGGCCTTTGGGCTTTTGAAAATTGTTTCCCGGTACAAATCATTGTTACTCAACGTCAAATTGTCGTAACTCACGTATGCACAGCATAACAGACCACGACTGAAGAACATCATAAAGTCGTTTTTTTAACAGATGCACTTAAATACTAGCAAAATTTTTTCTTAAAAATTGAATGAAAAGTTATTGCTATGCTGCTTTGGAGAAAATTGTCATTTTAGAGTAAGGTACTACTTACATAATTAGATCTGTCAATCTATTAGAGGAATTATAATAGACTTGTTATCGTCATTGATTTTTATATATTGCGCATACATATTTATGACAGACCATGCACTGGTAATAATTGACTCTAATCATTATAATTACTTATCAATTCAAAAGTGATAATCGGAAAGAAATGACAGGTTTTCTATTTACAAATTTATCTAATAAAGGAAAAAAGTAGATATGGACAAGATCTTTATCTTTGATGATTGAATAAATCATTATATGAATCAAATGTCAAATATTTCAATGGTACATCAGGCATCAAGTATCAAATAATGCTAATTTAAATAATATACTATAAATTTATTTTAATTCATAAATAGTTTTCTAAATTTTATTCAGTTGAGAAAATCACCAAATTCATTCATATTTAGGGAATTAATCATTCATTTCTAGCTAATTTTATTAAATAAATAATGCAGATTACATAGTGTTTCTTATATTTTTTATGTGGACTTTGATTTTTTTTATACAAAGTAAATTGATGTGGAGATGGATTGTATGTAATTTTATAAGTTAATCATTTTTTTTTTTTTTTTTCATTGTGCTTTGTTTTAATATTTTTATATTGAAACCTTTTTAATGATAGGAAATTAAAAACGATATCTAGTAAGTACTTAATAAAATAATTATGGTAATTTAAAGTAAAGAGTTTTTTTTAACTATAAAAAGTTATCAAACCAAATTTGATTTCAGCATACTTATTTTGTAAATGTTTTTATTCAGTTTCTTTACTGATATTTGCTTTCCCAAAAGCTATTTTTTAATTTAATTTAAAATAGAAATTAATCTTTAATTTTTAGAACAAAAAATTAAAGATCAAACAAATAAGCAAACGTGTGTTATTAACAAGGTTTTCAAACAAAACTTGTTTTAAAAGATAATTCAAAATTTTATATATTTATTTTTTATCCTTTTAGATAGTAGTAATATAAAAAATTTTTTTTTATTATATATCGAAACGAATCTTTGATTAAAATTCATTTCAATAACATTGGCAGTTAATATATTTAAGAATTTTAAATAAATAAATAAATAATTTTTGTGTTCTTATTCATTTTGAACTTTTGCTTTTGATTCTTGTCACTTCTTTATTTTAGGACATAAGATAGTATTTGAAAATACATTTAAGATATTCAAGATAACCGTACATGTAAACTTTCTTATAATGAACTTTTTCATCATATTATCCTTTTATTTTAATCTGAATTGTTTCTTCAAAAACGAAAAAAAAAATATATTAAATATTTGAGAAGGATACAGATTACGCAGATTAAAACTTTTGAATTTATAACTTACTTATTTAACTTATTCACATACTTTTAAAGTATTTACTAAAAATGCTTCTCCTTCTATTAAAATACAATTCAAGCAGGTATTGTACTTTTAACAAACATGTAATTAGAAACAGAAACTTGAAAAAAAAATTTGCATCTAATTTTAAGTTTAATAAATTTTATACCCAATTTTCATTTCAAAAGCCCTATTATCTTAAATAAAAACAATGTCAAGTTCTGAATATTGAAGTATAATATAAATCAGGTTTAATATTTATTATGTTCTATTATATTTAGGCATTGATAGATTAATTGTGTGTATTTATATGACTCTCATTATTTTAATACATTCGCAAAACTAGTTAATCTCTCAATTCATCCATCACAACAAACCACTTCTTCATTTAAAATTATAACCATCGTCATCATCAGCATCAAATCACAATTAAAAATCAAATTAATATGCAAGGCTCTAATATACGCATTTAATACAGCGACCATTAAATGTGCATACTATGACTTTAAAAAGATTTATTAATTTAAGAGGCAATAAATATATGGTTTAATACATTACATCAAATATGATTAACGCCAAACATGTGATGGTGATGGATTTTTAAGAATTAAGTAATTCTGTCTTTATAAAGTAAATAGAAATAAAATTTAAATATCCAAGGGATTTATGTTACACGAGATATTACTTGAGCTTAATGCAAATTTGTGTTATGTTTTTTAGTTGATAGCCTGTCTGTTATAATTCTAATAATTATTGTAATGTCTTTTGCCAGGAAGCAGAGAGAAGGCGTATGTATATGCCATTTCTGCAGCAGGTGTGGCATACAGCGTGACTCGTGCGTGCAGTAAAGGTGAACTGGGTGAGTGTCGCTGTGACGAGTTGGTGAGAAAGCGTGACAACGGTGGCCGATGGAAATGGGGTGGTTGTTCAGACGACATCAAGTTCGGGGCTCGATTTAGCAAGGACTTTGTGGATTCTGGTGAAGATCAACACACCCCGGAAGGCCTCATGAATATACACAACAACGAAGCTGGACGAAGGGTAAGGAAGAACACGTCACCCAACCATTAAACCCGGTTGTTAAAAACGTGGGTCCTGTTTAATGATCGTGTCGCAGGTGGTCTTTTACGAGACATGATTCAATTTTTCTGATTGATTTATAGGGTCTGAGGTCCAAAATGGAGTTGGTGTGTAAATGCCACGGAGTGTCAGGGTCATGTTCCATGCGTGTTTGTTGGAGGAGACTGAAACCTTTCCGGGAGATTGGAGACTTGCTGACTTCTAAGTTTGATGGAGCTACCCTCGTGAAAGCTGTGGAAAGGCGGCATAAAGTCAAGCTCCGGCCCGTTCGTAAAAATGTCAAAAGACCCAGCAAGAAAGATCTCGTTTTTCTTGACGATTCCCCAGACTATTGTGTCCGGAATGAAACGTAAGCCTTCTCTTATGTTTTTGAAGAAATTCAGAAATATATCTATACAAAAATATTTCGTATCAAGTTTCAGTTCTGTTGAATTGTGATTTACGGGCCTTAGCCGAAGAAATTAAGGTTTACTAATATCCGGAAAACCTGTTTCTTTTATTAAATATGCTGTGTTAATATGTGTGATATTTTAAACATATTTATGATAATTAAATTTAAATAATACTTGATTAAATTTTATCAGCAAAGATGAAATAGTACAATTCAAGAATTTTCTACAAGTTAAAATGCATCAATTTTTAAATATTGCATCTTAACTTTTTTGAATATATGTAGCGTATATATACATAGTTATACGCATACTTAACTATGGTCTTAACGCAAATGTAAAATTACTTTATTGTAAATGGCTGCGTCAAAATTTTTGTTTCAACGATATCAAAATATAAATTTTGACAACCACTGATTTACATACAACCATTGCTGTACAAGCAATATAAAATATTCAAGACTATTAATTATTCTTCCTAGTAAAAAATAATTTAATTTTATCAACAACAGGAAAATAAGTGACATAAAAATTATTTCTTCAGTTTCATAATAATTATTTTTATATCATCTAAATGCTTTATTTACAATTTTAATTCATTTGTTTTGCGTAACAGATTTGATTAAAAATAATAACTTTATATTTCAATAAATAAACAATATTATTCATTCACATAAAAGGAAAACCGGCGACTTGTTAACACACAAATATATTTATATATTATATATATATATATATATTTGTTAATACACAAATACAGTTTCTGCATTAAATTCCATAAATGTAAAATTTCATAGAAATATAAGTTCATTTTTTAAAATAGAAAATAAAAGTAACATAAAAATGAATTGTTACTGTATTTCTTGAACCCATTTTTTTTTATTTATTCACTTTAAATTTTATACAAAGGAAGTCTTTTCCAAAATATACAACTTTTTTTGTGTTTAAAATAAATGTTTACAAAGGGTAAAATTAAAAATAGATAGATAAATAAGGAATTAAATAAAAACCCTTTTTATCTTTAAAAATTTTATTACTAATTGTTTCCATTTTCTATCTTAAAATCTTTATTTTCATTGAAATTTATTAGATTTTAAAATCTATCTATATTTATTTTAAAATTTATTGTATAAGTATTGTTATATTTTAAAATCTACCTTTATTTATGATACATCAAAATAAATCGTTATTTCTATTGGAACTGTAACTCGTTTCTTTTCCTTCTACAGGACAGGTGTTCTTGGTACAAGAGGGCGACTATGCAACAGTACAAGTTATGGGATGGACGGTTGCAGACTTCTGTGTTGCGGCCGTGGTTACCAGACTGTTATTCGTGAGGTTGAAGAAAAGTGCCAGTGCAAATTTGTTTGGTGTTGCAGAGTCCATTGCGAAATGTGTAGCTTCAAAAAAGAAGAGCATTATTGCAACTGAAATGATACTTCGTCCACTTCGTGTCGGGTCGACATATACCTCTGACATAAACGACAGGCATCTGAACAGTGATGCGACAACCTCAATGGTTTCATCTCTATTGAACAGACGCTCTTTACTCAAGTTGAATTACTTAAGTGACAAGATGTGTGAAAATTCTTCTGTGTTTCGATGTAAGTTTTTCGACAATCGTACAGATGTTTTTCTCCAAATTCGAAGCACGCACATGGACACGAGAACCAATTGAACAGGATAAAAGACAAAAGAGTTTTAGCATCTTTTCATCAAACATAACATTGAAAAATTAATTATAAGTATTGTTACATTAATGTTTGTGTACTTCAAGTCGTAAAATCAGACTCTTTAAAGAGTGTTAAGTATTCGGTTTTCCCAAAAATAATTAACGCGGGGATATGTGTTTACATGCTACTGAAATTAATATTTAGTTATGAATGCATAACAATAGAAAAAAAATAAGGTGCATCATAATCAAAGCTTCATTTTATATGGTTCTGAAAATTTATAAATTCTTATTTTTAAAGTATAATTGTTTTTCAAAATTTTCATTGTTTTGTCTTAATGCATTGCTTGCAATAATTCTTAAATGATTTGAGATTCAAAAGTCATTGATATTAATGAAATAAAAAATAAACGAATGAATAAATTTTGTCATAAAAAGAAATGTACTTAAATGCTTAATCGTTACGTAAGCAAATCTTAGAAAAGCTTTATAATTTTATAATTAAATATTCATAAATAACTTAATCATAATTAACTGTTCATAAATAACTAATCATAATTAACTTTTACCATAATAATTAACTAAATAATATAATTTCAATTTTGAATTGAATATCTCAAAAATCATAGTTCATTCCTTTCTTTCAAATATTAGAATCAGTAGACAGATATTAAGGTTAGTTCATATAAGTATACATATTAAATAATTCCAAAGTATTTTGAGTTACATTCAAAGCCGAGAAAACATTGTTAATATTCTTTCAAAAATAAAGAATTAAAAATTTATGTAGATCTAATTAATTATGTAATATAAGAATATTTTCATTGTATTTTTTTCAGCCTGTCGAACAACTTCAGTATAGCTATACAGCCAATTCCTAGTTTATTTCATTTTTGCATATTTTAATTATAATAATATTATTATTATACTTTTCTTTAAATGAGCTATTTAGAATGGAAAATGACTATAAGAAGATGATGAGAATTCAGATGTACTAACACTTTTTCTAGTAGTCAAACACTGGTAATGTACAAACAACAGATCAAATCAAACCATTTTCATTTTGCTTCTAATAATTCAGAAGCATCACATTTTCATCCTTTTAATAAATGTATATAGTTTTGAACGAGAGGAGATTTTTTTATTTCACTAATATTTTTTAAATCTTGATTTCTAAGATTCATTATTATTCTTTAAAATTAGTTTCAAAACTATTAATGGATTTATTTTTTATTATTTTTCATTTATTTATTTTCTTTTTTAACGGATAAATTATAAAAATGTTTAAATGCTTCATAATTATTAATTCGTCCTTGATACTTCATTAAAAATGATGTAAATAATATTTAAAATTAGGTATAAATCAAAACCAGAAAAAAAAATTAATCTGAAATATTTCAGCACTTACATCTAACAATTATGATTATTTTGTTTCAAATCTGGAGTCATTTTGATTCTTGTGACTAAATTAAAATGTAGAATTATTATATTGTAATATTTCATGAACTAATTTAAAAGCATAAACGGTACAATATCTTTCAAAACTTTCTGAAAATTTGAAATAATATTTTAAAATTTAATCATTAATATTTTATAACTACTAACAGAATAAATTTTATTCATTTTCTATTCTTTATTGAATAGTAGTAATAAAAAATATATGCATTACTTAATGCTATATTTATTATGATTTTAAAATATTTTAAAAAATAATTATATAAATTTCGAAATCATATCTGAATAATTCAATTATGGTCATCAAAGCATGTTTATACTTCTCTGCTTAATACAGAATTTCAAAATAATATTAGGTTTATAACTTCTTAAACTGTCTAAGCAATTTAAGAAGTTTATAGTAATTAATTTAAAACAGTTAAGTTAATTTAACATTCTTTAACTTTTAATAATTTTAAAGTAATTAAAGTACAATGAATCAATTAAAGTACTTAATCTATTGAATCAGTTAAAGTAATTAATCTATTGAATCAATTAAAGTAATTAATCTATTGAATCAATTAAAGTAATTCATCTATTGAATCAATTAGAGTAATTAATCTATTCAATCAATTAAAGTAATTAATTAATTTAATAAATTGCTATGGAATACGTGAAAAATTAAAAAAAAAAATAGGTTTCAAATCGGAATCATTAGTTAAAAAATAATAATTTATTTTCAAAATTTAAATATAAGATATTTCAGATTTTTTTATGTTCAAATCATGTACTTAAATAAAATTGTAGGTGATAATTCCTTTTTTATAAATAATGTTACTCCTGCAAACCTATCTCATTATGGAATTGTATATTCTTCTGTCATCATCTCCTCTCTTAAAATTGTATGGTAGTGTCATTATTGTAGACTTTGTAAAAAGCTTTGTGACTTCATGTTTTCCACGTATGTTTGTATACTTCGTTATAGAACAGCGAGTGAAATAAAAATGACCGGATAAGTGTTGTGTCATTTCTTTCTGAAGATCACTATCAAAGAGGAATGCAAGTTGTGGGAGGTCGTAAGATCTTATGATAAAGGGAGCCTCTTAGTCGTGGTTTATTCTGGGCCAGATCACTATCGCATGGGGAATACTACATTTAGAAAGGATAATTGCTGCATTTTTTTTCTATTTCTCGTTTTGCAGGAATGGCTCTCTCTTTCAGAAGATCAAGGCGCCCTTTATTCTTCGTAAGCATCCTTCTAACGCAAAGCATATTCTTTGACATCATCTAGATTTAACACCTCAAAAAATGTCTGTCTAACCTGGTATTAAACGCTTCTGTTATTTATAATACCGATTAAAATCCATTATCTACCAGTTTTAAAAAGATAACGATTAATAATGAAGATAAAAGGTAATAAATATTCATTTACACATAAATTATTTTAGAAAATCTTAATTACAATTACTATTTAATTTCATAATCACCCGAACAAGGAATGCTTGTAATTTTGAAAACGTAGAACAATTATAAACTTTATTTTAAAAGGAACGATTTTTAAAGACACCATATTTTCCAAAAATTTCCAAGCTTATTCTTTGGCATCATCTAGATTTAACACCTCAAAAAATGTCTATTCAACCTGATATTAAACGCTTCTGTTATTTATAATACCGATTAAAATCCATTATCTACCTGTTTTAAAAAGATAATTATTAAGAATGAAGACATAAGGTAATAAATATTCATTTACACATTTATTAATTTAGAAATAATTTTAGATAATCTTCATTACAATTACTGTTTAATTTCATAATCATCCAAACAAAGAATATTTGCAATTTTAAAAAAGTAGAACAATTATAATCTTTATGTTAAAAGGAACGATTTTTAAAGACACCATGTTTTCCAAAAATTTCCAAGCATATTTTTTGGCATCATCTAGATTTAACACCTCAAAAAATTTCAATCTAACCAGGTATTAAACGCTTTTGTTATTTATAATACCGATTAAAATCCATTATCTAGTTTACAAATCAGTTTTAAAAAGATAACTATTAAGAATGAATATATAATGTAATAATTATTAATTTGCACATTTATTGTTTTAGAAATAATTTTAGATAATAATTACAATTACTATTTAATTTTATAATCATCCGAGCAAAGAATGCTAGTAATTTTGAAGACGTAGAACAATTATAAACCTTAATGTCAAAAGGAACGATTTTTCCACATTTTTGAAAAATTTATTACTGAATACATTATTTGACATTTACATTTTTAATGTATAATTTTATCTAATTCATCAGTAAGAACAACAAATAAGTATTTCACAATCTACTATTAAAAGAAATCATCACATGGCTATGTTCCGATTTAATTCCCATTGGATGTCTGAAAAAACTGTAATGACAAGATTAAATAACTGGGAGATATGTGCCATACAACATATACTAAATAAGAACTATGGCATTATGACATTTCCTAAAACATAAATGATTAAAAAAAAAAAAAAAAGAATGGCTTAAATTATTGATAAATGTCTGCCTCCATCCAGAGTAATTATTTTTGAAATATACAAGAAAACAGATTTTTTAACTACTGGATTACTGAATTAGAGATTTTTGTATTAATATTTCATAATTTACTTTACTGTTTGTTTTAAAGAATAATTTATTGCTCCACTGAGGAATGTACAATAGATCACAAGCGAGTGTAATCGAGAGTTTATTTTAAACATTCAGAATGCATGGTTCCTGAAATATACAATGATTAATAAATATACGTTTGTACTACAAATGATTTTTCGCCTCTACAACATCAATCAGTTTCAGCCAATAAAGCTCACTGGATTTTAATCAAATTAACACCTGCAAAACTGATTATAAATATCTAAAAAAACTCTATTCCGGATACAGATTGTTTTTATTTCTTGTTAAGCTTGCACATATTGAGTAGTTCCATAGACTCCTCTCGCTGTACCATAGAATAGCATTTCTCTTTTAGAAACACTTAAGTGTTATTTCTTTAGATGTTCCGCTTTTAGTAATGACTAGTAAAGGCAAATAAATACACCTGGCTAGTTCCTCATTACATTCAATATTAATTTCAATAAATATTTTCAACATTAATTTCAACAATTGGACTTAAATATTCATACTTAAAATCTTTTACCCCCAAGAAAACTTTACTTTTTATAAAGAGGAAAAAAAAAAAGCTTATGGATTGTAATCAGAATATATATTCAAAATGAGATGTATTGACCTATCCCTGGACAAGCTTTGGATCTAAAGAAGAATTCCGTGACATTCATAGGAAATAAATAAAATTACATATTGCTTTCTAGCGTGTGTGAATATTTTCCTTTTCGATAAATATTAAGAATAAAAATAGAAATCTTCCTCGTTTGGTAAAAAAAAGAATTATGTATGCGTTTATCTAAAATCAGATCTTGTGTATTAATACAAGAAAAATTTTACATTACAAAATTAAATTGTAATAAATATATTTATTTCAAAACATATTTCTTTAGACAAATTTATATATATTCTTGCACATAGATTTATCTCATTGTTTTGAAAATTGCAAAACAAATGATTTAATCAATATTTATTACATGGTCTTTAAATTTATAAACAGGTACGATAAATGATACAAAATAATTGGTATGCTATGGTTCCCTAAAACAGATATTAATTTAAGAGTTACATTCGGGCAGAAAAGTTGAAAAATTCTGTTTTAAAGTCTAGTGGTAACTATTAGAGCTCGAGGTGGCTATATGAAATGCTGAATACTTTGTTACTTATAAGCCATTTTTATTCATTCGAAAAGTCAGTTTTAATGACAAGCATCACATGTATAAAACAATATGCCTCTAAAATCAATTTAACCACAAACAAATAAATGCTAAGCAATTTTCAGTCAAACTTTAACCATGGAAAATTTATGAGGAAATTTTGACTCCCACGTCTGACTCAAATTTCTGTAAAGTTTATTCAGAATCTTGATGAATCCAAGATATGGCATTTTAACTAAAATAGAAATTAAAAAATCACCATCCAGCAGGTAGAATGAGTTATAAGTTTCTTATAAATCTTATAAGTTTCTTTAATTTATATATATAAGACCAAAAAATAAATATATATTACGATGTTTTGAATTATGATCATATTTAAATATCTAATGTACATGAGTAATCAAAATCTAGTAATTCACATTAATCTTAGTTTCTTTCTAGTTAAAGTAAGTATATTTAAAATGAGTAAAAGAAAAAATAATAATTGCTGTAGATATGTTTTAATCAGTTGAGTTCTGATGTTGAAAATAAAGACGCATTACAAAGAGAAATACACGAAATGAATTCGATAATGATTATATAACTCAATTATTCATATATGTCGCCATCCAATGGACGTTTTTTCCAATGTTTTCATAACACTGCAAAAATTAGTAACAAAGAACTATCTGCTGTTGTTATGATGAAAAAAACAAAAAATCTGGTGAACATCAAAAATAATAATAATAATAATAATAATGTCCGAATTACCTATAATCTTGGAGCATTTGTAACTTTCAGCGGAGAAAGAATTGCTTGTTACAATCCACGCTAGTCATTTGTTTTCTTAAGACATAGTCTATATTTGAGTTCAGTTTTTCTTTTTTTACCTGTAGCTGAAATCTTAAACATAACTAACATAGCAGTTTTAAATAATGAAAAATAAAATTTGATAAAAGCAAATAATGGAATAAATAAATAAACAAACAAGAAGAAACTTTTATTTCAAATGAGTAGAAAATTCTATATAAACTTTTCAAAAATTTGAAATAATTTCTTTATTCTTCTTCAATGGCCCGCGTTAAACCGTAGGTCCTGGTCTAATTAGCCCAAAGTGCGCACAAATTCCCGTAAAGCGACAAACCGAACCAAACTTCTTCAATGGTACAATAGCACATGGTGGGCCAAGGCCTTCTGCTTATTGGCAGATTCCGAAACAAGAGATGTTTCCTTTTTACGGGGTTGGGTTGTCAGCCCTATGCTCTACAGTCATATTAGACCAGGACCTACGTTTAAAGTGGATTCTGAACCACTACTACCACAATTTTAATTCAAACCAGAAACTTGTGGCACCGACTAGACGCTCGGCCATCAGGCCTCAAGAAATTTCTTTTTCCCTTCAATTTCATTATTACTAGATATTAAAAAAGGGAGGCAGGAGTTCATGTGACCATTTCTTTTAACCTGTTACTTCATCTGAAATCAAAAGTTTACTTTATTCAACTAAAATTGCCATTTTTCATTATAAAGTAAATATTTTTAGCAGCATGTTTTATAATTTCTTTTATAACAAATATACTGATGTCATTCTTATAACTGCCCCAAATACGAAAATTAGAAATGAACGAAATAAGTAGAATAAATTATGATTTTTATTAGAATAATACTTAAGTCATACTTATGTTGATCAAAAACATAATTCGAGTTTCTAATAAAAATTATGAAGTAACTGACGATGGGAATTTATAATAAATTATACACATTAATATTTTAAATGCGAAGCGGAATCCCCTAATATGTTATCAACTTCATTAAAACAACATAACGACAGTGTGTCAATGTTAATCACAATACGAGGTTATCTTCCTATAAATTTTAAGGAAAATAGGTTCACATTTGTAATACAAGTGAAAAAATTAGGAAAACATTCATACAGCTAAATTTGATAACGGCGAAACATTCATTTTAATGTAAGTTTTGTATCAAAGTCTTTTTGCAGAACAATCAATCTCCAAATTCTATTCACGAAGGCATATTAAGATGTATTTAAGAGTGAAAAAAAATGTGAGTTTGCGTGTCTAAGCCAGGAAAGAGCATGATAAATTTGTAGACCGGAATGTCTTACCAGAATTAAAGGGGTTGTATGGGAAACCCCTACGGCTCGTGCTCACCAAGGCGACAAGATGCAAGCGACCAAAATTTGACCTCACCGCGGTCGCCTGAAACCGGTTTGTTTCAACTCGAAGCGGTTTTCACTAGGCGTAATGCTATTTCTGACGTTTCGCTGGGAAGGGGTCGAAAAAATTTTGTCGCTTGCCACTTGAATCTTCACGTCTCTCGCCTTGGTGGGAACGAGCCTTACGGATACATTCCTGGAGTGTTTGTTCAAGATCGTGGAAGCCGTGTAGCATCCAGCAGTGTAACTTGGGTAAGGCTGAATCTGCTACATTTCTGCCTTTCTAACGGCGTATGATATTAAGGAATAGTGTGCAATATTCAAAAGCGCAAACATATTGCATTTATAAAAATATTGACACCAATATAATAAATACAAATCTTACATTAACACACTCGACACGGATTTCGTTTTAAAAGTAAGATTTACGATTTTTTTTATCATTAAATTAAATTCATAAAATAATAGAAATTTTTTATCTAAACAGTAAAAAAAAAAAAAAAATAATAATAATAATAATAATAATAATAATAATAATAAAATAAAAATTAGGCTTAAAACTTTTGAAAAATTTTAGCATTTTTATTTATAACAACTTTTTATTAATTCAAAAATTTGACTCTATTTCCTTTCTGATATTTTTTCAAATCATCATGCCTTTACTTACATTTTTCTTTCAGGACTCTACATATTCAAGCTTCTACAGAGTAAGGACATTTTCCTACAACTGTCAAATATTTCATTATGCCAAAATCTTCTTCAGAATACCTAAAAGACAGCAAGTTTAAACCTAACAGCGTAATATTTATTGCAACCTTTAACATACGATGCCTGTGGTAAATTCCTCATCTACGTTCTTGAGCTTATTAAGGCTACTCCACACCACTCCTGTCTGTACACCATAATTTATAATTTCGTACAAGATTCTTCATCTGAAATCAAGCACGTATTTTTTCATTTTTTTTTAACCCCGTTCTCCAGAAGCTAGATGCTTGCACAGATAATCTTTTTTAGAAGTCACTAAAATGGTGGCAGCTTCAATTTACGACAGCATTTTTTTCATCTGCTGTTTTTTCTTTGAAAACATACTGCTTTAACCATATGATTAAACATAAAGGAGAAAGAACCATAAATAATTTTTTTCTTTCAAGTGTGTGGTAGGTCTATTTGTCACTATATAATGTGTGTTCCTTATGCTTACAATTTAAAGTGCACGTGGTATAAGAACGATGCAAAAAAATTAATTTAATAATTTTATGTATGTATATATATATATCATTTGTATAGCGTTTTAAAACAAAGTGTTAATTGAAAAATAAATTAAAATTTGTTCATTAGTCAATTTACCTTCGATGATTAAAATTGCTTATGAATAGATAAACAAATATTGCATCTTTAAAAATATTTCGCAATAGTTTATCTTTCATACAATATTTTTTTTATTTCTGTTTCAAACAGTAAAACTCCTTTAAATTATCAATTCAAGCAAATATGTAAAAAGTCAAACGGAGGACAAACTACATTATGGACTACATTTTGCTCAAAATTCAAATAAAGTTACCCCCTCCCTTCTTTCCATTCGCCGAAGCATGAACGCTGATATTTATGACCAGTAAAACGAATTTATGACAAGCGCAACTAAGATATATAAAAATTAATAACCTTATAGGAATTATCATAAGAAACATGGGGTGATAAGAGAAATACAGTTAAATGGGAAGTATATTTTAAAAAAAATTGAAGCATCATTTTTCATTAAAAAAAAATTAAATTATCCAATATGTCTTTCTAATGAAGATAATGTCGAATCACTGAAGAAAATAAAATTATCAAAATACTTAGCATAAAACCCAATTATTCCATATTAAAAGGTCAGTTCTTTAAAGTAAATTTATATAATCTGCAATATATCTTTACTCCTTATTATAGGTATTACTAATTAAAGAGTTACAGGAATGAGTTAAAAAATTACTTATTAAAGTTACACAAATTTAAGTTACACTGCTTTTAAAATATTCTATTCACAAATTTTACCCAACATTCGTACAGTTATTGAAAACATTCGGAGCCCAACATTTGAACGTGCCATCAGCTGTCTCATCGCATTTTGAAAAACGTTGAATGATTGAATTTGAGAAACGTTGCCCAGTCAATTTCATTAACAGCCCCTAAAACAACCAAAATTCGGCTCGTGCGATGACAGGTGAATGCGACAAATGTTCAGGAACGGTAACATTATTCTTGACACTACCATTGGAGTCCAAAGTGCAAGGGTATTGTCCTGCAACAACCCATTTTTCAGGGAGTTTCCTTGTAAAAGTGTCTCATAAGCGGCGAAGAATTTTCAAATAAGGTTTCTTATTCACAATTTATATTCGGGGGGATAAATTGGTAAAGAATATTACCTTTGTAACCAAAGACTCGCCAGTGTCAAAGAGATGGTTTTTCTTCTGTAGACATTTTCGATTTCCATTCAGCAGATTGATTCATGTTCCATCATCCATGTCTCATCGACATGGATGATGGAACATGAATCAATCTGTCTCATCGACAGTTAGGAATATTTTTTTCCTTTCAAAAATCTGCATCTGCCAAGACAGGGAAGTCGCTAGCCATCGAAACCAGAGCTTCTTTTTTTGTTCAGAAAACAGCATTTTTGAACAATGTACGAACGAAAACAATGCGCATTCAAATAATCATGAAGATTGCTGTGAATATTTTCATGGGATAAACAGTCTTCAGATGCAATTTCATTGCATGTTAAACCGCTGATTGAACAGATAATTTGTCGAATACGCTAAAATGTTCATCTGTTGCAGAAATCGAAAAGCGACGATTATCATCTAAACTTATAAGACCTTCAAAAAAATGCATGTGCCAAACGCACACCCGTAGGTATTTTTCCTCGTCTTGATTCAGTAGTCTTCAATCAACAACTAAATGGTCTCAGTGGTTTTCCGTAATAAAACATATATTTCAATGTTCAATCATTGTTTGATAGAATTACAACAACAATAATTTAGAGAACCAAATACAATAAAAGTAATTAAAGCCTATCAAATAAGATGGCTTGGCCCTACATACAGGCATGCAGATGAAAACCCAGTAAAGAAATTACAATGCAAAAGCAAAGAGAGACAGGCCACATACGAGGTGGCTACACAATGTAGAAAAGTGGTTAGTTAAGTTGGTGTTTATTGATGAATGATATTAGCGTCAGACAGGTCATGATAGTGGAAGTTGATGGAGAAAGCCTTGTACAGTAGCAGGCTGTAGAGCTTAAGAAAAATCAGTTTGATGGGCAAATTTTAAAATCTAACGATGGAAAATACATTCAGCGATAATACCTGTAGTCAATTACCCCCACTCTGATTTGCTATATAAATAAACACAGGAACTTCTTTGTTTTAGAAGTATATCTAATAACAAGCGATTAATTCTAGTCATTAACCTTTTATATGAAAAATTACTTAAAATCTCATCCATTTTTTTGTTGTTTAAAAAGATGTTAAATGAAGGAATAATTCTTTAAAAAATTACAATCAAATGCTATTTTTCGGGACAACACTTAAAATATCATAGATGGCTATTTTTAAGGGAAACAGCAACAAGAGTTCTTATTTAAATCTCTGGTAACTAATAGCATGGTACGACTTTCTCGTTTTCTTAATAACTAGACTAAAAATAATTTTTTTGGAAGAAAGAAGTAATAGAAAGCGTACAAAAATTACTTAAAATCATAGAGTTTAAAAATAGGAAATTTTTTTTTGATTATGGAATATATTCAAATATAGAAAACATTAAGTTGAAAAAATTTTAAATAATTAAACAATATTCAACAAAGCCGAAAGCTTTCAATTCTAAATAGTCCAGATCCTCTGTCATATTTCATAAAGTAACAAAAGATATTTTGTATTTTAATACATAATTAATAATCTTTAATATATTGTATCTAAATAATTCAGAGTTGAAAAAAATATTACATTTTATATTATTTACATGTTTATTTTATTTTTCAACAGATTTTTTTATGAAGAAAAAGATGTGATCCAATCGGAAAAGAAACAAAGAAGTAATACATTTTCAACACCCTAAAAAATAAAACTATATATTTAGATGGAGATATATGCGAGTGATTTACATACAGAGATTCTGTCTCACTTTTCTAAATTACAGGAATGATAAATTACTGCTATAAAATAAATATGTCAATAGTTTTGAAAAACTAATTAAATTTTATAATGAAATTACTAAATGAAATAATGACCTGTATCCAGCTGTGTGTTTACTATCTTCTCTTTTGATTAATTGAACTTTGATTTGTAAAAGCAAATAGATGGAGATAACTATTCACTTTCTGTAGAACTAATGATTTTCCTTTTAGATTATAAAGTACTAATTATGACAGATTTCAATATTTTTTAGAATAACTTTCAAGGATTTTATTACTTTGAGTTTTTAAATAATCCAAGGAGTTTTTGATACAAACCATTTGTGACACATTACATACATGCAGGACTCCATATTTTTAAATTAAAACACGTCTAGTAGTAAACATTTTTAATAAATCAAAATGACATATTAAAAAAATTAGAATTAATTTGAAATATTATTATAGACAGCTATAACTAAATCTGTCATGTAATTTGGCATCAAGAATTTTACAAACATACATAATCCTTAAATTCCAATATATTCAGCACATATATTATAACAGAAACATTACAAAATTTTGTAGGAAAAATTTGTTTGGCAAAACGAGTTGTTTATGACTTCCTTCTTATTAAATATTTGACTGATTATGAAAAATCATTGTGTTCCAAGCAGAGGTGGGGAGTCGGAAGCAAACATTCTTGAAAAATATCTTTTAAGTTAAGAAGCACTACACACTTTAAAAGTTATAAAAGGAAGTTTATGAAAAACATATTTTTATAGAAATAGAAGTTCAATAAATGGCATTAAATTTATTTCACAAATTCTTCTATATACATTAGTAAAGATTAAAAAATTATGGAAAAGGATCTGGAGTTCTCAGTCAATTGAAAAAAAAAACTGACTTAAAAGTCAAAAATTTCTTGGCCGATTCCCCACCCCTAGTTCCAAGTGTAGTTTCATTAATATATTATAATTTCACATGAATCAGTATCTCTGCAATTAATCTCAATGCATTAGAGCTTCTCTCTAGAAATATACTTATTACAAACATCACTTTTAAATGTTTGAACTACATCGATGGATCCAGAAAATATTTAACCAAGCAAAGTATTTATTAGCTGATTCAACCGATTTGTTTTTGTAAATGTATTAAATTTTATTTCATCATAGTATAAATATTAGTTTTTTGTATCTTTATTTACTTTATACAGCTTAACATAGAATTCAAGATAATTTCTAAACACAACCTACAGATGTTTTTTTTATTTTCAGCAGATAATGAATTTCCTTTTGGTTTAATGTAGAAAAGCTCAAAGCATTTAATTTCTGATGTCCATTTTTATTTTAATCTTAAATATCACATATCATAAAAGAGATTTGCTTAGTTTTTACTAAGTTTGGTACATTAAAATTATAAAATTGTAAACAATATTGTGACCCAAATTTGTTTTAATGCCAGGTATGTACAATTTTGAAAGATTGAGACAAATAAAATACTAGCACCCTAATCAAATACCAAAAATTAATATTATAAGCTGTAGTGTAAAAACAAATTCATCTACAGAACTTGGGATATAAAGCAATGAATCACTTTACTTTTACTATAAAAATTTTGTTGCACAATTTTTATGCGAATTGAAATAACTAGGTCAATGTTTAATAAAATAAATTTATTTAAAGATTAAATAATACCTCATATCAAAATAAATAAATAATGTCAGAAATGTTTCTGCTAAATATTTGATTTATTTGTTAATTATAGAAGTTGAGTAAATAAATATATATATATATAGTGAATTATCAATTACTGAAACAACTTCAGTTTTGAAAGCAACAATTTGAAATATAAAAATCTGGAACAAAGCAGTCGACTTTCTAAGATTTCAAAGTATTGCTTAATTTTTCATAAATGATTATTTATCATACCGAAGAAAAGACTGCAGGTTAAAAGATATTATAGATGTAACAAAAATTATATCTGAAAATCAATTTCAAGTGAGTAACAATGAATAAAATATAATTATATATGAATCAGAGACAAATATGTTTGTTAGCAATTAAGAACTAGATATTTAAAAGCATTAAAAAAAATTCCACCAAAAATATTATAAAATAAAGTATTTCACATTTATATAAAAAAAATACAATTTACATTTAATATGATAAATCAATACTACAAAACAAATGAGCATGATGAAAATTGCTCCTCTACAAAGTAGGAAGGCAAAAGAAAATTCTTAAAAGGATACAGCAATTATAAACTTTTGTTGTTTTTATTAATCTAAAAATAACAATTTGCCCAATATTGTTTAGAGATGAATAATTTAAGAGTATAACTTAATTTCTAAACTGAAAAACAATGCTACGATTTCAAAGCTCTACAGATTTTAATCCCTTTATAAAGTCACATTTTGCATTTTATACAAATTTTATTAGCACTAAAAAAACAATTCGCTATTTCACTTTGAAGTTTTTTCAGGTTCATCATTTTTATTTTTAGAATTGGTTTCAGTAGCATTCTGTAAAACAAAAAAAAATTTTATTAAAATAATATAAATTTGGAATTATTAATAAATACAAAACTTTAATTTATCAAAATCAATCAAAACTTAATTTATTCCATGGAACTTTTAAAATAGAAAGTTACAAAATTCTGATTATATAAAATTCTTAGTTTTTTAAAATAAAAAATCGTTTTTAAAGATGATGGGATTTATATATGCATTACTAATAGTTTTATTGCAACTAATCATTTTTTTATTTGTTTTATAATGCATGATAAAAGGTTATATAAAATTGAAATATGTTTCAATTTACAAAGTATAATTCAAATAGTTTTCCTAAAAAAAATTATTCAAAAGGGAGTATTAAAGAAATATATAGTAGTTATTTTGCATCTCATTTACCATAAATAAATTGAAATTCTCAGCTAAGCAGTACCAGGCCATTCATGAATTTGAAGGCTGGATCTTTATCGATAGATAGCAATCAATGCCATAATTTTATCACAGTTATGCTCTACTAAGTGCAAACAGTTCCTATAATGCCATTTTTTAATATTTCGAAAACGTTTTCAGATCTTGACACACTTTTCAGCTATTTTAATGGATGCCCAAGACAAAATTTAGGTTTGCATTGAACATTAAAATGTTTTACAAAACAATGCAGTCACATTACAAAATGCTAAAAGTCAAAGCTTTCATGAATCAACTATGATTCTCAAAGGCTGGCTATTAAGGCTTACATTGTTATTTAAAACAATAACAATTATATTAAATATTTGCACTTAAAAATCACTAAACAATGAGTTATAAGCAATGTTAAATAAATTCTTTTTTTCCCCCCTAAAGAGGAGAAATTTTTTTTAAGGACACAAATTTTAAATTCTTAATCGGCAATAACGTCTTGTAATTGTAAAAGGTTCATTAAATAAAATAAAAAAAGTTAATAAACAAAATATATCTATAGAAATCTTCATTTAGCATCGATTATTTTATGAAGTATACATTTCATTCAATATATTCAAACAAAGGAATTTCTTCAAGTTGAAATCCATTATATTTCTTTGCAAGTACCCAGAATTTAAATCTGGATTAATTTTAATATCTACATTTGATTTCATATTTTGCGGGTAAATGATTTTACTAAATTTTTATCATAGAAGAAAACTTTAAAGTTTTGGAGCTTTTGAAGAATTTAACTATGTAAAATTAAAATCTCATAACACAAAATTTATCCTCAAACAACAAAAATAAATAAGAAATAGATAAAACTTTACAAAATATACTTACAGTCAGCATTTTAGAAACAGTTTCCTTGTTCTTGTCGAACAATTCTTTCAATTTGTTTGATAAACCCTCAATCTTTAAAGTGCTTTTGACATATTCTATTTTCTCATTTGTTTTTTCAGCTAACTTTTGTGTGTCATAACCTAAAATAAATTAGTTCTGATTATGAGAAAACCGTTTTATAACAGAAAAAAAAAATTAATTTTCTCAACTGATTTTTTTTTATACATTTATAGTTTGAGTTTTAATTGGGTAGAGTTTTTGAACCGAAAGATTGTCTAAACATTCAGCTTTTTTCCTGTTTGGAAGCCAAGCATTGGGCATAAATGACCTTTGTTGGTAGGCAGTTAAGAAGTTTGATAAAAAAAAAAAAAAAAAAAAAATACACATTGTCAAGTATTTATAATTTTAGATACAAAAATAAATATAAAATAGGTTTTAACATGATAAATATTTCTTTAAAAACATTAAAATAAGCTTTGGAGAATGTATGGGCAACCCCTCAGTCTTCTACTTCATTTGTCTCCTTTATTTCATCAAAGTTAGTTGGAATCATGGGAGGGAAAACATTGCACCATGTTTAGAAGAACATTTCAATATTTGAGAATCAAGCAAATAAATTTATCACTGTAGATGATTATTGAGACAATTATTGATATATATTATGCTTCAATCTATTAAAATCTTTCTATTATAAAGTAAAATGAATTTACACTCAAATAACATTTTAATACATTATTTTAAGTCATTTTAAAATTAATATATAGTATATAGAGCTTATATTATATAAAATTATTTTCCTTAATTTAAAATACAGCATACTTCTGAAATATTACAAATAAATGTGAACTAAAAATACCATTAATCTTTATTTTAAAAAAGAAATTTAATTTCGAACAATTATATCATGAACTTTAAAAAGTTCTTGCAAAACATGTTGAATATTCCTTTAATAAAAGCAGTTTTACCTCCATATTTCTCTAAAGCTTCACTTGCATGATGTTTAGTAAATTCAAATCCAGTAATAAAATATTCTTTACTTTGTGTAGGATAAAAAGCAGTACATACAAGTCCACTTCCAGCAGTACCATAAAATGCCTTCTTAATATAGCCACCTGGAAGATATTGAACATTAATTCTAAAAATCAAACTGAATACAAAATTAAAACTATCAACACTATTCCAAATGGAAAAAAGACATTTGAATAAGGAAACCTATCAAGAGGAGGAAAAAAAACCCATAAATTATAATTTTAATGAACTAAAGTATAAGCCTTTTTAACAAACAGTTTATATAAACTACATAGAGAAAATGCAAAATAACTTTAAAGTACAGTACATTTAAAGTAATTTAAAGGTTCTAGTAAAGAGTTTCCTACAAATTCTTACACATGCATGCGAAATAAGCTTTTATTTAAGGTATAAAGATAGCATCCATCTATAAATTTATGAACCTACATATTCTGAAAAACCATCAAAAAGATAAATGTCATGTTTAGAACAGATCGATCTAATCATCAATATATCAGTTAATAATAACAACATTGATGAATAAGTA
This sequence comes from Caerostris darwini, assembly GCA_021605075.1. NCBI lineage: Eukaryota > Metazoa > Arthropoda > Arachnida > Araneae > Araneidae > Caerostris > Caerostris darwini. Next base: position 878,774 of record BPLQ01011449.1, read on the forward strand.
ATGTTTAAACTATATAAAAATCAATGATATCCATATCCATAAAAAGCTTCATATTATTTTCATGCCATAGTGCAATCCATAGTTAATTTTACTTCTTAATTTAAATAATTCAATCACCTTAAAAATAATTTCAAATGCTTTTTATTTTCAATGTAGCAAAATCTTTCATGTAGAAAACAAAACAGGAAGAAAAATATACATACCATAAGATATATATAATTGTAAAATACAATAGAAGTATAGGAGTCAATGAACCATTAGCCTTCTTCATAGAAAAACTGAGTGACTTACAAAATGGTAAGTTTAAATATTCACAAAAATTAAAAATATAAAAATTCACAAAAAGGCACGATAAAAAGATTATACGATTCTAGTAGACAGAGAAATAATGATGCTTCATCATTTAAGAAAAAGCAGTTACACCCTAATTTTTGATGAATTTGTTAATAAATAAATTGTTATTTTTACAATTTGTTTGAATTAAGTTAAGTGAGCCTTTGCTTATCTTCATAAAAAAAAAAAAAAAAAAAAAAATAGAAAATTAATCTTGGAAATACTAGTACTTCTTTCAGATATTTATTAGCAGCTGCTTTGATGTAATCTTATATTATCAATGAAACAAAATTATTGAATGCCAAAATTTGATTACATTTGAAGCAATGACTGAATTAAGTTATATTACTAAAAATTTAATGATGTCTTAAAATCTGTTTTTAGCAGAAAATATCATTTATATCATAATTTAAGTGGACTAAGTTATGTCATAATTTAAATTACTTATTAAGAAAATGAAAATATGAATGATAGAAATTAAAATTATTCTTGCATGTGAAGCAGTAAAATATTTTAATTTACAGAATTAAAGTACAAATACTAATTTTGACGAGGTGATAAATAATTATTTAAAATTTCTAAAAATTAATGAATATTGAAGTAGAAATAAATTTACCATGAGAAACAGAATGTACTAATTCTATTATGTAGATTTTAAAATATTTTAAGCATGAAAATTTAACCTAAAAGAAAAGTTTTACTTTACATAATATTTTATTAATTAGTATACAAGAATCAATACTGATATGAAAATTTGTAACATTAAGTTTAAAAGATGAATTTAAAGGATTTATATTTTCGTCTAATAAGAAATACTATCCAGAAAAATCTCTGCACAAGGTTTAATTATGGTGGAAACTCATTATTAAACTGATGATAGGCCTTATGTAAAAATGATAACTTTAATTTAGCTGAATTGCAAGATTGACTAAATTTACTTTACAGATGTAAATTACAGATACTTGAAAAGGCAAATAAAAATGTATGTATAAAATGTGAATAATCATTACCTTTTCTAGCAAAAATTATCCCAAGCAATCCACCTGAAAAAATTGCTAATATGCGAGGGATTTTATTTTCTTCACTAATAATATAATCATATGTACCTAAAATAAATTAATCTGGTTAATCATCAATTCACTTAACTTTTCATAAACACAAAGTATCTATATTTTAATTAAAATTAATCTTATAACATAAGAATACATATTTAGAAAAGTTGCTCTTAAGTAATTTAAAAAATATATATATTAAATAAATAAAGTCTTTTTATATAATGATATGTTCAGATAAAGATGTCTTGAAATACTCCGATTAAAATATTAAAAGTTTTAAGAATATTATTATACTATTAATTAGCTAGAAATAAATAAGGATGTTATATGCAATAACAACTTTATAAAATTTGAACCTTCCTTTTGTTTACACAATGACATAAGCTAATTTCAAAATAATGTATACAAATGTAAAAAAGAGAATTAAAAATTCACAAAATTCACAGTCTTGAATGAATTAATTATTTTAATTCATTCAAGACTATCTACAATTTTTTTCACATATTCACACTAACAACATTATGATATCTGGTCTTATAATTTCTGTTGCAAGTAAAATATGATACAAGTAACGAGTGATTTTTGATTTGCTCAACATTTTAATATTTAAAAAAATTATTTCCCTAAAATCTAAATTTATTAGTTTAGTTATTAAGCACTTTGCAATAAACACAACAGAAATGCCTTCAGTTTCTTTATAATATATGCTTCTACATTGAGGTGGAATTTTCATCATTAGTATTATTCCTTTCACTAAGACAAATTTATACAGAAATTGCAATCAGTGAAAAAAAAAATAATTCAATAGTTGATTGCCAACTAGGCAACTACTGTACTAAAGTCTGTGTGTGATAAGATTAGAGTGGGTGTTTACTGTTGATAAGTACAACGCTGTTAATGAACAGTGATTCTGCAATGCATATGCAAAAATTATATAGAAATAAACAGGCAAACAACTGAAATTATAAGCAAGTGACAAGCCAAATTAGAAAATTTAAAGTTAAGAATTCTCGAATTTTGCTTGACCAGGGGTTACTTCTTAATAAATTCTAGCACAAATAATATTCAGACAATTTTAATATAATACATTTATAATAGTAAGAAATCATTATTAAGAAGTAGTAAAAACTGAAACATCAAATGAAATTCACAAGGTCACTTTAAAATTTAAAACCTACTCTGTGTATGCGCCAATCCAGTTTCGTAAATGTGTACAGCTTGTTCTTTAAACACCTGAAAATATATTAATTTGCTTAACCTATAATTAAACATACAAGTGAATTTATTTTTAATCTAGTATAGTCTTACAAACAATTTATTCTCATAACAGAGAAGTACAATCTCAAATCAGAATCATTGTATCTTACTTTTTTAATTTTCGATTATATTACAATGTGAAGCAAATACAATTTCTTGCCTATATCCTGCAGCTTATACACTAAATTTTTTTTTTAATTTTAGGGGTTCAGCATATAGGCCACTGCTTACAATATGGGTCAATACTTTTTTTAAATGAATAAAATCAATTCAATAAAAACACAACTAAAAATTTTTTTGAAAACAAAAGTTGTAAAATCTTTTTGCATGAGAGAAAAAGAATCTGAATAACATATGTAGACAATGGAAAGGAGATTATTAGAAAATTAGACAAACTATGACATTCACATTGATGTGTGCTAATAAATGATAAAATCTGAAATGAAGTCATAGATAAGAATTAAAAACGATTCACAAGAAACCAAATTAATAATTAATTGTGATAGTGATCACAATTGTCATATCTCTAGAAAATTTGAAGATTATAAATCCTCTTAAAAATGTCCCTTTTGTTTTCACCACAGTTCATAAATGCATATTTCCAGTCTCTTTTACATTATATATAACAATTTATCTATAATTGCAACATCAAAAATGCTCCTTAAAACTTAAAATAATTTTGTTATGCCATAGATATTAAAACAGAACTGGATATGAAAAAGGAACATTGAATAACAAGTGTGAATTGCCAGAAGATAGTAAGAGATATATTTTTTTTCCTACCAAAAAATTATACCAGCAGATCATATTGCATTATGAATTATATGCAGGAAATTAAGGCAAATTTGAAAATCTAACAACAAATTGTCATATATTTTTCATTAATAATAATATCAGTTTAATATTTTTTTCACAATAATATAAAAATTTTAGACATAAAGGCTGGAGTAACAGAAATAGTTTCTAAATCATATAGGGAACCCATTAATCTGGGTGGCTACAGAAACTGTGAACAAATTTTCGCTGACAATTGCCTACTAATTATATTGATTTTTTGGCTTTCTGCTTACTCAGAATCATTGTACTTAAAAATCTCAGAATCATTATACTTAAACATTGTACTAGATACTTAATTAAAAATACTTATCAGTTATTTAACATGAAAAAAAAAAAAAAAAAAAAAACATTTTTATGAAACTTAATTTAAAAAAACAGAACGAACATTCTAGAATGAAAATCTTAACACCATATTAATTTAAATATTCTGAACTATAATGGAGGAAACTATTTTGCTATGTAACTGGACAATAGTACCATTTAAATATGATCTTTTTAAATAAGTACAATTCTGCATTTAACAGAAATATAGTTTTCAAAAATAAGATCAATACAAACTTCTAAACCAATTTTTTAAAATAACTAAGAATATAATGATAAAAAAGTTTAGGAATACAACAGTAACTTTATGGTTTAGAATCATATTAACATCTATTATAGCTAGAATTAAAAATATAAACATGATAAGAAAATTTTCTTATATAAATTAACATAATACTAGTTGATCATAATTTTAATTTTTTCTGCCTTTATAAATAAATCGATTTAGTACACAGCTTTTAAAAGAATAACAACTTTTCCTATACTTAAATTATATTATAAATTTTTCTGACTAACTTTAAAGCTTAATGTCCAGGAATCTTATTAAAGAAGTTCAAGAGATTTTATAAAAAAACACAGATTTTTAAAATACATTGATACACACTAAACAGAAATAAAGAAAAAAAAACTTGCATACATTCAAATAAGATGCAACTCCAGAAACTTGCACTCTCAAACTGGAGATTTCAGATATCAAAGGCAATTTTGAATGTTCATTATATTCTATGGTCAAGTTTTCATCATCCTTTACATAAAGGGGTAGCTATAAAATAATCAAATTACCATCAATAGAATTAACATAAAGTTAACATTTTAAAACTAAAAACATCAATCACAAGAATTAAGTTATTTAAATTAAATGGTAAAAGTTAAGCTTTTAGTGTATTTTAGCCTCTGTACTTCAAATTATGAAATACGAGACGATAAACTATTACATAAACACTCAATTGAATGTACATTACAAAAATATTCAAATTATGAAGGAGTTGTTAGATTGTTACTAAACTTGGCATAATGGTTTGTGTTAAACACATATGTGAATAATTAAAATTGCAGCATGATTACACATTATGTAAGGTCAATAGAGTGATGATGTCTATCCATCATAACATATTAATAGTCCCCTTAAGGAATTCTAAAACGCAGTTTATCTGCTTCAGAAGAGAATGGTTTATTATCAGGGTTCACCTTTCACCTCCATCAAAGCAAATAAAAGAGTTTTAGAGCGAAAGAATCATTAGGATGACATAGGCACAGTGGTCAACTCAGTGAATTGTTCAACACATCAGCTGTTCTGACAAAATTGCACGAGTGTGTTTGGAAAAGTAGGCAAGAGCTATATTACATAGGTTATGATATAAGAAATAAATGATAGAAATATTTTATGTTAAAAGAAATTGAAAAACTAATGGGTGTATAACATTGTAATTATGACTTACACAAGTTGTTGTATACTTTTTTTATTTTTATTTATGTTACATTTTTGAATTAATTGTCACAAAAAAGTGACAATTAATTCAAAAGTGTAACAAATAATAATAAATAAACAAATAAATAATATAAATAATAATCTGAACTAATTAAATCTACATCTTGCTTGATGTAGATTTAATTAGATAAATTTAAATTAAACAATTTAAAGTGGTAACATATTTTGTAACTTGGAAGTTATTTAGATAACGTAAATTATTTTTCTTCTTAAACTCTACAGAAGGTTCTCGACCAAGGTCGTCTCAGTCAGATTCCTCTAACTAGACGCATCTGATACTAATATCCAAGTCGTCTAGATGAGATCTATCTGGTTTTCTGATATTTTGGCCTGATATATATATATTTTTTTACAGAGTAGGGTTGATCGCCCTATGACCGAACTCCTGGTTTACAGCTCTATGGTTATTTGTTGTACAAAGGACTAATTAGACAGAGACTTATGGTTTAAAGTGGATTCAAACCACTACACACATCCATGGCACTGCCAGGATTCTAATCCAAAACCTGTGGTACCGAGCACCAGAGAACTAGCCACTTGATTATCAGGCACCAAATGAATATAACATTAGATCATTATTGGCGCTGTAATGCCATCTCATTAAAAAAAAAAAAAAATTCAGTCGATCACAAGTCAATATATACCTCCTCATAAAACAATGAGATTTAAGAATTTTAAATATTTAAAAAAAAGTTAATTTACATCAATGTTACATCTTATAAGTTAAACAATATTTTATAAATGTAAGCAATAAAAATGAAGCTACCTTCTCCAGAATATGCAAAAAATTGTAAAATTGATTACAAAAATCTATATATAGGAGGTACTTTTGCAGAATGACACACAATATAAAGGGTTATGCAATCTTATAATGAGTATATGTTATCTAAGTAGCTTTTCCAAATAAAATGGCTCCAAGAAGGATTATGTTGATTTTTGAAATTTGATAATTAAAGGTAAAATAAAATTTAGCATTGAAGTAACAAAAATTGTTGGGAAAGTTTACAATTGCAGAAAAACTGGACATATTTTTATCAAACCTTGTAGGGGAACAGCCAAGGATGTTGAATAATAGAGATGCTCGAGCAGTGAAGAGGAAAGTAGGATTAAATCTGAATTTGTCTGCTCTTCTATTAATGGAATATGTTGTGACGAAAACTAATAAGAGTGTTAATATGGAAAGAATTCGAAGAATCCTCCAATCTGAAAGATTTTATGACAGGGTTCTGTGAAGAAAGCCATTCATAAATAGAGTAAATTAAAGAAAATGGCTGAACTTTGCTAATGAATATATCCATAAGGATTGATTTTATGAACTGTTTCTTTTTTGACTGATGAGAGCAAATATAATATTTTCAGAAGTGGACATGACAAACATTGGCTGTGCAGAAATGAAAAATTGAAACTGATAAATAGCAATCCAACAATGAAACAGGAGGAGTTATAGTATGATTTGATTCTCAAAGAGTTAATGTTAGCTGCTGGTATTGGAAAATTAATCTTCATTGAAATTACAATAAATTATTTCAAGATATTACAAGGAAATGGGTGCATTTGGAGTCAGCTTATGGTTTGTCATGCTGAAAGATGCAGCGACTTTCAATGATCCAAAACAAAATGAAGATTATGAAAAGTCTAATTTACAAAGTGCCTGCACAGCTCCATATCCTCCTCAGTCATCAGATTTGAAGCCCATCAAATACATATGGGATGAACTTGACAAGAGGAATTGGAAAATACCTCATCCGAGATAAATTCCTTACAAAATTCATTCTTGAAAGTGTGGTCTGAAATTATGCCAGATATTATACAGAATCTTATTACTTCAATGCTTAGGAAATTGCAAGCCATCATTGATTCCTAAGACCAAGTTGTATGATATTAATTTATTTTCATTTGCATAAGTTATGATAATTTTTCATTTTCCTTGAAGTGTATGTATACTTTTGTGTTATGTGATTTTCATTAAAAGAATTATTTTTTGTTTAACCATTAGAAGTGTTTCTTTTTATATATATAAAAATGCAGGTGAATGTAATTTTTATAATTATATAAAAAATGCCATTTTTGAGAGTATGTTGATTTTTACAGTTGACTGTTAATTTTACAATGGATTGAATTCAACTTAATTAAAAAGCAAAATTCTTTTTGAAAAGAGTTGAATTAAAAAAAAAAAAATTAGATAGTATTGCTTTTAGTCACCTAAACACTTTAAAAAACCTGAAGATCAATTAAGCATTATAACTTAGGTGGGGGAATTACAATTTGAAGCGATATTCGGAAAATGAATTTGTCAATATTGATAGAAAAGTAAAATCTATTTGAAAGGCATTTTGGCCATAGATATGAGATAAAATAAACAATCGAAATAAATTACTAGATAAACATTTCCATTAATTTAGCTAATATGATGACATTCAACTTTTAATTTATATGATAATTTTTCAGAAAGCTAAAACATCAGAAATTAAGAAATAATTTTTTTAAAACTTTTGCAAACTTGCATATAGATATGAATTAATTAATAAGACATAAAATGTTTTCTAAATATCATATTTATAAAAAAAATGTTATAAAAATCGACAAAAAATGAAAACTTACTTCTTTTGCTTTTGGAAGACGTTTCACATTACAGTCATGGCAATCAACCATAACTTTAGCTCCTACCTTATTTGAAATGGAATACATGACAGCTATACTGCTAATACATGCTCCTGAACTAATTACCTGAATATATAAAGTAAAACAAAACTTCTGAAGAATATATCAAAACCTTTCAAGCAATAAGTTACAGTATACATAATTTAGTACTTTAAATAATTTATTCAGTTATTTAACTATTATAATAAATATTTTAAGCAAAAAAAAATGTTTCATAAAAAAAATGTTACAAAATTGCATTTAATTGGTCAATCCTAATTATAATACTTAATCAAGAAAAAAAAAATCCAATTTTTATGTGTGAAATAAATTATGTTCAAAGTTAATGTTGATATATGGCATCCAAATTATATAGTACCTTGGAAATTATCATTTTGTACAAAGTAAAATTCAAAAATTGTTTTGATTATAAGTGAGAATAATCATTCAACTGAAAAGGAGTTAGCTCCAAAAATAGTGATTAAATCACTACAATAGAAATTTCAGATGAAGATACAATTCCAATCTCCTACCGCTCTAGTTTGAATTCGTCTACAATGTTATGCTTATTTTTTAAAATATTTTTTCTACACAGAGAAGGACGTTTGAAAGAGTTGCCAGGTAAATAAAAACATTCTATAATTTGGTAATAGTAAAATACTCATAAATTATAGTCAAAATATTTTTTTAACAAAACAATTTATTTCGTAAAATAATATATTGAGGATTATTGTAATCAATATATATTTTTTTTTGAAAATAAATTCGAAATTATGAAAATATTTTTAAATGCCCAATTAAAATAATTTTACTTAAATTTAAAAGGAAGAAATGATTATATAAATATATATATAAACACTTATTGTAATAAAATTATAGTTAATTAAATTATTTTTATTTTATTGAAAATTTTATTTATATGGTAGTTTCGATATGGCATTATGTAAGTTTCGGTATTCAGTAATTCAAATTCGAAACTTTCCGGCGTGAAATGAATACGCACGCGTGATCGCTCAATCATCAGTGAATTGTAAACAAACACTTTCCTAAGTTTTTTCAATAATGATAAGAACTATTCCCTAATGTAGACTTCGTAAAATTTTTACGATGATTTATTCAATACGACAAGTAACAGCATTTTCCCAGATGAATGCTGTTAAAAGCTTAAGTATGAAAATATATATATATTTTTTAACCTTAAGTTGCAGTGTATTATTTAATATTATTAAAGTAAAATGAAAATTTTTCCATGTATATGTAATTTTTCTGTGTAGATGTATTATCTATAGAAATATGATATGCATTTTGTCAGAAAAAGGGGAAATTTCTTACAAAAATGCATTTAAAAATATTTAATTTTAAACATTTTTTTATATATATATATATATAAAGTTTTTTTTATGCTGATGTTTTTCTCCATATTCTTAAAAAAAAAAATGTAGAAATTATTAAAAAATTTAATGCTTTGCTAAGTTGTAAATTTACTAAGACATTTTTTATTCTAAGTTTTATGTATATTGTCATTAATTAAAATGACTTTGATTCATTTTACATTTGCCAGTATATCAGCACTTTTCTTTCTTTTACAAATAAAGTTTTTTTTTGTAAGATTTTTTTTTTAAATTTGAAAAAAACCATAATTTGTTTAATTATTATTTGTGTAAAAGTATACTTTCATGTTATGAAGTATAAAAAAATAATAAAGAATCAAAAGATAACAATAAATAATTTCCATTCTTCATTCTTGTGTGGATTATTTTGTTTAATTCATTTGTGAATTTTTATATAATGATTAATTTAATTTTTTAAAGTTTCTAGGTTCTACAGTAGTTCTGTAAAGGTGCCAGTTTTGCCACCAGTTTCTTTTGAACCACAGCCCTATAAGGTATAAGAAATCTAATTTGCTCAGTATTTTTGCATAAAGTTATAAGCATATCATCGAGTGAAAAAAAAAATTGTTTCAAAATATTTTTCTTGCAGAACAGCAATAATAATACTGTTATATGAAGTTTTTTTTACAAGATTTTTTTTTATTGGATTATATGGTTTCAATTATTTGTTGCACTTAAAAAGATATAGAATCTTTTAAATTATCTTGACAAAATATAAAGCCAAAAAATTTTTTGTAATGTTCATCCATTATTTTATAAATATTAGAAATTTAATTTTTAAACCCAATTTTTATGGTTTTTAATTTTTATATTTTCAGAAATTTTTTTTATAAAATTATATCTGTAGAGATATAATATTTTACATTGTGTGTGTTGAATAGAAATTATAAATTATAAATGTGAATAAATATGATAAAGAGCTGTTATATCATTTCCTTTTTATAATTCTTTTGCAGATAATTTTTGAAATAAATAGCTTGAAATCACAATTTAATATAAAAAAAAAATAACTAAGTAGAATGTGTGTACGTGTGGGATTTTTGGCTGTATATCAGATAAAAATAATAATAAATTCAGAGAAAAGAAGTTGAACTTCTAATGTTTTTTAAAGTTTAAGAAATATACCCACACATCAATACTCTGTTACTCAAAATTAGAAGAATTTGCATTTTTTGTCGATTTTATCAAAGTATTATATGATAGGTAATCTTTTTATGAGCACAGTATTGCTTGCAGAATCATAGGTTGTTGCTGAAAGACACCTCAATATGTGTGCCTGGTTACAGTGCTGAAAGTTACGACAAAATATCAGATATTTTGCTGGTGTTCAAAATTAAGAGAATTCACATATTTTCTCAGAAGGGTTATGAAGAAAATGTAAAGTCAATGCTTTCAAACAAAGATGCAAATCTCTAATGTTAAGATTATATGTTCGTGTAAGTGGTGCATATACAGGAGAAGAGTTTAAAAGTTTACATAATAATGTCTGCTTTTTTTCTATGTATATTGAGAAATTGTGAAATTAAATTATATTGGACATTCATTGAGTCAAAAGATACATTATTTAATTAATCATTTTCTGAACATGTTTATTTTGAGTCCTTCTGCTATATTAATAAAGCGATCAATTTAAAAGTTAATGTATTGATTTTATGTATCTTAATTCTTAAATATCCAGTCACTTAAAATTTTATCAGATAATTGAAAGAAAAGACATAGAAAAAGAGAACTTTTTAGCTTTCCATAGAAGTTTTAAAAGTTATTAAAATTGGAAATGTATAGAGCATGAAATTGATGTTTCTGCTCTGCTTGAAGTTATTTTTTTGTTTGTTTGGGAAGTGCTGCATTCAAATGAATTGCTAAATGATTTTTGTTAGGGACCTAATATCTAATCTGTTAAAATCTAATACCGTTAAAAATTTTCATAATTTAAAAATATATTATTGTAGAAATGAATGCAAAATATGAAGAACATCTAATATTTTAACAAATTTTATCTATATATTTCCCAATTATATTATGCAATTCTATATTTTATGCATGTTTATTAGAAAAAATTAGTAGAAAGATAATTTTAAGGTTATTACTCTTTATTGCTAATGCAAGTAAATCTTAATGTACAGCAGATGAAAGTTATTTTCTATATGAACTTTTATTAATTAAAACTATATCTTTTCAAGTTATCACTGTAAAGAGTTAAAATCAAAATGATTGGTTATGAGTTAGCTAATCATCTTCTTATCTATAAGCAGGTTTATAGACATTGTAATAATTAGTTATCAATTTATATAAATATTTTAAAGCATTTTAATTGTTTTTTTATTTCATATTTTACTTGTATTCTTGCGAAATAATATCCTTTTAAATTTAGGGTCCTAATTATAATGATGTTGTTAATTCAAGAAATACAAGCATTAGCCCTTGCATTCCTTTATATTATAAAGAACCACTCATGATAAGTCAAGGCCATATGCAATATGTTTGGGATCACACTGGAAAGAGATATTTAGACATGTTTGGTGGTATTGTTACCATTAGCGTTGGACACTGCCATCCGTAAGTAAGATATTAAGTACTATTATTTTTCTAAATATTCCTTGAAACTAGAAATAAAATAAAATACAACTTTTATGAACTCCACTTTTTTTTTCTTCAGAGTTCGCTTTCATTATTTTGTGATGTCCCAAAATGCATGCTTCAGTAAGGGCAATATAATAAATTTTGTAGGAGAAATATGAAAATTTATGTAAATTATATTTTGAAAATTTAAACATGATTATATATCAAAATTCTATTGTTTTTTGTGCCAGTAATTCTTAAACAATTAGCACCTATTCACGTTTTTAAATATTTACTATATAAAAATCAAGCTTTATTTTAATATTTATAATTGAAATCTTGAATTGCTATCAAAAATATTCCACAATGGAAAATATTACATCTTTATGCTAATCTATGTATGAGAGAAAGAAGTAAAAAATAATGCAATTCTTTGTCAATGGCACAACAGCCTCATGTGGGGCCAAGCCCATCTGCCTCCTGGCAGATTATGAAACATGATGCTTTCTTTTTGCAAGGTATGGTTCTCAGCCCAATGCTCTACAGTCATATTAGACTGGGACCTATAAAGTGAATTCCAAAAATAATGTAATTAGGTGGCATAAATTAGAAGCTTACGGAATCATTTTGCAGGAGAAAGGAGAGGTTTAAAAGAAACTAAATTAGTTTTCAAAGTTAGGCAATAAATCTTCGGCGTCGGCTTCTATAAGATGCATTCTGGTCACACTACAGTATTCCACCTTAGAGGAAGTATCTATAGCCGTTATCCGAGAAAGAGTATCTGCGACTATATTTTCCTATACTTTTACATAACGTATGTGCGTTTTAAATTGTGATATGTAATCAGATTGCCTGGGGAAAAATTTTGCCGGAACGCGGAAAGGGCCTGTAATCTGTATAGATACAAAATTTTCACCCTTCCAGAATATATTAGAAATGTTGGATTCCGGCATACATTGCTAATAATTCACGATCACACGCCCTATATCTTGTTTCGGTTGAGTGAGCTTTTTAAAAAAATATACTCGATACTCGCTGCTCTAGCCTATTGTTCGTAATTTGAAAGCTGTTTTTTTTTTTTTTTGGGGGTTACAGGGTATCCCCATCCGAATTATTAGACAATTTAGTTATTTTTTTTAAATCTTAATTCAGTTTTTCCTATTCAAATCTCATTTGCTGGGATCGCGTCCCACGAAATAATATTGAAATTTACCATTGCGTGATGCATTCTAGTAATTAAATACATGATTTAACGCGTTACAATGCATATTATTTAAGTATTACAGCACGAATTAAAAATATACTGCTTAAAACAATTAGGGAATATTGTGAGTTCGGTATGAAATAACCATATAATCGATAACTTTTTTTAAACAAAAATGAAATAGAGGCTAAAAAGGAAATTTATAATGTTTACAAGGTTGAGAATATGCACTTTTTTTCTGCGACATCGAAAACTATGCGCTTTACACAAGGAATGAAAAAAGATTTGCAGCATTCCTTCTGTTGGTGGAGATTAAAAACCATTGGCACGCGATGAAAGTTTTGTAGCAGTACCTTTGATGACTCAACTGAATCTGTAACCTGGAGAGCCATCGATCGTTTAGAGGCGAGTGAAACACAATCCGTTGTAGGAGATGGTTAGGAGTTTCCCAAATGTCATTTCAGACCATGGAATCGGTTTTTGGAAACTGGAAGATCGGGGTAAGGTTGTACGCGTGCAACAACACAAAATGATCTTCATTTAATACTAACAACCAGAAGAAATTGCACTAGGAACTTCACTTTCTTGCAACAGCACCTTCAGAAGGCTATTGGTACCAGTTTCGACTCAGGCTGTTTTCGAAACTGACTCCACTATGTCGGTTTGTATGCTTGCAGACATATGGTTTGTGTTTCGTTGACACAGGACCATCGTGCTGGCCACAGAAGGTGAGTACAGGAGCATCTCAGATCGGAACGAGATGAACGGTGGCTTTCCACGAACGAGTCCCGCTTTAGTGTACAACCTAACAATGGGCGGATTCTCATTTGGAGTGTACTTGATACATGAAATACTGCTGCATTTGTGCATGAAAGTGTCCGATTTGTCGGAGACGCAGTGATGGTCTGGGCCGGTATTTCTATCAAGGGCTACACCAATCTGCACATTATCAGGAATGGATAATTAAAGGCTCAGCGATATAGGGACGAGATCATCAGACCTATTGTGGTCCTTTAAACTGCAGAAATCGGGGATGATTACTTTATCATGGATGATAACGCTGAGCAACATCATGCTCAGCTGGAGGACAATTTCCTTTCCGACGAAGGAATCCTTCGAATGGATTGGTCAGCATATTTCCCAGACATGAACCCAATAGAATATGTTTGGAACATTCTAGGCAGAAGGATTGCTGTCGCTTATCACCCTTCCCCCCTCCTAAAAAAACAATTCAGCAGTTCGAAAGCTCTCTTCTACAGGAGTGGGCGAAGAATACCCTCAATCTCCCTGATTCCATGTTTCCTAGATTTATAGCGTTGCTTTCAATCACGGAAAACCATAACCCTTTTTGAAACTCATTTGTATCCGAGAAACCATATTTTTTGTTTGTATAATATGCACGAATTGTGCATTTTTTGTTTATCAACAAATATAGTCAATAAAATTTAATCATTCCTTGTTCGTTGTTCCTTTTCTCATATCTTATAACACCTATACATCATATATCAGTCACCAAAACATTTCCTCATCCGCAATTTTTACCCAAAATCATAATATCTCCTAATTGTTTTGAGCAGTGTAGTAGATGCTAAAGGATTATGAAAATTATTTAGGCTTAGTGAGATTAACATTCTATTAATTAAATACACATATAATATTTAATTTTATGTTTAACAAATTAAAGGAATTTGTATAAAAAGTAAGATAGATATTTGTAAGAAACGTAGTACAAATATCAGCATGTTACGTCGAAACCCAGGTCCCCGTGCATAGGGGAAGTCAACGCCCTATGTCCAGTAAACATCCTATCTGTGGGGGTGTCTGGCAGGGGGTGAGATGACGAGAGAGAAAGGAATGTAAGAGGCAGTTGAACTTCTGCAACCAAAGAGAAAGGCTGTGTGGCAGTCCATCCTTGAGTGCGATGGCTGCATAAATAAATGAGTTCAATAAGCGTAACCCCAGAGAGAGGTTGTGTGGTCAGTTCATCTTCGAGTTTGATGGCTGCCTAAATAAAGGAGATTAATTAATACAGTCCACGTTTTTTATTCAGTTTATTTTTGTGTGAACGAGCTATCGAACATTTTGGTCCAGTCTCGCGGAGACGGATTAGTTGAATCAGTGCATTAAAATAGAGTGATCAGTTGGATTGCCGCGAAAGTTTGGCTATATTCTATGGATGAGTTCGGTAGGGGAAGTTTTAATAATTCTAATGTGTTGGACATTTAGCTTGATTTAGTATATAGTACTAAAGTATAGTGTGTCTTTATTGTGGATTTTGCCTAATTAGCATTGTCGATTGTTTAGTTTTAGTTTTTATGTGTTAGTTGCTTTTGTTTGTTGTGTTAATTTAGGTTAATTAAGATGTTGTAATAAAGTGTTTAGTTTAATAGGGTTGGTTAAGTTTTGGTCTGCATTGTTTAGTGGAATTTAAGTGAATAAACAATGTCTGTTACTTTAAATCTAAAGAAGGATGAGCTAAAAGAGGTAGCGGAAGAGATGGGCTTAACCATTCCAGTCAATGCTAGAAAAATAGACTTGATTGACTTGATCAAATCCAGTCATGTCTATAGAAGCAGGGTTGAGATAGTGCGCAATCTTGTGGATGATATTTTGGAAGAAAGGAGGGAAAAGAAACGAGAGTGTGAAATAAAATTAGAGATAGAGAAAATTCAGTTGGCCAAACTTGAAAAAGAGTTGGAACTTGAGAAATTTAAAAGGGATTCAGCTAAAACTTCCCAAATTAGCTATAATAAAGGAGTGAGTGATGACTCTTTGTCCTTCTCAACTGAATATGAGTCATGGCCCAATAGTTTAGCCCAATCTTCAACTTCTAATAAGAAAAATGTTACTCCATTATCAGTTGTGAAACCAACATCAAACATGTGTAATCTTACTCCCCGACCATTTTCCAATGCTTATAATTCTGCGTCAAATACTTCTGCACAGCAAAACAGTGCAAAAACTGATAATATTCCAGAAAAAGGTGTTTCTAACAAAGTCAGTACAAAAGAGAATTTGAACGAATCCAAGAAATCAAGTGATTCAAACAGCAACACTTCGCTCCACCAAACTCAAACCTCTCATATTCCTTCAACAACATCATCTGTGTTAGAAGCAAGTAAAGAGAAACCTAAATCTATTAAGTCTCGCAGTGTAAAACCTGTAGTTCCTTCTAAGCCTGCATTACCTGTAAAGCCCATGATTGCTAATCGACCACGTACTTCTGTGAAAGAAAATGATGTTGAGGAGAGAGATATAGAAAATTCAAATCTTATTCTTCAGAATACTGTGTTTGGCTTTGTGGTGTCTGGGTGCAGCACCACAGGAAATGTAAATAGAGAACATTGTGAACTCTCCACAGATAAAGTTGATTTTCCATTGAGAAAAATTTGGCCAGTAGAAGGGTGTGAGAAATTGGAATTAACAGGTGATAGTGCAAATTCTATATGCGAGAAAATAATTGAGGAGAAAGTACCAGATGCTACTCATGCAACTCATCATGGCGTTTACCGGTCTGAGAAATTACGAGTATTTAATTGTTCCTCAAAGACCATGAATGGAGCTACCATCAATGGATCAGAGATAAGAGTGGACCCATCCCGAGGTGGTGGAGTTAAACGAGGAGACCGTGGTGATGGAGACATCCGTGGCAGTAAAGATGGTGGCTATTCCAGTGGAGATAAACGAGGAGACTGTGGAGGAGGAGAATACCTTGGAATCAGAGGAGATGGTTTCCGTTATGGAGGAGATAAAGGAAGCAGATATGATAAACCATCATTTGGAGGTGTTGGAGTTTTCAAGAGTTCAAGCTACAGGAGTCGTTCAACTAATGGGATCGTCCAAGAAACAGGTGGCTGGTAAGGGAATATGCTCTGAACAGCAAATGCCACTGCCGAACCTCAACTGTTCGTATGAGAGTATAACATCTGTTACTATTGGTGTTTAATATGCTTCAATGGTCTTCAACGTTGTAATTTTGAGAATTCATCAACTTCTTTTGTGAATGTGCCTTGAAGCTTAAAGCATCTAACGTAGTTTATTGGAGTGATTC
The DNA here is from genome assembly GCA_021605075.1 of Caerostris darwini. Classification (NCBI taxonomy): domain Eukaryota; kingdom Metazoa; phylum Arthropoda; class Arachnida; order Araneae; family Araneidae; genus Caerostris; species Caerostris darwini. The sequence goes on from BPLQ01011449.1 coordinate 895,911, forward strand.
GAAATCAAGTGATTAAAAGACTTTCATACTCATCAGAGTTGCTACAAACAGAGAAATTCAAAAGTTTCATGAGTTAATTATTAATCTTGATATTAAGTTATCTTCATATTTATGTGAAGAAGGTATTGAATGAAAATTTATTCCCCCTCGAGCCCCAAATTTGGTGGTCTCTGGGAAGCGGCCATTAAATCATTTAAGTTTCATTTTAGAAGAGTAGTTAAAGGTGCTAGTTTAAATTATGAAGAGTTTTTAACTGTGTGTATACACAAACTGATGCAATTTTGAATTCTAGACCAGTGAGTCCAATTTCTACTAATAGTGATAACTTCGAAGTTTTAACTCCAGCCCATTTTTTGATTAATCGATCAATGGGCGCTATTTTAGAGCCTAATTTAATTGATCTAAAAGATAATAATCTTAATAAGTGGCAAAGGGTAACTAAAATAGTTCAATTAGTGTGGAAAAAATGGCACCGTAGCTATTTAAGTGAATTGCAACAAAGAAATAAAATGGTCTTTGAAAAAGACAATGTAAACATTGGTGATTTAGTGCTTTTGGTTGATAATAATTTACCTACTTACAAATGGTCTCTAGGCAGAATAATTGATATTTATTATGATGTTGATAATAAAATCAGAGTACTTAATATAAAAACCCAGAGTGGAATTTTTAAGAGACCAGTATCAAAAGTGTGTGTTTTGCCTATGCCAGAGTAATTTCCTTTAGAGTACTTTTATTTATATTCATGGTATTGTGTTTGTAATTTGTTTAAATTTAGTACAATGTGTACATATATATATATATTCATTTTTTCAATGACTTATTATATGTTTAGAATTGTTAATTTTGTATGTTAGAATGATTTATTGTATATTATTGAATGTTTAGTAAACATGTCAATGGGTGGCAGTATGTTACGTCGAAACCCAGGTTCCCGTGCATAGGGGAAGTCAATGCCCTATGTCCAGTAAACATCCTGTCTGTCTGGCAGGGGGGAGATGACGAGAGAGAAAGGAATGTAAGAGGCAGTTGAACTTCTGCAACCAAAGAGAAAGGTTGTGTGGCAGTCCATCCTCGAGTGCGATGGCTGCATAAATAAATGAGTTCAATATGTGTAACCCCAGAGAGAGGTTGTGTGGTCAGTTCATCTTCGAGTTTGATGGCTGCCTAAATAAAGAAGATTAATTAATACAGTCCACGTTTTTTATTTGAGTTTATTTGTGTGTCCGAGCTATCGAACAATCAGCAACAGAAAAAAATATATATATAAAATTTGTAGTGCATTAGACGAATTCATGCGTGAAGGCCATGTACAGATGAGACATCAATAAAATCATCGACCAGATCTGGACAGGCTGTCATAAGAAACAAGGTTTCAGTAAAAACGAGTTGAAGTGATTTTTGCCTGTTGGTAATCGCCACTTTGGCGTGAAAACGAGACTTGTCCGTGGGAATCCAAAATAATAGAATCTCTCATAAATAGTCTGTAAATGGAACGGGTTTCAGATATTGAAATTTTTCCTTTAAAATTTAAACAAATTCAGATTGGGGTCTGAGTACCTTGTCCAACCTTGATTTTCATGACACAAAATGACAGCCTTTAGTGTACAACCATTTTACTGTGAATGATAAGCAAATAGGCGTTGTTGTTTTTTTAATCCCATGAATTTGGATTACTTTAACAATAGATATGATTCAAATTGGGTTCCTTGCTCAGTTGTGATTATTGTAGATCATTCAAAGCGAGAAATCCATTTCCGGCTAACGCGAGTAACGGTTGACGATAGTTAAGAAAAATTACTATATATAGATGATGCCCCCATTAATTTAGCTGAAACATTGACTTACGATGTGATATTGTTGATTCTATTTATTCACATTCCTTGAAATCTTAGACTTTTGGCATTTGATACAAAATTTAGCTCAGTTCCTCGAATCCTTTTTGCTAGATGGCCATACGAATTTGGTTTGGTTTGGTCTACGGTCATCTTGTGCACACTTTAGGCTAAACAGACCGGGACCTACAGTTTAACGTGGATTCCGAACCACTAACAAACATTTCATGCCACCGCCAGGATTCAAACCTGAAGCCTGGGATACCAAAGGCCAGAGCGCTAACCACCAGGCCGCATACGAATTTGGAGGATATCAATTTTGTAATGGATTTAATGCCTGGCTAAGCAAGATTATGAATACTGTGAAACACTAGTTTTCAATCAAATGGTTTATATAGTCGTCCTGCATTTTGTGAGATAACAATTTACAATACAAGAAGGAATTGTGTCCGACTATAAGTAATTTTTCGAACTTAAGGGAAGAATTTTCAGAAGAAAGCATGTCTTTTAGTTCCTGAGCTTTGAATATTTTTACGGAATAAATTTGTTGTCATATCTGCAATTCATCTATTTTCGACAAGACATCAGCTATAATGTTATCTTCTCCAGATTTATGTTGGACATCCACTATAAATTGTGCGATGTACTCCAGATGTCTTTGTTGTCCAGGTGGTGCATTTTCCATATTTTAATGGCAAACTTATGGAAATTGTTTGTGGTCAGTGAATAAAGTGAATTCACGGCCCTCCAACAAATATAGGAGATGTCTTAAGATTTCTCGATCGTCGGTGGAATAATTTTGTTTCGTTGATGTTAGGTGCACTGAGAAGAATCCAATGGGCTTCCAGCGTTCGTTAATACGCTGTTGAATGATGGATCCTAATGATTTGTCCGAATCATCTACCATTAAAACAAGTTTTGCTGTTGATGATGTATGAATAAAAGTGATAGCTGTACGCAATTGTTCTTTACACATTTCAAATGCATGAGAATATTTGTCAGTCCACTCACTTTTACGGTTGTCATTCTTCTTATTGCCCACCATGTAAGTCTTTAGCAAAGCTTGATTTTGAGCTGCATTTAGGATAAAATGTCTAAAAGTTGACAATATCCCAAAATTTGCGTAGCTATTTCACAGTTGTTGACTTTTCTGTGTTTAAAATTGCTTTCAATCTTTCGTCAGTTGGTTTTGACGCCTTTGATTGAAATAGAGTGACCTAAAAAAATAACTTCAGGTTGAACCATAATATTTTGTTGAATTTAAGTATCATATCATGTTCATGGATTCTTTAAAAAATGGTTTGAAGATTTTTAAAAATGCTCTAAAAAAGTTTGCTCTAATGCTAAAAAAAATTTGCTGTGTTGTGTGATGTTACAAAAATATCATCAATATATGGAAAACAGAAATCCTTGAAAAACTGAAGGAAGGGATCTTTGGGAAGTTTGCGCTGCATTCCTGAGTCTGAACATTGGGATTAATCCACTTTGGAGCCATAGACATTTTCTTCCTACCAGGCTTCCTCCCTCTCCCACAAAAAATAGAGTACACCCAAAATATAAAACAAATATAGTATAAAAAAATAAAACAAATCTTAATTTTTTATTAATAAAGAATATTTAATATACAACAAATTTTAGTTTTTCTAAAAAAGTTTGAATAGCTTGTTTATAAATTTAAAAAAATTGAAATTTATTTTATTAAATGTCTAACAAAAGTTGTTATACAACTAAACATAACATGTTGTTAACATACCAAACCTTTCTTAGCTAATATTTTACCCAAGAAAGGTAAATTGAGTAATAAAAAATATAATTTAAATAAAAGCCAAGATAGTTTTAAAAAGTAAGAGTGTAATATGAATAAACTGTATTTAAAAACTTTGTTTTCTAGCCTTTAATTCAGCAAAATTATTAATTATTTCATCATAATTAATTTTATTCAAATTATTTTGCTTGGTGTATTAAACAGCTGAAGAATTTAAGTTTGATTGACTCCGTGAATTTTTTAAAATAATTTTTTACACATTTTAATACTGAAAATGACCTTTCACATCCATTTTATATAGGCAAATTTAAATATATTCGCGATAATATTTCTATATTTTGAAATGCTGATACTATTTTTGTGTTCTTCATAAATTGCAGCATAGCAGATGGCAAGGTTAAATTTTTGCTTTTGCAAATTAATTTAAATTGCAACATTTCGTCGTCCAATTCTTCAGTATCAATGCCGCCAATTGTTAATATTATTCTTATCGCTATAAAGAAATTCTAAATTAACAGAAGAATTACTTTCAATAAGAAGAAATACAACACATTTTCGTTAGATTTTAGAATTCGCAAAAACCTTATAAAAAGAAAATATTTTTATTTATTTGTTTATTATACGAGGGTCACTCTGAAATTTGTGAGATACGGCTAAATGGTACAAGTTTAACTTACCAAATTTTAATAGTGTTCAAAGTAGTCCCCTCCAACATCAATACACTTTTGTAGACTGTTTTTCCAAAGATTAAATGCTTCACGCCATCCATTTCTTGAAATTGATGAAAAATATGCTTTTATAGTCTCATCAATCTCATCTTCGGAATGAAAACAGCTACCACGTAAATTTTTCTTGAGATTAAAAAAAAGCCAAACGTCACATATAGCAAAATCAGAGGAATGGAGTGGATGTTCTACCACTTTGATGTGTTTTTGTTTAAGAAATTTGACTGTCGATCTTGCCGTATGAGCAGATGCATTATCATGATGAAGCATGAGTCCCCTTACATTCACTTCTTGAAGAATTTCTGGAAGACACTTATTGATGTACCACTTAGTTGTGACTGTCTTCTGTCCCTCCAGCTTGATGGCTTTGACCAGTCCCGTACTTCTGAAGAAAACGGAATACATTACTTTTTTCATTGCTCGTTGTCTTTTCACCATTATTGGTTTGGGGTCATCTTTAAAGACCCATGCTTTACTTTCTTGTCGTGTTGGAACGTCAAAAAAAAAAAAAAAAAAAAAAACGGTATGTAGGTTTCATCACCAGTTATAATTTTATAAATAAGGCGGTGTCCACCATCGTTAAGTAATTTTATGGTTTCTTTGCAGATTCTGACACTCTCCGTTTTTTGGTGTTCTGTTAAATTATGGGGGGCACAACGACAAACTAATTTTTTCATATGCAGTTCTTCATGAATAATTCTATGTATAGCTGCGGATCCAATGTTAAGTTTCTTCTGTATCATTTGGTAAGGGCAGCGATTATCATCGACTAATATTTTTCGTATGGCCGACACATTTTCTGGAACTACAGCTGATGAAGGTCTTACTGTGTGTTCTTGATCCAGCAGAGAACGTCGACCTCTACGAAATTATGTAAACCATCTAAATACAATAGCACGAGATGGTGCTTCGTCTCATGCTAGTTGCTAGTTGTAGACGTTGAAGGCATTCTTCTTGATTTAACCCCACTTTAAAATAATAGAAAATCATAGCGCAATAATGCTCTCGCGTCAATTCCATTTTCCTTTCTTCCAAAATCTATTCTACGACAGCTAAATTGCAATTGTTGCCACAAACTATTATCCGCGGTCATAAAAGAGTTCAAATTTACAAATTTAACGAATATTTTTTTTCCTGCTGCTGCTTCCTTCATCTGCCATTGTCTCAAAAATGTCAGAGTTACCCTCGTATACAGTTGTCCAACAAAAAAGTAAACTATCTTATTTACAAATCTTTTCAAAATAGACTGTTTGGCCGAGCCCTTCTTAAAACATTTGATCCTAGACATTTGTCTATGCGATGATCCGGCCCTGCATAGAACCCAAACTGAGTACAGATGGCAATCTTTTGAATATTTGACTCTTCCATAGGTATTTGATGGTATGCCCGATGAAGGTTTAAGATGGGCGTCTAATGCCTTGTTTTAAAAATGCATATACTCTAATTCAGCTTTTGCAATTTTTAATTTATCAGGTGGTAATCTAAGAATTTTTGAAACGACTGGTGATCCATCTGTCACTGTTGAATGAGTAACATTATGTTATTTTGCTTTTCTTTCATACAAAATTTTCTGATATCATACTTTTGAATTCTTCTAAAAAGGTACGGATGTCGGGATCAAGACTGCTACAATCAAGTGGAATTAAAGACTATGATTGACCTCTCATCACTTTAGCTGGTGCAGAAGGCAATGTCAAAGGATCGATCAACTATTTCTATTTTAAATTAACTAGAAAAGCCTAGTTCTGCAAAAAGTTAGCGCCAATAATAGGGCTTGAGACATCGGCATCAGATTTTCTTCTCAAACCAAGATCGAGTTTAATTAATTGAGTTCCATATGTTTTAATTGGTGTTGAGTTAGCAGCATAAAGTTTAAATTCTGAAGGAGTTCGTTTGTTTGATTGAGAGAAGAAGATTACATAAACATCAGCTCCCGTATCTATCAAATACTTTTAATGACTTGGTTTATCAAAAAGAAAGGCGACAATTCAAGTATCCATAGTCTCCTCCATAGCCTCCTCAATCGAACGGCCGTTTAGTTTCCCGCGGATGATGACAAGTTGTGTTTTCTAAATTTGCAAAGTTGGATACACTTTTTAGCGTTTTCGCAAAATTTATAGTGATACCAGCAGAACTTGTGATTGGTTGATCTAGATCTGATTCTGCTGCTATGGCCTCTAAAAAATTTTTTTTATCAGCAACGTGATCTACACTGGTGTGCAAAACCTAAGCAACAGGTGGGTTTTTTGCCATAACTCCACGAGAAATCATCTGAGAGACATGACATTCAGAAATGAGGGAGAGTATTATGTACGTAAAGGATGACGAAAGCATCGGCGCTGAAAATGGAATACAATGCATACGGTATGGAATCAAACAAAAACAAGCTTTATTGAACGATGAGTATCGTGATTTATTCAATAGATTCTATTGTCTATTCAAGAGGAAGAACAACAAGCAAATGTTCCTCAATATGGGATATGCCCTCCCCTCACTGCAATGGTTGCTTCGCACCGTCTCCGCATACTCAAAACCAGCTGGTGCAACATTTCTTGCGGTAGGAGGGCCCATTCCTCAATCAGCATCTGTTTAAGTTGTTGGGTGTTCTCCGGAGGATGTAAGCGTGCTGCAATGCGTCTTCCCAAAGCATACCACACATGTTCGATGGGATTTAAATCTGGGGACTACGCTCGCCATTCCATTCGAGTGATATCTTCACTTTCAAGTAGCTCCTCAACAGCAAGAGTCCGATGTGGGTGGGCATTGTCATCCATAAAAATGAAGTCTGGGCCAATGGCACCTCGGAACAGACGCACATGGGGAAGGACTACCTCCTCACAATAGCGATCCCCGGTTACCCTCTGTCGAAAACGTGGAGCTCAGTTCGCCCGTTCAGCAAAATGCCTCCCCAGACAAGAACTCCAGAACCACCACAACGGTGTCTTTCCTTGAGGTTACTGGGATAAAACCGGGTCCCGACCTCTCTCCAAATCAAAACGCGCCGAGAATCGCTTCTGGTACAGAACCGACTCTCATCCTTAAAGTGGACACGACTCCATTGATCAGTTGTCCAGTTTTTGTGCTCTCTGCACCACTGTAAACGGTGGCCAAATTTCAAAGGGAGGGAGCGTTCAGGACGGCGGGCGAATAGGTCCACTTCGTGATGGCGTCTGGCCACAGTAAACCGCGACACTTGTCGGCCCGTTTCTGAGCAATGGCGCTTGCTGACTGCTGTCGGCCTCTTTTCGCCTGCAGGACGATATATTGGTCATCCCCTGCAGTTGTCTTCCTCGGGCGGCCGCCACCAACCTTTCTGACTGTACCTGTGGTTTGGAACGCTTTCCAAGCGCGCGAAACGACACTTTTGTTGCTTCCGAACTCTGCAGCTACACTGGTGACAGTACGCCCTTCCTCCAGCTTTCCGATCATTCTTCCACGTGTGAAGTCGTCCAGGTGATTTCTTTTAGCCATATTTTACGAACTGACTCACTGGCACTTGCAGCGAATATGTTGAATTGCGTCTCCGTCCTTCCTTTTATTCTACTGTTGAGCTGCGCGCGCCGACATCACGCGTTTTGCGTACTCTCACGTCTCCTCCGACGTTTCGTTCCTGATATTTGCATACACATGACGTTTCTATTGACTTACGTGTTCATTGTACTGATCTCCAGACCTCCTTTTCTGCAATTTCATGGCTATCTGCTAAATTTTTACATTGTTGCTTAAGATTTGCACACCAGTGTATTATAAAAGCAAATCTTCGAATTTTTTGCTTACTAAACAATGCGTGCTTCTAAAGTTTCGATTTTCCTATATTTAGCGGACGGTAGAATCAGTTTTTGCAATGAAATATGCTTTTGATAAATTGTAGACATTAAGAATTTTATTTTCATTTCTACAACATTGTGCATTGGATCCTTACTGATGAATAAAATGGCTTGTGCTTGCTGAGGCAGGCGCTGGAGCCACTGATCATTTCCTCATATATAAAACTACCAGCCACACCTTTCATATGTCATAATAAATCAGATAGACATTTGCCGCAAAGATTGTTATCAGTTAGAATTTTTTTATTCTAGATTCTTCCTTGCCAGTTAATCTGGTCAACAAAGCATTTTTTAGAATATGGTATTAATTATTGCTTGGCGGATCGGATACAATATCAACAACGGAATCTAAAACATTTTCGCCGAGTGCCGCAATGACAGTGTTTTATTTTGCTAAATGCTGGTCAGTACCATTGTTCGAAAATTATGTCTCATCAAGTAGAATAAACCATAACTTTGACTTATATTTCCAAAACGCTGACGGCTTTGCTGTGATTCGACTCAATACAGAATCAGTTTCCGATTCATCATCATAATGATATAGCAATAAGTGTGGAAATATAATGATATAAAATAATAATATCATAATGATATAGCAATAAGTATGCAAAATTGTTCTAAATGCAATTAAATGTACATTTGTTTCGATGGTCGAAATACAGTTTCAAAGGTTTATTGGTCACTTGTCTGCTTTGCCAGATATGATAGTTCAATTATACCATATGTGAAAAATGATTGTCCGATGAAATAGTAAGGTTCCACATCATAACATATAATTGGGAGAAATTAATATTTACAGATAATATACAAATGAATGAAATTATGGAGAAATAAATTATCGCAGCAATAAAAATTATATAAGATACTATTAGTTAAGGTTCCATCCATGAGATGAACACTTGAACAGAATGGCGGAGTTCCGTAATATTAAGTTCAGTAGTTTTTTCACTTGCAGTGCAGAACATGATCGATTGAAGGTTTGTCCACTAGTCTTCAGGATTGAGACATCACACTTATAAACAGCACTTTGTTACAATATTTTTTACCAGCATTAGTTTGTTAACCTCAAGACACTAATTTCTGCTGTATTTTTAAGTACAGCAAAAATAAATATTAAGCTCACCATTTGAAAGATTGAAAAATATTTTAGATTCTGTAAACAATCAATCGTTGTTTAATTTTGCTATAAGTTTTCGTTTTTAAGAGAATTTATAAATTATAACTACTATCGGTGATTATGAAAATAGTTGTTCGACTTGTAATATTATAAGTTACAAATCATGGTTTGTTCTTTAATGCAAGTCAAATACTTTTTTGATATGAATAATTAATTATATTGTATTGAAAACATTACTACTTTGAATTTTTAAAAATTAGATCTGTCAAATTGATGGAAAAAAAAAAAAATTCTAAAACACATATGGCTTTTTTTTATTATTATTCTGTATTAAGAAAATTATGTTTATATGTTATGCTATTATAGTTTTGAGAAGAATCTTTGACCTGTTATGAGTGGAGAGGTATCAGGAATATTATAACACTTGATATGGAAGTGTTGTAATATATCTAATTTCTAAATCTGTAGTATGTTATTATAGAAATATGTACTCATAATTTATTGTGTATGCCATTATAAGAAATTCTTTCCTGACTTGCTTATTTATCATATTCTTTCTTCCTTTCTTTAGTAAAGTTACTAAAGCAGCTACTGATCAAATGCACAAGTTATGGCATTTAACATCTTTATATTTACATCCAAAATTGCATGAGTATGCAAAAAAGCTTACAGACAGACTCCCTGGTGATTTGAAGGTATTTAAATGTATAATTTATTTATTTTTACCTATTTAAAAAAAAAAGAAATTCAAAAATTTCATTTAAATTCTTAATTTTCTTTTTATTAATTTGTATGCATTTGTCAAATGAGAAATATAAAATTAATACTATATTTTCTTAAAATTTAAAAAAGTTATTATTCTGACTAGAAAATTATATAGCATGCATGATTTTATAATACATGCATATTAAATTACGTAAGCATGTAAATATTTGACTGTTTACTCCCCCTTTTAACTGCTGTTCTGTAATTTGTATTAATTTAAATGCACATAACATAAACTTCCAATGAGAAGAAATTTGTTAAAATTGTTTTCACCCTCTTCCTTCCCCACCTTTTTGTAGCAAACCGTTAACAAGCAATTGCATGAAGAAGTATATTTTGTGGATTAAAAATTGTTTAAATTTTTCATTGTAAAGAAAGGTTAATTTTTTTAAAAAATTAAAAATTCTCAATTTTTATAGATCTTGGTTTATCTTTCATTATTATTTTCTCTTTTTAAAATTTTTTTTATAATACATGTTATTAGAACTATAACTTCATTTTCATTTTAGATATAATTTATTTCTTTAAAAAAATCTGTTGTTAGATGTACATTTAATTAATTATAACTTTTTATTTTAAAAATATAGAAGTTACCTGTGAATTAAATATAATTATACAGATTTTAATAATTTGAGATTAAGGAAGTTTAAATTAAACTTCCAAGTTTTTTTTTTTTTTAAGCATTGTTAAACTATTAAGTACTGTTGAAATTAATTTGATAATTATAAAAATAGTTTTTTAATGTTAAGCAGTTATATATTTAAAATTATTTGTAATAATATTTAGGTTTGCTACTTTTGTAACAGTGGATCTGAAGCAAATGATTTAGCAATCCAACTAGCAAGACTTGCAACAGGTGCTTTTGATATAATATCATTGAGGTAAGAAAAAAAAAAAATTCAAATTGTACTTAAACTTTTAACTGTGACATATTTTTCAATGTTTACCTTGAAATATAATTATTGTTAAAGTATTGTTTATTTTACAACTGAATTAACTGTGCATTTTACAGTCATGAATGTTGAATTTCTCTTAAAACTTTATTTAGTATGCATTTACAATTTATTCAAAAGTTTCCTTTTTATTTTATATACAAAATAACTTCATAGAAAAGTAAAAATTTTAATGCTGTGTGACATATGAAATATTATATAATTTAATCAATCTATTTTATTATAAAGATGTAATGATATTTAAAAACCAAATGAAATTTTTAAAAAAATCAGATATATTGTTAACATTGTATAATACTCAAAGATGACAATCATATAACACTCTTATATATTGTTAAAATTGCCTTGTTAACATGCCTTCTTAATTAATGCTAAAAAAATTAATTAGCTGCGTAGAATTACTTTTTCTACTGTAAAAATAATGTTGGAAAAAAGTGAGATTCTTTTATAATAAAAATTTAAAGCTGTGTTAGTTAACTTTTAATGCCTATTAGCTTTTTTTAAATAGAACAATTTGGAGAGACATTTATGTAATGGCTATCTTCCGTTTCACTCCCTCTGTAAATCTGTAATCTAAGGTCATGTTATTGCATGTTATTAGATTAACTCACTTAGTCATATGAATACATTTTAATTTTAATTTATGGATGTTTTTAATTCAACATCATTTACTACATTGCTTTATGCAAATCACATTTCTTAGCCGACTTCTCAATAAAGAAAACACTTGCATCAGAGTTTTACAGAAAAAAAATTATTCTATTTTAATTTATTATGTAAAATTGATTTCACTCAATTGAAAAATCCCAAGTTCTGTAATAGATTCATATACAGTTAACAATTACTATTGTTTATAATAATGAATTTATCTATTCCATAAGTTACTTCTGTTCAAGTTATTACCAGGAACAACTTTTTTTGTGGTAATCCAATAAAAATTATTAATCTGTCCAATTTTTGGGGGGATGACAACTTTTGTATCAGACATAAAAAGAAGGATTCTTGTTTTTTATTAAACATTAATGCAGAGGTTTTTTTATAAGATAAATGAAAATGCTTAATGAAATCTAATACTATCTGATAAAAATAAATTTGATACAAAATAGTTTCAATCATTTGGTTCATACAAGAAATGATGTACAATTAATTGTAGGTACAGTCATACAAAAAAAAAAAAAAAAAATTGGACATGCTTAATAACTTTCATAATTATCATTAAATATTCACATAAGTAGTGTCATTGGAAGTGTCTAGAGCGACATTTACTGAAGAGTTTTCTAATTAATATCTAAGTTATAAAACATTATTCTTTTCCATCATAAAAAGAATATTTTATTTTTCTCAAAAGCTATTTATTTATTGTTTTCAGACAGTATTCAATTATACAAATGGAATTCATTCAGATGATGTTTTTGGTGAATATTAGCGCTAAATCATAATAAAATCAATTATTTTTTTCATCGAACAGTAGATATTTTAATTACATGAATAGTAATTAAATAGGAAAGTATATAATATTTTTTAGCAACTGAAACTTTTTTTATAAATAGAATGATTTTATTTTAACATTTTATTAAAATGTATTCTTTAATTTGAAATGAAAGCTGGAATCCAATATAGATATTTTGTACAATAAACAGTATAATGTATATAAAATTTAACAGTGATATAATTTTACAAGAATAAAGAGTGATTTATTATTAGCTCCCCGTAAAAAAATATTTTCCTTTAATAATAAATAGTTTCAAAAATTGAGTTTCAAAATTTTATAAAACGTTTACATACATTAGAAATTTGATTAATTTTATTGATTATGATATTTTATGTAGAACTTCTGCAGATATTATACTAAATTATTTAATAAAAATAATTTTCATTTTCAAATACCTACCACTTTATTTCATAGTTTATAAACATATTTTATCCTTTCACTGATTCAAATTTTAAATTGAATCATTATATGATTTACAAAGTGAAATCTACTGCTATTTAAAAAAGATAATTTATCATATTAACATATGTATTTTAATTATTGAATTTTATGATGAATTTCTTAAAATTACAAGTATATATATATATATATATATATATATATGATTTTATTCATGTTAAAAATTGTAATATTTTATAACATGAATAAAATTTAGAAACTCAAATCTAAATTGTACTACAAAATATTAGTTTATTTGCTTTTTTTTATAAAATAGTTCACTTTTGAATGAAAAAATATACATACATATTAATTATATAAATTATTTATAAAATAATTTGAAAAAAATTAATTATACTAATTTTTCGTATACTAACTTAAACCTCATCATTAATAAGGTCAGTTTTTCCTCTTTAAATCTCCATTTCATCAAGACTCACGAAAAAATTCTAAAAATTAATTTGTATATAAAACTTCTGGCTAGAATTGAATGTTGATGCAAGACGATTACAATATTTGTCTTTATAATATAAGTCCTACATTTTATAATATAAGTTCATCCAAATTTATTTTTAAGTCAGATAATGACATAGTTCTGATTTAAAGTTTAAAATTATTTAAATGGTTAAATTTTAAATTATTTAAAAGGATTGAAAATTAAAAATGCATTTCAAACATAAAATGTATATAACACATTAAAATTTATGTTTTTATAGTAATTTATATTAAGTCAAATTATAATAATTTTTAGTTTAGAAAAATTTGGAGTATAATTATTTTTTAAAAATATAATACATATTTTTAAAATAAGAATATCTAATTAAATGCATAAAAAATTTAATTAAAAAGATTAAAAACTTAAAGTAAACAATTTTAATTATTTTGTTGTTATTTTTCTGTTTTCCAAACTTGTGCCACTTTTATCAGTGTAAACTTGTTTGTATTAAAATAGATCTGTAATAAAAAAAAAAATTTCTTTGGAAAGGAATTCCTAATTAACCTTTTCTTGAATATCTTGTAAACTTTTCATAATATATTTTTTTTAAAATTATATCGAGAAAATTGATGGCACTGGAAAGTGAACTACATAACAATTTTAGCGTGTTTAAATTCATAATTTTTCTATAACAGTCTTTACTAGTTCGTATCTTTTATAAATATTCACAAAAAGCTGAATTTTTTTTTAATTTTGAAAAATAAAATTCTTTTAATTTGTGCAAAAGTTAAAGGAAATATATTTATTTAGATTGCTAGATATTGTTCATTATTTGCAATTTCATTTAACTTTGTAAAAATCAATTTTCGTACTCTTATATCTCACAAACGTTTCATCAGATCTGTGCAAAGAAATTACCAAATGCTAATTTTATCATGTAGAATCGAATGTGCTGAAAATTTTGGGTTCCATAATTGAATAATGTCGGATTAGCAGTTAATTAGCCATATTATATTAATTTTATTATTCAACTACATTGCATCATAAAATAATTATGTTTGTGCCATTTTCCTGTGTGCCACTTTTATGAAATTCTATTGGTAATATGAAATTTTGTAAGGCATGTCTTGTTTTTATTTTTGGGCTAAAGTACCGCTATAAATAAAATACATAAGGCTCATAATTTTGTTTCATTTTTCATATACTTGTCATCCTATGATCCTTGTTACTAAATCAAAATTTTTTATGAGAAATTTAATTTTTACTTTGTATAATCTTCTGCAAAAAAAAAAAAAAAATTATCACATTCTGTATTGTGAAATTTTTTCTAAATGACATAGTTTGTTCATTTTGCAGAAATGCATATCATGGTGATACTCCATATTCAGTTGGATTATGTGGAATAGGCACATGGAAACATAGTTTTCCAAATGGTTTTGGTATACATCATGTAAGTAACAATTTGTGTAGAAGAAACGATTTCAGGATTTTATAGTTTTTATGATAATTTAATTACCATAATGATTGCATAATTTTATAGTTTAATTATCATAACTGTAGTTTTGTACATAATCTTATTATTATAATAGCTTTTGTATATGCTTGAATTTTTTTATCTACAGAAAGTTTTCTTGATGTGTTATATTAATCTTTTTCTTTAAGGTAAGTATAATAATTGATCCTCTAAATCATTATTATACTTACTCTAAATCATTATAATCTTATAATCTCTAGTTAACAAGCAATTATTTTAGAAAAATTCAAAACAGAACTTTTATTTAAGTTTTTAGATATCTTTTAAAAATTTTGGGTAAAAAATAGAATAGAAAATTATTTTTTAAATTTCATTCACTCTAATTTTCTGTATTATTCACTCTAATGTTTGATTTATTATCCTTAAATTAGATTATACTTGAAAGAACTAATTATAAAACCTATCTATTAGTTTATCTAAAATATGTTAAATGTTTTTCAGTGAAAACTATCCTACATATTTTGCATTATTTTATTTAGGCTATGAATCCAGATCCTTATAAAGGTTTATGGGGTGGTTCAAACTGCCGTGATTCTCCTGTTCAGACTGATAGAAAATGCTCATGTGGTGTTAACCAGTGTGTAGCTTGTGATATGTATGTTGCACAATTTGAAGAAATGTTGTCTCATTCTTTACCAAAAAAAATTGCTGGATTTTTTGCTGAAAGTATTCAAGTGAGAATAAATTATTTATTGATTGATTTATATGCATTATTTTTTTAATGTATTCATATTTAAATTTCAGAATTTTGTTATGCATTACTTTCATATACATTTTAAACAATGTATATTAATCATTCATGTAATGTGAAATAATTAATTCCATTTATATTTTCTTACAGGGTGTTGGTGGCACAGTTCAATTTCCTAAGGACTACCTTAAGAAAGTGTATGGTATTGTTCGGCAACGTGGTGGACTTTGCATCGCTGATGAAGTAAGCTGCACTTTAAAAGAATGAGGTTTAGTATAAAATTTTTTCTTGACAAACAAAAAAAATTTAGGGTTTTTAATTATGGAAATTAAATTATCAAATGAGTGTTTTGCACAATCTTATTAGAGAGTATCACCTTTCTCATTTTAAGACAGAGTTAAAAGTTGGTATTGTTGAAAATTAAACATTTTTTAATGAACATTGGATATTTTTGAAATTATACCAAATCTTGAGAATTATTATTATTTATATATTATAAATGAAAATAAAACAAACTGAGAATTCATTCAAAACATTGAAAAATGACCCATTTTATCAGTAAAGTAGCAATTAAGATTAACAAAGAAATTGTGATATTGGAGAAAATAGAAAAAAAAAAAAAAAAAATTTTTTTTTTTTTCAGGTACAAACTGGTTTTGGTAGAACGGGGAAATATTGGGGATTTTTTAACCATGGAGTAGTTCCTGATATAGGTAGTTTTATTCAAAAAATTTTAGTAATTTATTTTGCATAATGCTTTTTTCTGAAGATTTAGGTTTATATTATAATTATATAGAGTTTAGACAGTTAAATCTTTTTAAAAGCAATAACATTGAGCTTTTATGTTAAATATAAATTATGTTTTAATGGCAAGTATAATGAAAAATAAAATTCTTGATATTTCCATTTAATGAATAGAAATTACGCATTGTTCATATTTTCTGTATCCAATAATTTATTTAACAGTTGATAACAATAGCATCTTAAGATATTTTTGTTTTGATAAACATTTACATTTAATTTATTTGAGTGTACTACTACTAATTTTTAAAGATGAAATTAAAAGTTTCTCTGGTGATAAATAATGTGATTGAGCATATAAATTATTTTAAAAAAAGTTTTGTAATAAAATTAAAAACATCTTAAGCTGTTGTTATCATTTACAATTCTAAATTATGTCCTGTAATAAACTACAGAACTTCTTATCATTTTTTCAAAAGGTAGTCAGTCTCAAATGAATTTAACTGTGTCTTATTATAGAAATCAAAATTTTATACTTATTACAATCATATAATTGTGAACTGGCACAAATAAAGGACTAACTAGAATATACAATAATGCCTGCCTCAAGTCTGGAATACAATTTCGCAGTGAACTTTTTCATTACTCTTGTCCTTCCACATATTTCTATTCTTAATTGGACTGCAAGTTGCCTTGAATCTGAGAGGACATTAGTTTGGCTGCTATAAAGAAAAGTAAAATTAAAAAAATATATGCTCACTTATATGGTGCATCATTTAATAATAATAAATAGTGATTCAGAACTTTTTCTGATTAGTTTACAATTTTTGTCCGATATCAATTTACATGATGTAAAACCATTTTCTAGGTATGGAATTATGCTTAATTTCTTACTGACATTTTTTTTAGAAATATGCTAATTTATATATTTTTAATTAGAGATTTGTTTGTGTTTGATTATGAAAAATTTGATATCAGTTTGGTTCAACACAGTAAAATTTATGCTGATTTATAACATTTCAATAAAAATAATTACTTTTGTGAAATTAACAAATTTTAAATGGCTTAAGGATGAAATGAATGCTGGGAATTTTAATACAACTATTAAACTACTGAACTATTTGAAATTCAAAACTTTTGTTTATATATGTTTGATTCCTTTGTGAGTATGTACTGTTTCTCAAAAAATAATGATTAAAAAATTTTTTAAAAACCTATAATCCAATAATTTAAAATAATAATTCAGTTTAATAAGAAAAATTAAAACATTATTCCATACCTATGTAAGAAAATAAAAGTACTCAAATTCTTTTGTTACTAGAAATTGGAATAAATTGATACACTGAAATATATAGTCAGTCTTTCTTAAACAGCTATCCTCACTCTTCGGAATAAAAGTAGAATCATAATTCATCTAATTATTTTCAAAATATAATAGATTCTATTTTGCCAGCTGCTACTCACTTTTAGAATTATTAAAATTAAAAATCTATTAGGTCTTTCATTGAGTATGCCCACTTTTTTTTTTTTTTTCTGAATCATTTTTTCGGACGTAAATGAAACTTTTAGTAGCTAATTTCAAGGATGCCTTCTTTAAAGGGATAAAACTCTTTCTTATTCTAAAGATAACTTTTTTTAATCATGATTTATGTGAGTCTAGCATTATTTCACATGTCACTTAAAATATTTGTTAGATTTTTATTACCATAATTTCCTGTTTGTAACTCACAGTCATTATTTTTTGCAATGAAAATAAAAGAATCTTGTATAATATACAGCAACCCACAATCTGCAGATGATTAATGAATGTTCAATTGTTTTCTGTAACACAAAAATGTTTCCTAAAGTTTGTTTTTGTAGCTGTAGTTGACATTTTAAATTTGCATTACATAATTTCTTATAAAACCCACTGTATAAATAAAAGAAAAATATTTACCAAAGCATATTCTGTTTTTATCTAGTCGTAACTGTGACACATGAAGACAGTTGCATCTTGCCTGCTTTCATAAATGCGGGCGTATGTTTTTAGTATTATCAACTGCTTTCTCACAAAGAAAGAGCATCTCATGCAACAAACAAGCACATAGCGAAAAAAAAGACTGAATAAAAGGCAAAGTTAATTTTTGTCTTTGTTCATTCTGATGGCAAAACAGTGATTTAGCGACAGACGTACATTTCGGTAGAATATCCTTAAATTAAGATACTCAAATATCACGCAAGCATCTAAGCTATTTTTTTTTTCAGAAGAATTTATAAAATTAAAATTGGATGGATTTAGATTGAAAAATTCAACTTTTAGAATTTTAAGCCATTTTAGGAAATGTTACGACTTTAGATTTTTAAGGGATTCTACAAGTTTTATTTTATGTGAGAATTCTGGATAAAAATGTAAATAACAACCAAGCAATATCTGTATTTGCAGTCTTTCAATAAGTAAAAAATTCATAATATAATAATGATGCAGAAGCGCTGATGAACAAACATTGAATATCTAAAATAGCCGTATGTCTCCAAACTAGTTATACCAATTTAGAATATCGATGTTGAAATTGCTTTCCTAACCTCGCGCAACTCGGATTTGCAGATCACCTTCGAAGCAGCATCCATGTTAACAGGTTTTGAAAAATAAAAATTTCGATGTTGAAAAATCGGGATATCTATGCTGAGCACCGATGTTACAAAACATCAATATGTTATATTGGAATTTCGTTAATGTCGGATATGCGATGCTAGAGTTACATATATATTTCGTTACAGATTCAATTTATCTCCCAGGCTTAGTATACAATATAATCAATATTCTAATGGAATATGACACAAGTGTTCTATTAATAAATTACACTCATGTCCATAAATTAAGGATAATTCAGAATCACACAGAAATTGAACTCTAAAGTAAAAATTTCACCTGTAGAATTATCACACGCATCTTGAAAAAGAATATGCAAATTACAGGAAAACACCAGATGGCGCGGATAGTACATCACAATGACGAGAGGGTAAGAGAGGGGTATATAAGGAATGGTGGCAAAGAAGTAAAATTGTTCACAAGCGCTTTAAAAGCCTTTCAGTGCAATAACCGCATAGTTATGGCACAAAGGAAGCATTTGGATGATTTTTTACGTGGTAGAATTATCGGACGACTGGAATGGGGACGTACCCAGCTGGAAGTATCCGAGGAACTTGGAATCGCCCAGAGTGTCATCTCCAGGCTTTGGCAACGATTCCAAGATGATGGTAATGTGAGTAGATGTTACAGCACAGGTCGCCCCCGAGTTACAACGCCGAATGAGGACCGGTATTTAGCAGTTACTGCCAAAAGAAACAGACGGAGCACAGCATCAGACCTGTCTCGTCAGCTCTCTTCAGCTACCGGTACGACAGTTTCAAGGCAGCCCGTGTACAGACGCTTAGGGCACATTGGTCTATATGCTCGTAGGCCTGTCAGATGTGTTCCACTTACCGCAACTCACTGTCGCCTGTGATTAACCTGGAGTAGAGAGCATGCATTGTGGACACCGCAACAGTGGTCTGGTGTGATGTTTTCCGACGAGTCCAGGTTTAGTTTGCAGTCTGATTCTCACCGGACTTTCATATGGAGAGCGCCAGGTACCCGTTACCACCAAGAGAACACCATTG
The DNA here is from genome assembly GCA_021605075.1 of Caerostris darwini. Taxonomy (NCBI): domain Eukaryota; kingdom Metazoa; phylum Arthropoda; class Arachnida; order Araneae; family Araneidae; genus Caerostris; species Caerostris darwini. Next base: position 915,869 of record BPLQ01011449.1, read on the forward strand.
AACGACACCGTTACGGTGGTGCAGGATGGCTCGTTTGGGAAGGAAATATTCTTGGTTCCACAACTGACCTGCATGTTCAGAGTGTAACGATGACAGGCCACATCTATCGGGATGTCATTCTGGAACAACATGTACGTTTGTTTCGGGGCGCCATGGGTGCTGAATTTCTGTTTATGGATGACAACGCCCGTCCTCACCGTGCAAACATTGTAGACGAATGTCTTCAATTGGAGGATATCACCCGTATGGATTGGCCAGCATACTCACCGGACTTGAATCCAATAGAGCATGTGTGGGATATGCTTGGCCGACGAATTGCAGCCCATCAACCCCCTCCCACCTGTCAACCGGAACTTCGGAGGGCATTGCTTAATGAGTGGTGTAATATTCCCCAAGATCAGATTGATAATTTGATACTCAGCATGCCTAGGCGTTGTAAGGCCTATATTGCATCGTCCGGGAGACATACTCCATATTAACCATCATACTAACCATGTTATACTGTTTTTTGTAAATAAGTTCTTTTTTGAAATTTGCTCCAGGGAGTAAAAATCGCAATTTTTATTAATTATGTCAAACATCTAGCATCTTTTTTGCTCTTTACCTTTTGTTCAATAAATAGACTTTACAAATAAGTCAAATTTGTTTTGCTTCTGTCTCTTTCTTTGCCTGAACTTCATTATCCTTAATTTATGGACATGAGTGTATTTTGATATTTATGTATATCACTCTTGTTTATTATGTTGAAACATTTCTTTCCAACAATACATTTATAAATGCTATCTTAAAACCGTTGATTCTTAATGTTTATTTTCTTTATACCATTCCTACCTCTGCATGTATCTGCTTATAAGAGTGAAGATAAAAAAGAATTGCCTTTCTTAGGATATGAGAAAAATTGCATACCTTTCTATTATGTAAGAAAAACAAGGGGGAAAATGCAATATAACTGTGATCATATCTTTAATAAAACGCTCATTCTATCTTTTAGATTAGCTTGTTAAGGATTAAAATGTTTAAACAGATACTTCTTTAATTTCAAAGCATTATTCAACATTTTCTCAAAATAAAGGAAAACGACCTCTAATATATATTAGAGAATTATTTATCTATTATATTTTATTTTTACTGTATGCTATTACTTTTGCTTTGCTAGTTGTAGTATATTTCTTTTCTTTAGTTTTATTTCACTAATCTATTATTATAAATTTATTAAAAGACAAATATTCTATTTATAAAATTTAGTGCCAAATTTTTAGTTTTTAAAAGTTTGATTGCTAAATAATATATATTACTTTTTTGAATGAATGAAAATATTAATGAATTTGAAGTGTTAAATGTGAACATTTAATGTTTTCATTTTTTTTTAAGTAGCATACTTGTATATAATTCTTTTTAAATTTGTTGTAAAATTTAGCATCAGTTGATAAGTTTATTATAAATGTGAAATTATGGAGTTTTAATTTCATGTTTTAATCAATTTAATTTTCAGTTACTGTTGCAAAAGGTATGGGAAATGGGTTTCCACTTGCTGCTGTTATTACAAGAAAAGACATTGCTGATCATTTGAATGATGCTTTGGTGTTCAATACATTTGGTGGTAACCCAGTGGCATGTGCGATTGGATCTGCTGTTCTTGATGTAATATATATATATATAAAGTTTTATTGTTAGATTAAAAATTGAATGAATTTAATACTAAGAAAAGATAAAATGAATAGAAAATTAATTTTGTTTATTATACTTTTTACATGTTATTAAGAATGAAGTATCTTCTATCTGATCTGTCTATCTGTAATATCTAATCTATCTGTAATATAATGTATTTGAAATAACAATTAATGGTTGCATATTTTTATTGTACACTATATGATAGATATTCATGTAGAACTTAAACAATTTTTAGTATCAATGTTATAGTTGGCATTATGAAATTGTCTTGTAATGTAAATCATATATTGATTCAAATGTTCTTGGTATGTTTAAAATGGTTATTTAATCATTTCACAGGCATTTTCATAAATTCAATTCAAAAGCTGTAATATACTTCTAAATCCTATAACAGTCATACTTTACATAAATTATATTATACTTAAAATATATCAATGCAATACAAAAAAACAATTTTTTCTAAATTATTAAAAAATTTTTTTAACTTGAAAAATAAATTTTTAATCATACAGTAGATCATCGCATAATACAATTTTACACACATGCATTAATTTATTTATTTGTATTTAATTTGTTCAATGCTAGAATTTGATATACAGAATATAGACAGGAAAATATGGCACCTTAAATGATCAATAACATTTGAAAGTTTTTTGAGGGATTGATTTACAGTGCATAATCGAATGTTGTTTCAGTTTAGTTTTAATATTTTCGTCTTTTTTAACTAAATTACAATGACTTTTCACCATAAATAATTTATTGAATTTTTGGTTCTTTTATTCGGTTTAATAGTCCTTTAATCATGGAGGGTTTTATTTGCCAGGTTATTGATGAAGAGAAGCTAATGGAAAATAGCCATCATGTGGGAACTTACCTTTTACATTCATTATCTAAACTCAAAAAGAAATATGAAATTGTTGGTGATGTCCGCGGAAAAGGTTTGATGATAGGTGTTGAAATGGTTGCTGATAAGGTAGGAAATAATTTGAAGATTACGTTGATCAATACATTTAATTATTTGTACTTATCTTTTAATTTTATGAGCATTAAAAGTCTTAATTTATTTTAAATACAATTTAAGTTATCCGTTATGTAAAATTTCTTTTATGATGAATTTTCAGAAAATTAATTTTTGTTCTAAACATCTTTATTTTTTAAAACTATCATTTGGTTATAGAATTTTATTTTGCTATATTTATTTCTTTTTAAAATTATTTTTATAAGGAAGAGAATCACATCTAAAATTTTAGCTTAATGTATTGAGAGATGCTAACTACTACAGAAATTTAAAAAAGGCTACTTTTGTGTTTTATTTTGTCAACTTAGCACAATTAAAAAAACTTACATCAATTTAACAAAAATAAAAAAAAATTTAAACAATCACAATTTTCTTTTTTGATAATTAAAAAAGTGACATTCTGTCTTATTCAATATTAGGCACAAATAAATATATTGTCACTATTACATTTCCCCTTTGTTATCAAAAATAATTGTTAATCTGTAAAGTCTTTATTTAAAGAAGGATGTTTAATAGATAGATTTAGTATTGGCATATACAAGCTTTATGCAATGAATTTTGACGAAGTTCTTTTGACTTATGATATTTATATTTACATTTTAAACTGTTGTGCTGTATTCTGTATTTAAAAAATGATATAATTTTTAATTATTAAATCTAATCTGCAAGAAATAATTTCAACATACATATTGATAGCATTAAGTCTTAAATAATCTCAAAAAACCCATTTTAATGAAAAAGTTCTCAATAAAAAAATTACTGTATTACTTGATAATATAATGTATTCCAGCTACAGATGTGATTATCATTTTTTTAAAGGAATCTAAAATGCCACTTCCAAAATTAAAAATGGATGCACTTTTAGAAGACACAAAACATATGGGTCTTTTGGTTGGAAAAGGTGGTCTTCATGGAAATGTAAGTTGATTTCTTTTTACTTTTATTTTATTTTACTTTTTGATTCAAGATATAGTTATATATTTGAGAGGCACTCATGATTATAAAAATATACTTGCATGCAATTTTATTAACAAAAAAATATTTTTCATCATATAAAATATTCCCTTGTTTAGATTTTGAATATCAATAAAAAAATTTATACCTTAGTAGTAGAAAAAATATTTTGAATGCTGAAATATTCAAATACTGCACTGTTCAGAATTGTGTATGTTCTTAGTTTGTTTGAGTTAAATTAAATATTTATATATGTGTATATATATATATATATATATATATATATTGTTGTATTATAGATCAATAAAGTTGCAGTTGTGTCTTATTTAACCTTATTTTCTATATTAAAAACAAAACTCAACTATATATATTTTTTTATTTGCAAAGTAAGTTTAAGTATTTTTTCTAAAATTGAAGTATTCAGAATATTATATCAGTTTTATTATTTGCAATTTAATGATATATGAAGTAAATAACATTTAGTTGTCAGAATTAAGTATAACAGCCTTCTCTATTTGTGAGAATTTATTTCAAAACATTATCCAATATCTGTATGGACTGTTTAAAATTTGTTAAAAATGTTGACTTGATGAGGTACTTAGAGATTTATGCTCTGTGATGTCAAAAAAAAAAAAAGTTTAATTTGTCAATTTTATAGCTACTGAAATATAGAAACAAATTAAATAATGTACTGTATAATGCTACATTAGTAACAGAATCGGATCTTCAATGTTTTTCAGCTGAAATTTTTTTCTGAGTTTGTATCCAAAGCATCAACAAACGATTCCTTAATCTTATTTTTAAAAAAATATTTAAGCACCAAATATTATATTAGTAAGCTATGCTTTTTTGTAGATGCTTGCTACACTTTCATATGATTTTTTTTTATTTTTGAAACATACATATATATAAGATGGTAGAAAAATAAGACAAGTTGTTTGCTGGATAGTTAAGTCTGGCATTTTAAATAAACTGGTTTGTAAAATTAGTTATGAAATTGACTAATAGAGAGGTTTTTTAGAACCTTATGCTTTAAATAGTGCTCAGAAATACAGAATGCTCAGTGATTAGTCTGTTCTGCTGCCGTGACAAGGAGTTGTATCTAATGAGTTTATACGAAATTCAATGAAGGATGATGCACCAAATATGCATGCTTTATACGAAATGTGCCAGACTACACTATACTTCTGCAGGGTTTGATTGTCTTGAATACTTCAGATACAAAGTCGTTGCTCGGAAATTATTCCCAAGTGAGGGCATCAACAAGGCCTGCCGGAATACTCCCTATATCTCAATCCATTTGATTCATTTGAAGGATATTGCTTACAGTAAGAATCCTCAAACAATGAATGTTTGAGGATTCTTACTGTAATTCAGTTTGAACAGGTCATCTGTGAGGCATGTGTATCCATTTCAGTAGAGACATTGTTGCTGATAGTTTCAAACTTCGCCCTTCACTTGCACATGGCTACACATTGTGCCATATCGAATTTTTTATAATATGATGTGACATCTGTTTACGAAAAACAATTCACTGACTATTTAAGAGACATTTTACTGTGAACTGCAGCTATCTGTGTTAGCTAATTTTGTTACTAATTTTGCAAATCGATTTATTTAAAATCCCAGAGTTATCAATCTGTAATACTACTTGTTTCATTTTTCTGTCTAACACTGTTTTACAGTTATGTCATTTCAAAGTTAAGGAGTCCTTTATGTAACTCCGTACATATATATGGTTAATTTGTAATTACTGTGATCTTATTATAAATTTTTTTTAAAGCCATAAAACAGTAGTCTCTAAAAATTGTAAGATTAATTGTTATGAGTGCTTATTCCCATAAGAAATGTTTTATATTTTCTTTCTTAATTAATTTAGGTATATAGTTTAGGTTATTTCAAGAAAATATGTCATTTATCCTTCAGGATTAAGTATTTTAAATTAATAGATATGGGGAACCTTAAATAAAATTTCTTTAGTTCTCCATATGTATGATATGTATAGTTTTATGCAAGTAAATAAATCATAAATGTTTTATTTTTTCCATTTGTTTTTCGAGTTGAGTAAAATTAAAATAATAATAAAAATAACTAGCTCGTTGTATATGAACTAAAAAAAACCCTTCAATTTTCAAGTAAATGTAAATTATGAAATTATATTTTTACTTTTACTTGATGCATTATATTCTAAAATTACTAAATTTTACTTACTAGGTTTTCCGAATCAAACCACCTATGTGCATAACCAGGGCTGATGTAGATTTCTGTGTTTCTGTTCTAGAGAAAGCTATTTTGAATGTAATTAAATCTTAATTTTAATCTAAATATTTTAATAAAACTATCTCTTCGTAAAAAGTAAAGTTTCTATTCTTTCAAATTTACATTTATCTTGCTTTTGATTAATCATTATTTTTTATGTATCCTTGTTAATTTTTTTCCTTCTTTCTAATTTTTCTTTAAAAATCTAAGACACAAGTTTCTGTTCTACCTTATTAAAAATAAATTTGTTTTTTTATGCAATAAAAAATTATCCTAAGGAATGTTTCTTTTTGTGTGTATGTGTCTATACATCAGTTGTTGAGGAATTTGTTTTCTTTGTCTCATTTAATGACGTTTTCTGAATGTGTTGAGCTTATTTGTCTTCTTTTATTTGTTTATCTTAAATGGTAATATTATCTTGCTGTTAACTACTATGCAAGAAGTTAATTTTCAATACTTTCAATTTTTAATTTTGTAGTATTTACATATATTTATAAAGGAAAACATTAAAGTGATTACTTTTCTTGTAACATATATAAAGCGATTATTAACAGTTCGTAATCGTTCTTTGAATATTACCTAATATTTACTTTATTATATATACATGGTACGTCATAAATTTATGCAAACTTCAAAAATTCCTAATAAAAGAAGTAATATTCAGAAAAACTTCTGTTTGTGGGGATATAATCAGAGGGACATTGAATCTTTTTTTTCATGTATAAAAAAAATTATTACAAAAGTAACCGAAATAGGGCACTCGTACGTGATATTACGGCGTTTCATGTAAATCAGGCAAACACAAACAGACAATGACACAGTGACGCTGAGCATTTTTTAAAATTTATCTTAAAAAAATGCTGAAAGATATTTATAATGATTACCACCACTACAAGGCATTAAGCAGCAAGTGAGGTATACCACTATGCCTATTATAGCTGAGTGTAGCATGTCGGCATTAATGCCACCGATTGTCGAATGGTATCTTTCAGTTGCCCCAAAGTGACTGAAGAGTTCCGGTACATACTAGACTTTAAGTATTCCACCAATCAAAATCTGCTGGGATCAAGTCTGGTGATTATCTTAAACTACAATTTCGACCTGCCACTGTGTCTTCAGTGAAAGTGCCCAACAAACACGTCTTGCCTTAACATGAACTTACTTAGTTCTTATGTGATTTACATGAAGATGACGACAAGTAACGCATGCCTTTTCTACAATGCAAGGACAATGTAGTCACACAAAAGGGTAATATACCGTTCTGCAGTGATTCTACAGGTTTTTCAGTCGGATACAGGACAACGAGATAAAGCAGTAATTTGCCTTTTTTTAGAATTTAAAAATAAAACGAATAAAAACGTTAAGCTAAACTATGCAACTAAAAGATACCAAAAAATATATGTTTCTGATCTTTTGTTAACTTGTTTAAAATAAAGTCATATTATTTTTAATTATATAATACAAATCAGAAACAGAATGGCTATGTAAAGAAATGTAAGAATGAAATATATTTTTACATAGGATTGATGGAAATATCAAAGTTTACTTTGAGTTAAAATTAAACTTTGTATGAAGGAATACTATCGTAAAATTTAATTAATGATTATAAAAACGTATTATGTACAATGAATTTTAACTGATAAGAAATTCCTGAAACATTATAATTCATTAAATTAAAGTTCTAAACAGAATTATTTTCTAAAAAAAATTCTCAGTTTTAAAGTTCTATTCATTAAGGTAAAGTTACATTCGCAAATAAAGTTTCGCTCCACTCCATTACTTCAATTAGAAAACGCTTGCTACGAATGAGATCTGATCGAAATTGAGCACGAAAATCCCATTGAAGCTCGACCAAAAACTGACTATCTGGAGCGGAGATTTTCTGTCGCGGAGAGCATTCGCTCGTTATCCTTGTGCATATTATACACAATTTTTTTTTTTTTTTTTACCACCGAAAATTACGATTGCGGATCAAAAACAGGAAATTAAGTAATCCAAAATATAAGACTAAAAGATTTAATATATTTAAATTATTCTGCATTCATAAATGGTATTTAATGCAGAGAATATTATTTTAAATGTTGGAGCATGCTGTTAAGACATGGCAAACACAAACAGGCAAACCATTTTTTCAGAAGCTATTTGTTGAAATTCCAATTCTCTGAGGTTTAAGACGATTTTTTAAAAACTTTTCTCTTTTCAGAACTAGTAAAGTAAAAAACAACAATTTTATAATCAAGAATATTTAATTAAAAATATTAAAATCCATCTGAATTCAGAATAAATCAACTATATCATGCTTGGTAAAAAACACAAGCTTATACCCCTACAAGTGTCAACATATCGTGTATACATAATAAACAAGAAAAAATTTCTGTATTTCCTTATCTGTTGTTCGCATACTTTACAAGTCGTTTTATTTATATTTCATAAAATTATTATTTACTGGCATTTAGGAAAATAATTTTTAGTTCATATAAAATTTTAGACTTATTTTCGGAAAAATTTTAAATTTCGACAAATTTTATGGAGTTTATTTTATATTTTTATTTCAGAATGAATATAGGATGCCTTGTCACTGTGAAAATCAATTCGTTGGGCGTTTAACGGGTTTTCTATGTGATTCGTGAACGGCGCCAGTTTTCCCTTACACACTGAAATGATGTTTTCTTAGCAAATTTTTTTTGATTATTAGCTTTCAAATACCAGATGTTAAAAATAAGAAATAGCCAATTAATTATCGAAATAATGCTTTCTCTCATCGCTGTATTTCTGAAAAGATATCTTATACACTCATGTCCATAAATTAAGGATATTTCAGAATCACACAGAAATTGACTTCTAAAATAAAAATTTCACCTGTAGAATTATCACACACATCTTGAAGAAGAATATGCAAATTACAGGAAACCACCAGACGGCGCGGATAGTACGTCACAATGACGAGAGTGTAAGAGAGGGGTATATAAGGAATGGTGGCAAAGAAGTAAAATTGTTCACAAGCGCTTTAAAAGCCTTTCAGTGCAATAACCGTATAGTTATGGCGCAAAGGAAGCATTTGGATGATTTTTTTACGTGGTAGAATTATCGGACGACTGGAATGGGGACGTACCCAGCTGGAAGTATCCGAGGAACTTGGAATCGCCCAGAGTGTCATCTCCAGGCTTTGGCAACGATTCCAAGATGATGGTAATGTGAGTAGATGTTACAGCACAGGTTGCCCCCGAGTTACAATGCCGAATGAGGACCGGTATTTAGCAGTTACTGACAAAAGAAACAGGCGGAGCACAGCATCAGACCTATCTCGTCAGCTCTCTTCAGCTACTGGTACGACAGTTTCAAGGCAGACCGTGTACAGACGCTTAGGGCACATTGGTCTATATGCTCGTAGGCCTGTCAGATGTGTTCCGCTTACCGCAACTCACTGTCGCCTGCGATTAACCTGGAGTAGAGAGCATGCATTGTGGACACCGCAACAGTGGTCTTGTGTGATGTTTTCCGACGAGTCCAGGTTTACTTTGCAGTCTGATTTTCGCCGGACTTTCATGTAGAGAGCGCCAGGTACCCGTTATCACCTAAAGAACACCACTGAACGACACCGTTACGGTGTTGCAGGATGGTTCCTTTGGGGAGGAATTATTCTTGGTTCCAGAACTGATCTGCATGTTCACAGTGTAACGATGACAGGTCACATCTATCGGGATGTCATTCTGGAACAACATGTACGTTTGGAGGATATCACCCGTATGGATTGGCCAGCATACTCACCGGACTTGAATCCAATAGAGCATGTGTGGGATATGCTTGGCCGACGAATTGCAGCACATCAACCCCCTCCCACCTGTCAACCGGAATTTCGCAGGGCATTGCTTAATGAGTGGTGTAATATTCCCCAAGATCAGATTGATAATTTGATACTCAGCATGCCTAGGCGTTGTAAGGCCTGTATTGCATCGTCCGGGAGACATACTCCATATTAACCATCATACTAACCATGTTATACTGTTTTTTGTAAATAGGTTCTTTTTTGAAATTTGTTCCAGGGAGTAAAAATCGCAATTTTTATTAATTATGTCAAACATATAGCATCTGTTTTGCTCTTTACCTTTTGTTTAATAAATAGACTTTACAAATAAATCAAATTTGTTTTGCCTCTGTCTCTTTCTTTGCCTGAACTTCATTATCCTTAATTTATGGATATGAGTGTATATTTCTGAAAAGATAAAGATCTCTATCAAGATTCTTTACATCGTAAACCGAAAAAAAATAGAAAAGAAAAAATATTTTTTTCTTGATTCTTTACTTTATCGAAATTCCTTTTCTGATCAAATACTTATGTAGAATATCTTATATCTTATCTTTATGTAGAATATTGAAATTACGTTGGTCTAAACACCTGTTCGCAAAACTTCGGACTGCTCTGTCTTGGTAATATTTTCTCTTATTTTTTTTAAAGCATTAAATTTATGGGGCGAAAAACTGTACTTAAAAGAAATAGCTACTCAGAAATATAGTTCCTGGGAAGAAATGATAAATGCAAATAAGTTAGATAATCATAAGAATTTAGATACCGTAGTTTTCAGTGAATTTTGAAATCTCAGTTAATATTACTAAGTACTTCATAATATTGATAATAATTGTAATTAATGCATGTTTTCAAATAAATTCTAAAATGGCAATGAAAAATTTTTTTTTAAACGTACCATTCTTTAACAAATATTCTTCCTCTCCTAAAAAAGTACCAAACGAAAACGGAAGGCTTTCTTTGTAAAAAAAAACTTTACGAGATTTTATATAATTCAGTCATTATCTTAATGTTTTGGAGGGTCCTGATGGCCGAGTGGTTAGCGCTCGGTACCACAGGTATCGGGTTCGAATCCCGGTGGTACCATGGGTGTTTGTAGTGGTTCGGAATCTACTTTAAACTGTAGGTCCCGGTCCTAATAGGGCCGTAGAGCGTTGCGGGGGCATTGTTTCTCCGCGTCCGTAGCTTATCTTCAAGTTACATGTGCCCCCTGGGTAGTGCAAAGTGAGTAACATCGGTGCAGCCCTTATGGCATAAAAGATGATGGTCTGTCTTGCCAGCTGCATTGGAAAAAAAAATCTTAATGTTTTGGTTATGCTTCAATGAAAACCACGCAGATTAGTCCCTTTTTCAATCGTCGATTACAAATTGACGTAATAAATAGCTTAATTTTAACCTATTCGAGTAGCTATAATCCGCAATTTTGGGGCACTACAAAATTTTCCCCGATGAAACGTATTTGTGTAAGTTCTTTTTTTTACCCGTGACATTCATAACAAGACCATTTTAAGAAACCAACACGATTACTTTTTGAAAAACAGATTTTCAATATCTCCATTTGTTTTTTTAGGCCCGACTCGTGGCTCAGTGGCAACGTGCGCCGGTGGTGAGCATTAGGGCGCAAGTTCAATCCACTGGCGGCTTTGTTATAAACGCTGTTTCAAAAAAAACGGGGAGGCTCGATAGCGTTTGTGATGTTCAGCATCTTCCCTCGTTAGTCGGACTACCTGGTGGGGATTTTACGGGTTTTCTACTGTACGCTACGTAAATGCGGGGTAGTTCCCCGCCCCCTAAAAGTCCTCCCGGAAGGCATTGCCCTCCTTCAGCAACACGGAGCCAAGTTAGACTTCTGCCTACGGGTGCTCCATCAAAGCAGAAGCTTCCCTTCTCTTCTTTCCTGAGGGGCCGAGTGGCTAGCTCTCTGGCGTTCGAGACCCGGCGGTGCCATGGGTGTTTGTAGTGGTTTGGAATCCACTTTAAACTGTAGGTCCCGGTCTGTTTAGCCTAAAGTGTGCATAAGATGACCGTAGAACGACAAACCAAACCTCCTCTTTCCTTACTTCCATGAGACCACAGATTCATAGACTTGGTCTAGATGTTGCTGTCTACCAAATGGGATAAGAAAAAGAGAAAAAAAAAGTTTTTTAAGAGTCATTATTGGATATTATGTCTTAATCTAGATTTTATGGAACTTTCATGTTTTTCACATTTTTCCTTCATTGCGTTTTAAATTTACTGACCACTATTATATCTTTCTTTATACATTCATTTCTGGTGTTTTTTTTTTTTTTTTTTTTTTTTTTTTTTTTTTGTCTCCCTGATTTGTCATCATTTGTAATTGTAATAGTGATGAAGAATTTGCAGATAATTTGAATCTGGAAAATTATGCTTTTCAAAGAACGTGATTGGATATATAATTGGTATATATTTAAAGTAAGATTTCATAAGATACGTCATATAATTGCTTTAAAAATAAAAATAACATATTATGACAAAGGCACTGATAGAAGGAGATGATAAATTTATGAAGTAAGCAAATATGAAGTAAAATATAATAATAACTTTTATAATCCTGCTAATGACAGTCAGTTGGATAGAACGAATATATTTCAAGCAATAAAACTTTTTTGCATTGGAAAAGAAAAAATAATTTCTTGGAAAAAAAGTAAAATCTACATGTAATTTTTTATTTTTCTGTTCAGGAAATAATATTACAAATTTCAGAAAACATCTGCAATATATTTTCACAGCTAAAAAAGAAAAAGATCTTACTAATCCTTAGATTAAGGAATTATTTTTGAATTATTGGAATTATTTTTGACGATAAAAAGAACAGCACTGTATTATACATAAAGATGTAAATTAAATCAGTGACAAATAATTTTGATTGTTATTGGGATTCGAAGGTGATTAATCACAACAATCAAAGTCCAGTTACATTAATGTGACCACCTGTCAAAAGTCAGAATAATCACCTTTGGCAGAGCGGACCGCTGCGAGACGTGCAGGAAGAGAGTCAATTAGGTTTCAGAAGGTGTTCACTGGGATGTCGAGCCATGCAGACTCCAGTGCCGTGACCAGCTCGCTAGATTACGCGGTTGAGGATCCGTGACGCGAACAACCCGATCGAGGTAGACCCACAGATTCTCGATTGGGTTTAAATCCGGTGAGTTTGCTGGCCAGGGGAGTACGGTAAACTCATCCTGGTGCTCTTCGAACCATGCACATACTAGCAGGACAATGAGAGCTGCATGACACCTCGCATTGTCCTGCTGGTAGATGCCATCATTCTGAGGAATAATAAATCGCATGTAGGGGTGGACATGGTCCTCAAGGGCAGATGCGTACTTGTGCTGATCCATCGTGCCTTTCACAATGATGAGTGCACCCAGTGAATGCCAGGAAAACATTCACCAAACCATAATGCTCCCTCCTCCAGCTTGGATTCTTCCGGCAATTGTTGCAGGGTGTTTGCTTTCAGACGTTTCACGCCGTATACGCCAACGTCCATCTGTCCGATGGAGCATAAAACGTGATTCATCGGAAAAAGCCACCTGTCGCCACTGTGTGGACGTCCAGTTTCTGTACTGGCGTGCAAATTCCAGCCTTCGTCGCCGATGAACAGCAGTTAGCATAGGTGCATTAACCAGGCGTCTACTGCGGAGGCCCATTCGCAGCAACGTTCGCTGAACCGTTGTTGAAGATACACTTTTGGTAGTCCCTTGGTTCATCTGGGCGGTCAGTTGCTCAACAGTTGCACGTCTATTCGCCCGAACGCATCTCCGTAGCCTTCGTTCGCCTCTGTCATCTATAGCCCGTGGTGCACCACATGTGCCACGCCGCTGATTTTGGATAGTGGCATTTTGCCATGCACGATATACTTTTACCACGGCGGTACGCGAACAGTTCACAAAATTAGCCGTTTCCGAAATGCTTCCACCCTTAGCCCGAAATCCAATAATCATGTCCTTTTGGACGTCGGATAAATCGCTACTTTTCTGCATTACGCCAACGATTGAAATGCTTTCCGATGCCTTAGGACATTTTATATATAAAGGGCATCCTTTATATACACTCCACTGCAATGTGCTACCACCTGCCTTTTGTGATTGGTTATTTCACATTGACGTCGAAAGTAGGTGGTGGTCACATTAATGTGACTGGACTGTGTATTTGGGATTTTATTTATGTGAAGATGTGTAAAGAGCATTTGGATGTAATTTATAAGAAATGTAATGATGCCTTCAAATAAATGAATTCTACCATTTTTAAAGTAAGATTTCAGCATAAATTATACAAAAAATAAATAGCGTTTACATATTTTATTAATATATGTTTTTCTGTAATAAATATATATTTAATGGAATTTAATTTCTTTTTTAATTTGATAATAGAATTAATTAACAAAATTGACAAATATAAAAAAATAATCTATACTAGTTAGAGTGCAGATTACTTTATGTTAAGGGAGAGAGTAAATTTGATGTTCCTCATCAAATTAAAGTACTGAAAAAAGAAGAGTCAATTAAGATGATAAGAAATTAACCTTGTCAATGAAATGTTCTTGTGATAATTTACAAAAGGAAATTGCTAACATTAAGACTATTAACACTAATCAACTCAACATTCTTTGTGACAAAATTAACATGTAAATTGTTCTGTTTTTTGCTGGACCAATGATAAAATCCTTTATCGTTAGGTTTGGTTCTCTGAATTAAAAACAGAATTTTTGGGGTTCTATTTTTTTTTTTTTTTCAATAAGCAATTTATAAATTAAAAAAATTATTATAGAATACATCTGTACTAAATTTTAAAAAATTGCAGTTTTAGAACTTCGGTGTTTATTTTTGCTGGAATTTTGTTTTCAATGGTACTAACTTAAAAAAGTAATAGATTTAAAAAATATTAATAATTAAAATAATACAGCATATTCATACACAATATTGTTTTTAATTTTTATACTCGATGATGCTATAACTATATTAAAATGAAATTAGCAGGTTAAAATTATTTATTAAAAATTTTAAAAAAATGGAAAAAATAGCTTGTGTAACTTTACATGTAGAAAATATGTTCACAAAAATGATTTACTTTGGAACTGATAAGAAATAATTTTGTAAATTTAAACATCGAAAACTTGATATCCGTTCCATTAGCATTTTGAAGAACAATAATTTAATATCGTATTTAAAAAGTGATTAACTTTTCTAGACTAACTATTAGAAATCTCAGATTATAAATGCAGTTGAATTGGATCCGATGTAGAATTAAAACAACTGAAATACTGAATTCGCTAGTATTAATAGCATTTCCTTTCTCTTTGTGCGTCACTAAGTACGTAGAATGTTTTTTGATACCATAATAGGATTAAAAGCCCTCAAAGAATAGATAAGGAAGTATATGATTATTTATAAGTATATTTTTTTTAAGCTACACTAGGTCAAGCAATACGCAGGACATTATAAGACATTCTGGTAGCCAAAAATCTTTTTTTTTTAACTGAATTTTTTGCTGAACGTTTACGATTAGTGTCTGTGTTTTGTTTTGTAGATTATTTAAAATACCTGATTTTTTATATAGGAAAAATAAGACTTATTTAAAATCTAATTTTTTAAATTTAAAACTCAAATAGGAATTAATTTTCATTTTGAAGAAAAATCATTTTTTATACATTAAACTTGAATGTATATGTATATGTATATGCCGTCTATCAAGCCTTTACGGTAAATGTGAGAATTCATGAATTTTTCATTTAAAAACAAAATGTAGAGTTGTAAAACTTTTGCTCTTCCAAATAAAAACTTTTCAAGTTCTGTGTTTTTATTTGAATGTGAAGAAATAAAAGAAAATTCCCATGGAAACTTGCTAGAAAAATAAGAATATGTGAGAACTTATCTGCACTAGAATACAGAAAAATATTTTCATAAAGTACAAAATAATGAACTTAAAATTAATGGTAGTGTTAAAATATATACGTATAATAAGTTAAATAGCAAAATATATTTTGAAAGTACAGTTATAGAATATAAAGTAACATTATGAAAGTGACTTTGAAATATGTATAGTGTTTGTATAGTCGTTTATGATAGGAATTAATGCATCTATTTTTTTTTTTTTTTTTTTCTCCTTTGTGGAGCAAAGTATCTGGTTGCGTGATATATCGAAGGCGTACTGTATTGCATTAAAAAACATTGTTAGTAAAATATGTATCGAGAAGAAATATATATAAAGGTAAATATTTTCCCCTTTCTTTCTAATATTGTGTTATTATATTTCCATTAAAAAATTATTATTATTTTCCAAAAAAAAAAATTTCTTTACTCAAAATAAAAACAAATGATGATCAATAAGTAAATCATGCAGTTAAGCCTACAATAACATTTATTTGCTCTTGACATACTATGGGCTAATTAAGCACTAACAAGAAAAATGGCATACTTAGAAATCATTAACTTAATTCGATCGATCTTTTCCCACATTCCTTCAATCTCGTTGAAACTCATCAATTGCTTAACTTTTAGCCGTTTAACTCTTAAACAATGAAGAATTGTGGATGATGTGAAAAGAGTTTGTTGAAAATTTCTAAGTGTTCTTGTAGCGTATTCTTGAGTGTGACGCGGTAGGTGCTTTTCAGGTACTCGAACTTCGTAAATAAGGTTCTTAAGTTTTCCTCTTTATTTGTTAATCAGCTCTGACTAACGGTACTCGGAAGCACTTACAACTCATAATGGTGCTATGTGTTCGAAACATGCTTTCAGTTTTCTAGATTACTCAGAAAACTAGTTCAGTTACCCCATTATTTATTATTTTTTATAGGGGCACATATAAGCTATAATAAAAAAAGAATCAAGTGGATATTAATTCCAATGTTTGTTGAATTGTAAATAAATAGTGAAGGAAAAAAAAAAAAAACACAAAACAGGATACAAGTTTAAGTAGTTGCTTACAAATAAAATTTATTTGCAACACTTTAACCAATAGGGGAAATCTTCTTTAATATGAATACTCTGGATAACGCGGAAATGTTTGGCAATTACCCCTAAAAAACTTCTTTAAAAGGCATCAATTACCATTACATTCGTCGATTTTTAAATAAAAATACATTATTTAAAGACAACGTCTCTTAATGTACAACAACAACAAAAAAAAAATCATTTTTTTTATTGTATATTGTTTACAGCAGGAAATCTATTATTATTATATAAACAATGCACATAATTACTATTATAATCTATAGAATCATTGTTTATCTGTCAGTGTTAAGTAGAAAAAGGATTTAAACTGCTTAAAAATGAGGATACTAATATTAAAGATAATTATTTGAATATATAAAAATAATTTGCTTATTTGCTTATTAGAATAATATAATAACATACAAGTAGAGAATGATTTTGTAAATATAGCGAACACTATTAAAATAGTTAGTCATTACAATTAAAAATTGTTAACTATTATTTGTTTTTTATCCCACTTGGTATCTAGACCAAGTCCAAAACCCATGTGGTCTCATGGAAGGAGGGAAAAGGGGCAGCTTGTGTTGTAATAGAGCTTGGCTCCGTGACGCTTACTTTTTACGGAGTAGGGTTGTTAGCCCTATGCTCTACAGTCACATAAGTCCGGCACCTATGACTTAAAGTGGATTCCGGACCACTACAAACATTCATGGCACCGCAGGGACTCGAATCCTGTGACTCCGAGAGCCAGAGCGCTAGTCATTCGGCCATCATACCCTAATATTTCTTATAGTTCTTAATAATATTTTTGTAAGCACCTTAGAATTAACTCATCATATTTTTATTCATGAATTAAGAGGCTCTAATTTCGCTCGGGCATAGCCAGTCGGCTCGTATCAAATGGGAATTTTAAAAAATGAACTTTTAAATACAGAAATTATAAAGCTAAAATAAATAATAATATTCTCAATACAGTTGTATTTAAATTAGTAAAAAAAAATCTTCTTTTTATTTTCACTTTATTTGATACTTAATTAGCTTATTCTATTACTATACTTGCTTATGAATTACATCTGTTCTTATTTGGTGAGTAGATATATAAATTGTTTGGGGTTTTTTCCTAGAGCAAGCTACATGTAACTGACAGTGAGGAAAGATGATTTTTTTAAAATCAATACCACAATATCTTAACGTGGGCCTGAATGGCGGAGTGGCTAGCGCTCTGGCGCTCGGTACCACAGGTTTCGGGTTCGAGTCCCGGCGGTGCCATGGATGTGTGTAGTGGTTCGGAATCCACTTTAAACCGTAGGTCCCGGTCCTAATAGGATCGTAGAGTGTTGCGGGGGCATTGTTACTCCGCGTCCGTGGCTTATTTTCAAGTTGCACGTGCCCCCTGGATAATGCAAAGTGAGTAACATCTGTGCAGCGCTTGCCTTAAGACATCTAAGCCATCATTTTGCCAGCTGCATTGGAAAAAAAAATATATCTTAACGTTTGTCTTTGAGTTTTTTTTATAGTGATACTAAATTCTAATTTTACTGGAAATTGCCGCCTTTTGAATTGAAACTACAGATACGAGCGCAATCCTTGGAATAAGAACTGTTTTGTCTTTATTTTTTTTTTCTCCAGACATCTAAGATGAATTCCAAAAATCATCAAACAATATAATTTTCGCTTCAATTATATTGTTTGATAACTGTTTCACGGTCATTCTTGTTCCATTACATAATATTGGGGAATCTAAATTTCTCCAGAAAATAGTTTGTGAACTTATTTTTAATGTAAAGCAATGTAAAGACATTCCTGGTATTTGCATCGAATTAAAAAATTCGGTGGAAAAATCAACACTTTCATTTACATCAATCATTGGACTTATTGAGTGATATATTCTTTCCTCGCCAGGAATCTTGTTTAGAATTTTAAATTTAAATCGGCAATTACTTTTCATTTCTTACTGCTAAAATGGCTCTTTCGAATAATCAAATTGAATTTGTGTAATTTTTAACAATATTCGGATAAATTTATTTACTAATTCATCTGGAATGTCGACGATATTACATAAATCATTCCTAAGTTCAATTTGGCCAGTTACATTATCAGTTGGGTGAATGCCTTCACTAATTTGTAAATGTGTTTCGGCAAAATATCTCGTTTCTCCATCATTGAAAAGTTTAACTTTCACGTTTGTTCTTAAATGCACTTCATAAGCCATGGAAATGATCGCTTCAAGCATGCATTTATTTCATCTGCTTGAATTCATTTTGGAATAACTGGAAGCGTTTGCCGAAAATCTACAAGAAGTACAACTAATGCACCTCCCATTGATTCTGAATTAGCTCGGAAATCTTGTACTGTTGTACTTCATGCTTTGAATGACTTTTTATGCGCCATTGCACATTTGCCCCAACTGATTACTTTACACTGTTTTAAAAGTTTACCTCGTCCAGATGCTCTTGATACATTATACACTGGGTATTCTTGTTCTTCAGCATTTAATGGCAAACTTTGCTGCTTAATATTGCCGTAATTCCATATGATGCCAATGCAAGCACAACCTCTTTTTTTGGAAAGTATTTCAGCCAATATTAAACTAATCAAAAATATCTTTCCGGTACCTCCTGCTACATCCAAATAGAGTGTTCCAAGAATATCTGTGTTCACATGATTGATGCTGAAATAAGCCTGCTTTTGACTTTCTATTAATAATAGTTTATTTTTAGCGATGTATTGCAACAATTCATCCACATTGTAACTTTTCTCTTTCAATATTTCTGAATTCAATGCATCGATTCCATCTCGTCATGAAGATTGCATTTCGATTCAAAATAAAGTTTAATTGTTATTGCTAAGCATTTGTCTTCCAAAAGAATAAGCACTTATTTAAATAACTCTTCATTAAACTCGATATTTAATTCCGGATTTCGCACCTGATGCAATACATCATCGCTCATACTTTCTTTGAATTTTCCCCATAATTTATTTGGTTTCGATAGGCAGCCCGTTGTCAATATTATTGCAAATAGATCTCTCATTTGTTCTGTTGTCACTGACAATACAGTTTCTCGAAGTGCCAACTCTCAATGGTTTCATTTTCCAGTAATCCTAAATGCTGACATGGTTCTCTGTTTCACATACATATCCATTGACTTTTTTTAAATATTTGAAACATGTTGGCTCATGAATTTCCCATTCCGGAACATCATTGTCAATTTGTGCTGAAGATTTCAAAAGCTTCATTCCCAATACGAAAGGTTTTTGGCTTTGATTCATGGAATTTAGGCAAATAACATTTACATTTCAGTATATTTACTCAACAAATTGAATGTTATATAACATTTTATTTATAATATTACTCATATTTTATTTAATTATGGTTTTTAAATACCAGAATTATTAGTTTTGCGGTTTTCTCATATTTCAGTTAAGCATCATTGTCAGTATGTGCTAAAGATTTCAAAATTTCATTCCTAATCCGAAATGTTTTTGGTTTTGATTCATGACATTTAGGCTTCAGAAAATTTACATTTCAGTATATTTACTTAATAAAAGGAATGTTATTGATTGTATTTATAGTATTACTCATAGTTTATTTAATAATATTTTTTAAATGAATTATTAGTTTTACGGTATACTCATATTTCAGTTAAACATCATTGTCAGTATTCTGGAACATCATGTCAGTATGTGCTGAAGATGTCAAAACTTCATTCCTAATCCGAAAGGTTTTTGGCTTTGATTCATGACATTTAGACAAATAACACTTATACTTCAATATATTTACTTCGAAATAAAATGAATTCTAGTTATATAGCATTGTATTTATAATATTACTCATATTTTATTTAATAATGTTTTTAAATACCAGAATTATTAGTTTTACGGTATACGGTATACTCATATTTCAGTTAAACATCATTGTCAGTACTTCGGAACATCATTGTCAGTATGTGCTGAAGATTTCAAAACTTCATCCCCAATCCCCCAGGTTTTTGGCTTTGATTCGTGGCATTTAGGCAAATAATATTTACATTTCAGTACATTTACTTAGTAAAATGATTGTATTTATAATATTACTCGTATTTTATTTAGTAATAGGTTTTAAATACCAGAACTATTAGTTTTAAGATTCCTCACATCTTTATTGGAAATGTTTCCCTTTCCGGAATATCATTGTCAGTTTGTGCTGAAGATTTCAGAAACTTCATTCCTAATCCGAAATGTTTTTGGTTTTGATTTATGACATTTAGGCTTCAGAAAATTTACATTTCAGTATATTTACTTAATAAAAGGAATGTTATTGATTGTATTTATAGTATTACTCATATTTTATTTAATAATATTTTTTTAATGAATTATTAGTTTTACGGTATACTCATATTTCAGTTAAACATCATTGTCAGTATTCTGGAACATCATGTCAGTATGTGCTGAAGATGTCAAAACTTCACTCCTAATCCAAAAGGTTTTTGGCTTTGATTCATGGCATTTGGGCAACATTTACGGCAACATAACAGTTATATTTCAGTATATTTACTTTAAAAAAATGAATGTTATTGATTGTATTTATAATATTACTCATATTTTATTTAATAATGGTTTTTAAATACCAGAATTATTAGTTTTAAATTTTGGCAGATCTTTTTATATTTCTCGTTGTGGGACACCAGAGTGAGTTTGTTGTGACACGAAAGTGGGACCCGTTTCTTTCCTTAAATTGATTTGGTGCGTCTCAAGAAGAGTAAAGAGTGACGAACGGGAAGTTTACCAAGGTCAAAGGTCCTATGAATGGGGATGTTGTGCCTTTCCAAAGGAAGTGCGATATCGAATGACTCCAGCGGGTCTTAATCGCAACGTGAGGGAACGTAATTGAGCTCCCAATTGGGCAACGCCGGCAATAAGGTTTCCTGTGGCTTCCATTACACTCAGAAGAATCGAGCGCGATTCTTCGGAAAATGGGTTTGCCTTTAATTAGTTTTGTTTTTGTTTGGACTTTGGTGCTTCATTTGGCAGGTTTTCGGGGAGTGTTGTCTTCTTATTTTGATTCGAGGGGTAAGTTTACACTTTTGCATTTTTTTAACTGGTACAATAGTGTCGTCTGTAAGGTTGGTCATTGGCTTATGATGGTGTCTACTTTTTTCTCCCCCCTCTCTTGTTGTGTCGCAGAGAAACTTTAGCAATGTTTTTATTATTTATTTTTTGTCTATTGAGTCCTCGCATATCATAGATTCTATTGATGAAAGAATGTATTGATCGTGATATAGATATTGCGTGTTCATCCTTAAATTATAATTTAAAAGTGAAAGTTTAGTTTCAAAGTATGATATATATAATCTGAAACTATAAATTTAAAGTGTATTAAATTAAAATGAAGTGCATTTGTTATTGTACACAAAAATTATTAACATTTTTGTTATATCTATATTATTAAAATCCTCTTTATGAAGGACTTATTTATTTACAAATAATTTTGAGATGTTTTTATATACCATATATAAAATCTGCTATAAAATGTCTAAAAAATTGGTTGAGTGTCACTTTTTGTTGGAACCATGCATACCTATCATTTGATAACTCCATGTATGTCATCATAAGTAATGTTGTGCCATATAATTCCATGTATTTGTGCCATAAGTATAATTTCATTCCATTACAGATTGTGAATGTTTTTTGCTTTTTTTTTAATTTTAAAAATAAAAATCTTTGAATCTACCGATGTTTTTGAATTAGAAAAAAATAAACATGGTTAAATTACGCGCCATTTATATTTCAGAAGATAGTCGGATGTTTCAGAATTTCTTACAAATCTGTCACAGGTATTAAATTAAGTAAAATATTAAGTAATATTAAATATTAAGTAAGTAAAATATTTACTATCTCGAAAATACAAGCATTGTTTTGTGAAGCTAAGAATGCGAATTAAAATGCATGATTAATTTACAAAAACTAGTTCTCCATTTTAAAAAAAATGGCTAAGAAGAATTTTAAACGTTTTCAAAGAATGAAAATTTCGACTGTTTTTGTTATAATAAACTTAAAGGCATCATAAAATATATTTATATTGATTTTAAACTTCCTTTGTAATTTGTTTTGTGACTGATTAAACGTTATTAATGAAAGAGGAACTAGAATAGTAGGGTTCATCGAAGTCGAAGTATCCTATTTCCGTGTTGATAAGTACTTTTTTTTAGTTTCTTTTGAAAAAATTCGATAATTAGTACTAGTATCATCATTACTTTAAAATTTGATGATGAATCATTTTTTCTTTTTAACTAAATTTAATATTTTGAAGGATCCTGCATATAGAGAAATACTTTTAATACGAAGGCTATAATTTATGAATTTGCACTTATAAGATGCTTAAATGTCGTATGGAATGATTGTTTTTAAATAAAAAAAATGACATTTGGAATAAAAAGAATTCTAATATAGTGTTTCCTAAAATTTTCAGTCAAATTGTCTTGTTCGAAATAAGGAAGGAAATTACCATTTCTTGTACTAGATTCTAATTAAGATGTTTTATCTGTTGTTGCTTATCCCCTTGATTTAGAATCCTAAACCAAGTCCAGTAGATCATGCTGCATCAATAGATCGTAAACTGTCCTCCCTCATTCAACAGTTGCCTCACAGAGGCAATTTTAATACAATCTATGAGATGAGAGGGAGATGCGATGGTCGAACAATGACAAAGGGCATATGTCTTCTCGTCTCCATTGAAGGTCAAACTCTTAATGTGGCCAGTCCTTAGTCTAGCTAAAGCCGTCTGAGCAGGTCTAGGACAGGAGCACTGTATGGACATACCAGGATATTTAGCGGCGTACCATGCATGAATTGGTGGCGACCTCCAAGAGTATTCACTCTGGCTAAAGTCATGGAAGGAACCTCTGAAGCTAACAGATTGGAAGAAGAAGCTTTGGGAAGTTCGCAACCTTCCCTAGCGAGCAGATCAGCAATTTCATTTCCGTAGATGCCCACATGGGAGGGAATCCACTGCAAGCACACCGATCCGATCTGGTCCAAAACAGCTAGTTTGGAAACTATATCCTGCCCCAATTTGTCCAAGATGCTTGGCCAATTTTTCAAATACTGTATTGAGCTCTTACTATCAGTCAGAATCCAAACATCAGGTACTTTAAAGTCTAAAGCTAGATTCAGAGCTTCGCTTATAGGGTTTTATCTAGATCTTGCATTACCGAAAAATTTACATTTCCCCTTATAGAAAATAAACTTTTGAAATGAGGAAAACTTCATATGAATTGTTTTAATATATTTACAGAATAAATTATTAGTTTGAATTTTCTTTAAGCTGGTGAACACCTTATCTAACAGCAAAAGCATATAGAAAATACTATAGATTCAAATGTATAATAACATAAAATATAAATACGTAATAATGTATAGATGTATAATATTCAAATATATAATTTTTTAAGGTTTTTGAAAAAGTATTAAGCAAATAAACTTGTAAGCGAACAATTTCAAACAATTAAGTAATCAAATTAACATAATTTTTTGCTTTTTACTGCTTATTAGTAAATTAAGACAAACACATTAGATAAGTTAAAAAACTGTATGATATAACTACTACTACTATTATAAATGCGGTCTTTTTGTAATAAGTTATTGGCATAATCTTTCTTTTTTTTTTTTTATACATTCGTTTAAAAATATTTTCTTTAAATATGTTATCGTTGTTAAAATTAAAAACATATCAGAAATGAATCTATCATTCTTTTACCAACAAGTACTGCAGTTATGATGTTTTTATTTATATTTAAAAGAAATGTAAAAATGTATCACTTTTTTACACAAATTTTTGCAAAAATATTAATGAAAAAGAAAAGAGACAAAGAAAAGAAAGCAAAACTTAATAATACATACAATTTTATGATCTTTCAGGTGGTTTCAATAATTCTATAGCTTCGACGCAAAGCTTCAACGTATGCACATCCCATCTTTTATTATTAAGAGAAGAAAATGAAAAATTGATGCAAGAACTGGATCTTTTTAAAAATAAGGTAAAGTAGTCCACTTTAATACAGAAAAATTCATAAAATTTACATTAAAAATAATTACTTCTTATGACTATTAATTATGATGAAAACTGTTGTATTTCTTAAATTATAACTTATTGATACTGTAACGTCTTGGCCTATACTGGACCTACAACGGCTTCAAGAATAGGGACCCTTTCAGGTTCATGGGAACACTTTAAATTTTATTTACAAACATTATATATATATATATATATATATATATATATATATATATACACAGAAGTATATAATTACCTTCTGAATTATATACTTCTTGAAGGAAGCTGACCGTGTGGGTCAGTTTCCCTCACTTCTACTGGAGTAGACATTTCTCACCTCGTGGTCTATCATCAATGACAATGGAACAACTCATGGTATATCAATTGGCTGATATTCAATTTGTAATTTTTTTCGGCCTGTGAAGGTCATACAGACATTTGCTAATTTCCTGAGTCTCATTATACATGATACTGAATATCTGCTATAAGATTTGAGAAACAGGTTGTTCTCATTAGTACAAAACACTGATTGCATGTTATATAACTACCCACAATAAAGCTGCTGTCAAATTTGAGGATATTTAATTAATTAAGTCTAACCTTGGGCACATTTCATTGTTTTTTATGCATTTAGTACTCAAAATATGCTTATGAGTACTGTTTTCGACTTAAACATTTATAAGAATTAATTAATTCTTTATTTTTCTTAATTGGTGCAATAGTCCTATGTTGGGCCAAAGCCGCCTGCCTACTGGCAGATTTCGAGACAGGAGATAGTTCCTTTTTACAGTTTGGGGTTGTCACACTTATGTCCAATGGACATAATAGACCGGGACTTATGGTTTAAAGTAGATTCTGAGCTACTACAAACATTCATGACACCACTGGGACTCGAACCCGAAACCTGTGGCACTGATTGCCAGCGTACTAGTCACTCGGCCATCAGGTCCTAACAATTTATTAGGTACTCAAATTTCTGGAAAAAAATTGTTGCAAAAAGCTTCAAAAGACATAGGTTCGATAGATAAAGATAATTTATTAAAATTTCAAACAGTACAGTTATTCAAGTTATAATTTATCGTAATCATCATTTGTAATTAACTTTATAAGATATAGAATGGTATAGATATTCCCTCCTACAGTAACTTTTTGGAATTATATTTTTGTATAAAATGAAACTTTATCAATCAAGGACTCTATAATTTTTCTCTCTGTATTTTTAAATGGTGAAGAAAATACCATTTAATACGTTTTCCATAAATAATTTAATTTAATAATAATACGTTTTCCATACGTTAAACCAGGGGTCGGCCACATGCGGCTCTTTGGATGTGAAGCTGGGGCTCTTTAATTCCATCCGCAAATATTATTTATTTTATCAAAAAAAAAAAAAAAAAAAAAAAAAAAAAAAACATTTAAAAATCGTTCTGAATCAATTAACGAGGATTAGGCAACAAGTTATGAGTTAAACTTATCCAAACTTTTTAAAACCATGCAAAGCCCACGCTCCCATTCAATTTATTTGCTCAAATGTATGTTATTGTTTTTTTTTTTTTTTAATTACATTGTTTAGTAAAGTTTAAATTTTCTACTTGAATAACCATGCAAAGCCATCGCTCCCATTGAAATTGTTTGCTCAATTGTTTGTTAATGAAGTACAAGTTAGTGTTGTAAGTAAATGGTTAATTGTTTTAATTTTTTACTTACATAATAAGTAATTATCTAATAATGCCACATATATATATTATCAAATTTGTTGTGAAAAACACTACTAATATATGAATAAATAGATATTTTTTCTTATGAATAAATATATTATTTTTTTTTATCAAAAAACTTTATTTATGCGAGTACTATTTATTGTTGGCAAGAAGAAAAAATTTTGCGGCTCTTTAAAAACTTTGAAATTTTGTAAATTGTGATTTTGGCTCTTCCGACTCAAAAGGTTGCCGACCCCTGCGTTAAACCATAAATGCGTTTTTCTTATGATTTTCACATCAATATATATATTTTTTTCTGATTTCAGAATACCGAGCTGCAGCTCTACGTTAATACTTTGTCTGGTCAATGTGGTAGCATTCGACAATGCAAAGCTGAAGATACGTTATATGCAGATGGTGATATTTGGTATCCTGATCCTTGCACGACTTGCAGATGTGAGGTATTGAAATTTATGAGTATTTGTACTTTTCAGTTTTATTGATTAAATTCCAGATAACGTTAAAATCAATGAAACAACAATGATCTTAAAAGTGCAAGTATATTTTACAAGTAAAAATTTTAATAAATGTCTTGGTGACAATGAACCTTAAAAATGTTTTTCGCTAAACATTGCTGAATTTCTAGTGATCTTACACTGAATTTCAAAATTTTTCAGGTAATTATGTTCAAATGTTAAATTCTTTTTCATTTGGAATTCATAAATTAATCTGATAAAAATAAAGTGCATGCACTTATTACATTTAATGTTATATTTTAATTTTTGTATACCGGGCCCTTTGACCTAGAATCAGTCGCCATTAGAATGTCAGGTATGTAACAGGTTTAATGTTACCTAGAAGACATCACGGGAGCCTGCTATATTCCATCCACATTATGCCACAACAATTTTGTACGAGCATCTCTAAGGGGGGCATCTAGGAGTTTACAACCTCCTCTTATCTTCCTCTTTAAAGTCTTTATGGACTACGGATTTATCATGCTTATCCCTGGCATTCACATGGAGACTTCTGATTTGGCATCACTTGTCAAGTTTCAAAGCTGGCTGCCTTAGTATTAAAACGACAGCACGCTATCCATCAGCGCACACTGACCCTTTTGTTAAAATCACTAGGTGTAATGTTAGGGTTTGTTAACTTCTTCTTCATTGGCGCAACAGCCCCATGGTGAGCCAAGGCCGTCTGCCTACTGTCAGATTTCGAGACAGGAGTTTTTTTTTTTTTTTACGGGATAGGGTTGTCAGCCCTACAGTCATATTAGACCAGGACCTGCGGTTTAAAGTGGTTTACAAACCACTACAAACATCTATAGTACTGAGCGCCAGAGCGATAATCACTCGGCCATCAGACACATTGTTCATTAACTGTACTCAAAATTATTATGCTTAATTTTATTCTAAAATAAATATTATTCATTTAATAAGATAGAAGATACTGTTTTAATTTTTTTCGACCAATTATATTTTATGATCATATCGTTGTATCTCTTTATTTTATTTATATAGGATTGTCTGAAATAACTGGATAATGGCATCGGGTAAATTTATTTTGAATGATATAGCTACTGAAAATCCTTTCAAAATTTTAGGGAAAAGTAATCGCTATCTTGTTCAAATTGATGACATGTTTTTGAAAAAAAAAAAAATTGTATTTTATAATGAAACATTTTATTTTTTAAATAAATTGTTATAACTGTAACATAATAAAATAATTGCTATAATTGTAACAATAATTAATTGTTTTTTTAAACGTTAAAATTAAAGAATTATAAAATTCTTTAATTTTTACGTTTAATTATGCCTTTCCATGCCAATTATGCTAATATCTTATTTGATTATTAATTACTCGTTTAAGTACTGAAACTAACCCTATTCCTGTATTTATTCGAGATTTTTATTATTTATTGGATTACCATTTCAATAAGGGTAAGTGGATATTTAAATACAGAACTAATATTTATTTTTGTAGTTTGGATTGTTACTTGTTTATTTGTTACAGAATGACAAAATTAACTGCTATACGTCCTTTCATTCACCTTATTGCGAGTTACAATGCAATGAAAACACTTGCTTAAATGGTGGTATGTGCATGAGATCTTCTGACAGGCATTCAGTACAGTGCAGCTGTCCTGATGGTTTTTCTGGACCTTTGTGTGAACAGTCCATAACAAGCTGCACGCCCATTCAAATAGATGATCATTGCAACCACACCCAAGCTGTGTGGTACTTTGATTCGTATTCGAATCAATGTAAATCCAACAATCACAGGTAAAAATATCTTTTTTATAATTAAATTATAGTAAAAAAATAATCATTGCAAAAGGATCTGAAAATCATTCTGAATTTCATACCATCTTATAAAAGTGACTTCTGTGTTAATCTTATAAAGTTAATCGCTATCTCTTTCTATACAAAAATCAGGAGATTTTTATGTTTGCTGTATTTCCTGAAACTTAAAAACTCAAACACGTAAAAAAATAATTAAAAATTAAATTTTTATTTGGTTCTTTTTCAACATTAACAGGTAAAAATATATTTTTTTTATCATTAAATAATATTGAAAAAATAATAAATGCAAAAGTATCTGAAAATCATTCTAAATTTCATACCGTCTTAAAAAGGTGGCTTCTATATTAATCTTATAATGTTAATCTCTATCTCTTTCTATATAAAAATCAAGAGATTTTTATGTTTGTCTGTATTTCCTGAACTTAAAAACTCAAAACTTAAGAAAATAATTAAATTTTTATCTGGCCCATAGCTAAAAATTACGAACAAATTCTCAGTTATTCTTATTTAATTAAATTAAAACCTTATTTTTTTATTTTCACGAGTTTATGCATGATGTTAAAATATTACTAGTGTTGCCACTGATTAAGTTGTTGCAAAAAAAAAGGCAGAAATTTTATTGTTTTAGTTTTCGATTTTATTATAATTATCGAATTTTTATTTATTTTTTTTTTTTATGAGATTATAGCACTTTTATATTTTCTAAGAAATGCTGAAGAGATGAGAAATGAGAAGAAATTATTAGAAATTCTTCAATTTTATGTTATTGAAATTGATTTTCAATTTTATGTTATTGAAATGGATTTTCAATTTTATGTTATTGAAATTGATTTTCAATTTTATAATATTGAAATTGATTAGATTCAATTTTATGTTATTGAAATTGATTTTCAATTTTATGTTGTTGAAATTGATTTTCAATTTTATAATATTGAAATTGATTAGATTCAATTTTATGTTATTGAAATTGATTTTATGTTATTGAAATTGATTTTCAATTTTATGTTATTGAAATTGATTTTCAATTTTATGTTATTTTCAATTTTATGTTATTGAAATTGATTTTCAATTTTATAATATTGAAATTGATTGGATTCAATTTTATATTATTAAAATTGATTGTGAAGTTATACAATTAGTCAACTATTTTGTTCATTTTTTTAAATTAAACTTTTTGAAAAAGATGCATATATTTTTCACTGAAACCGAGCAACTCTGTCTTTCAATAAATATGATCAAATGAATAGTACGAATATTATTTCAAGCATGTTTTAAAGTCAAATGCATTATGCTCATGTTATGTAATTTATAACACTTCAAATATATAGCAGTTATTCAGTTAATGTGTGTTTATTTATCCTTTAGGGTGCTTCGAAGTGAGAACAACATTTCTCACTTTTGAAGAATGCTCCTCATCCTGTTTACAAGGCACTTGCTGTTATCGAATGAAGATTGGAGAAATTCCGGATATGATTTGCCAAGTAAGAGAGATCTGGCTTGCTATTTGCAAGTTAAGTTTCATTTTGCATGGGTTTTTTATTTATGTAGTTTAATGTATTCATAATGTTGGTTTCCTTTCGATTTTATACTGTTTTGTAGATGTGATATTTTTTAATTATATCTATATATTTTCATCGTAAAAGCTAGAATTTTAAGAACTTATTCTCATTAAGAAATTAAAATATGTTTGTGTAATATTTTTAAAAAAAACCCTTTTTTCTCTGATAAGTTTCCATTTTTATCAGAATTTAAATTTACATATTTCGCATCTGCTATCCAGAGAACTTTGTTATTTTTGTTGATGAAGGTTGTTAATAATTTTTTTTTTTTTGATGAAAGTTCTTAATAATTTTTAATGATTTTTTATTTTCGAATATTATTTGAAAAGAAGAGAAAAACTTTAATTTCACAAATTTAGTTTGATTTCGTTTCAATTTTGTGAATAATATTGTTGACTTTATGATCGAATTTAAGTATGTTATTATTGGAATGCGTTAATATATTTTGATATTTTGGAATGCGCATGCATGTCTTGGGGTTTAAGATTTAAATGGTTTCAACAAAATGTTTGGTGTTGATTTACAAAAACATTTTATTTTCTGTTATAATAATTGAATATTATTATTAGTTATTGTTTGTTATTCAGAAAACTTTTTTCCTACGTTGGAGTGGAAGCCATATTGGCCATGAACTCTCTGGCAGTTCAATAAAAATCAGCCTTGTTATAAAAGTTGTCTGGCGAACAGTTTATAAAAGAGAGCGCATGGCAGCTTGTCAAATGTGTAAAATCCATAAAAGTACCTGAAGAACACAGGACACAGTCAGGAATATTGGCCAAGCCGATACGGCAAAGGTATCATTGTAAAAAGTCATGTCCAGTCAAAAGTCTAAAATTTGCAGCAAAAATCGAGCGAAGAAGGTCTATGGGGAGGGGGGAGTGCAATAATGAACTCCAGGTCTTACAACTTCAATTCAGTCATTTCGGAAGGACATTTGCAATCTATTCAGAATATTATTCAGAAAACTGGAAGTAAAATTGTTTGTTACTAATTATTTATTTTTCTGTAATTTCTATTTTACAAACTATTATTCTTTTTTTAAAAAAGCTTTCCATCTTTCAGGCCGAAACGATGAAGAATTGTCAAATGCTCTGCCAAGATGCGAACATTGAAGTTTTAGGTTACTATCCGGGCATAAAGTGTCCAAATGAAGGCTGTGGCATGATTGCGTCTAAAGTATGCCATACGGGGATATCTCTCTACAGTCCAGGATCCACTTTCTCTTTTGGTTGTGAAACTTGTCAGTGCTTCGATGAGCATATTTCGTGCAGGTAATTAACAATTAATAAGTATATGCAGTCTTCTTTTTTGAAGCAATGTGTACGTATATTTAGTGTAGTTTAACAATCCAACAGATTTCAATAATGTAACTGAAATGCAGTACTAATCTGAAATATAGATATTGACAATAATAAGTTGTGAATTGAAATTAATTGTTAGAAATATCTTGCCTCAAACAGCAAAATGTTCTACCTGCCCCCCTAAAAAAAAAAAAAGGATAAACAACTAAATTTTTTATATAGGAAAACTTGGGTTATGCGAAAAAGTTACAGGAGCAAAAAAGCTTAATATGTAGAATTGGTTGTGGGAAAATGAATCGATATAACATTTATAATAAAATGTAATATAATGCATTTATAATAATAAGTATTTATAAACCTTTAATAAAATGCTAAACATTGATAAATATTCATAATAAAATGTTCGGTGATACAAAAATTTACGTCTTATCCTTAGTATCCTGCAGTAAGGGACGGACATCCCATGAGTAATCTAATTATAGATGGAGGGGGAGAAATAACTTCTGTTGTGATGGAGCACCCGTAGGTAGAAGCCTGAAGGAAGCTCCGAATCGCTGAAGGATGAGGGCAGTGCCTTTCGGACTGTTGGCGGGAACTAACCCACATTTGCGTATCGTATGGGAGAAAACCGGGAAAACTCCCACCAGGTAGTCCAACTAGTGAGACAAGATGAGACAGTGTCTACAACAAAGCCCTACATCGGATTGAACCTTAGTTATAACGTTCACCAGCGACGCACTTTGTCACTGAACCACGAGTCGGGCAATACAAAAATAATTACCATATGTTTTACGATCCCTGGCATTACTTGAAGGTATTTGCCATTAACATGGCAGATTCAGCGTTTTCAAGGATACACCACAAAGGTGAAGGGCTTGCTATCCACTTTGACTGCAATTTTGAACAAACACTTGCATGGTCGCCATCTGGAAATTCGAACCCTTTCTCCATCTTTTATGTTGTTCTTACTAATCCCCCTGGTTCAGGAAAGCCTACACCAGGTCCAATAGACCCTGTCACAGACGATTGGTCCATGGCTAAGGTTACTATACAATTTCACTTTAGAGAGGAACCCCGAGGGCTGAAGACTGATTAAACCTCAAGACAACGTTCTACCGTCATATTAGACCGGGTCTTACTGTTTAAAATTGATTCCAAACTACTACAAACATCCATAGCACCGCTGGAACTCGAATCCGAAACCTGTGGCACAGAACGCTAGACACTCGGTCATTCAGGCCCAATATCGACGGAGGGAAAGGAGGCAGCTTCTGTTGTGATGGAGCACCCTTAGGTAGATGTCTAACTTGGCTCCGCGACACTCTTACCGTCATATGAGACCGGGACCTATGGCTTAAAGTGGATTCCAAACCATTACAAACATCCATAGTACAGCCGGGGACCCGAAACATGTGGCACCGAACGGCAGAGCTCTAGACACTCGGCCATTCAGGACACTCGGCCATTCACTCTTTTATTACACTCATAATCGTTTAATTACTTCTATTTATTTTTTACAAAAAATGTCTTTTCCGTTTATTATTAATTAACACTGTTTACTTCTTTCTTCTTTTTAGTTGCCTTGTAATGAATGTAAGAAAAGAAATCAGGGAACTCAGTTACTCTGAACGAATCCAATACCAGCGAGCAATTGCTCATCTTCAAGTTGGAGGAGAGAAAAGTGTGTGGACATCCTTGCGAAATCTGTACGTCACCCACATCATGCACGCTAACTCACCCGAATACTTTCTATTTTGGAATCGCAATTTCTTACGTACGATGGAACGACATTTGCAAGAATATAACTGCTCAACGACAATTCCTTATTTCGACTTCACTTTGGATGCTGGTGATTTGTCATCTTCAGTTGTATGGCGTCCGGATTTCTTTGGATCTTCTCGCTCAAACGGGAGTTATTGTCAGAAATATTTTATACCTAAAAGTAATATGTCGTGGACCCCATGCATCAAAAGAGACGTCAAGGCCGAAGTCAAAGCTCCCACCATGATAGATGTTGCTCTGGCGCTTTCAAAAGCCGATTTTTATGAATTTACGTCTGCTGTTCAGGGAATATCCAGTTATGTGCATAGTTTTATTGGAGGAGATATGGAAACGATGAGTAAGTTTTCATACATTTATTTCCTAAAGTTATATGGAAATGAGAAATTCTGTTTTAAAATGTGCCTGATTTAAACGCGAGTAAAATTTGTGTATTAAATTTATTCCACTACTGTTGCATAGTGTTAATACATTTGCTGTCAAATTATTAAATTCATATATAAAAAATATGAAAATAATATATGTACATATGAAAGTAATATATGTACATATGAAGATAATATATGTAGAGCTTATTTGTTAAATCGTAATTTATAATGAAACAATGAACATTTTTGAGATATACAACACATATCAATCAATATACATCATCATTACTGTGAATACACAATAGAAATTCATACTAACGATGATGTGGTGATTACTAACATAATTCATA
Organism: Caerostris darwini; assembly: GCA_021605075.1. Taxonomy (NCBI): domain Eukaryota; kingdom Metazoa; phylum Arthropoda; class Arachnida; order Araneae; family Araneidae; genus Caerostris; species Caerostris darwini. The sequence goes on from BPLQ01011449.1 coordinate 949,924, forward strand.
CTAACGATGGGCTTTTTATTACATTTGAGAAAATTAGATCATAGAAATTACTGAAAGATATTTATTTCAAACCCGTCCATTTCTGATATTCATTCAATCTATGGTAAAAGTTAAGAGTGTTACTCCACATCTGAAGTGTAACATAAATTAGAATAAGTAAATAAAAAGAAATTTCCCAATTTTAGGGAGTCACTTCTTTCTCTTTTTCCTTTCGAGATAGAAATGTAGAGAGATAAAAAATTATTTTTATACAGGGAGGACTATACAAACATACAATGTGTGTGAATTACTTAATGAAATTACTTAATTTCTTAATGCGTACTTAATATTACAACTTCTATATTGTGGGAAATAATTGGTCGTAAATTGGATAAAGTCTGCTGGGGACAGTAGTGTAACTACCATCTGAGATTCATGGCAAGTTTTTTTAATGGAGACCCCTGAATGCAAAGTATCATCATTGTTTTTTCTTTTTAATGAAGTACTACCTAAAGGTGTCTTTAGGTTTGCTATGTCCAATTTCAATCACAAACCGTTTCGCTTGATCATTTAGTACTTTAAATAACCCTTGTTAGTTATGTATGACAAAGATGTAATTTTTTCCAAGTCATTTTCAGTCCCTTCATTTTAGTTTTGATTATGTATATCGCTAGTACAGGGCTGTGGTGGCTCTGGATCAGTGTTGTCTGGGACTGCAATACTATCACTTTCGGTTCGGCTAATTTCTTCATTTCCGCTACACTGTTAGTTTGTTTTTTCCTCACTCGTTTTTCATTACCACTACGATATTTTATGTTACTAGACAAGTTATTATCTATTTTCCACAATCAACTAATTAACCTTACGACTGTTCACGGCTCCGATGAAACAAAAAGTAAGATAATAATGACGCATGGAGAATCCGCGAAACAAGGGACTTCCCCGCTTGCTGGCAAGCTCTTGATTTTTTTCCAACTAATGTATTATTGACTTAAAAAATGAAGATCATATCTTATTTGTTAATCTCAAAAGGAATAATACTAAAGGCAATTCATATGACGTAAAAAAATTAATTATAGAGTAAACATTTAATTATTTTCTTTCGAAGTGAAGAATTAAAATGTATAAGTTTCTCTTTTTAAATAATACACTTTATTTTAATAATAATTTTTTTTCTCAAAAAAAGTATGCATATAAATGTTCAAAATGTTTTAAATTTTAATTTATTTCTCTCTTATCACCATGAAGATTTATGAACTGAATTTTCTGTTATAATATCAAACAATTTAATCAATTGAACTTTTAATACATATAGTATTTATGTATATTGAGTTTTATAAATATTTTGTATATTATCTGTACATTCTCTAAAGCATCCTTTTCTAAGACATATATTTATTCTTATCTTTTTATATTTTTTATAGATAGTCCACATGATCCTGTCTTTTATTCTTTACATGCCTTTATTGATTCGCTGTTTTGGAAATGGGAGCAGCGTCATTCGGATAAGAAGTTGACAAAATATAAAACTGAAGTTTTGGAAGCAAATTTAATCCCTTTCAATACTAAACAAAAATACTTGGTTGATTCTGATACAAATTTATGTGTTACTTATGGACCAGCTGAAGAAATTGACCGAAGAAGGCAGGAGTATCAAAACAACCCTATACAAAGTAAGTTTTTCAAACTAGTAGTTTGACTTTTTTCTTATCCGAACTATAATAGCGTCCTTATCATTCATAGTACACCCATAGATATAAAACAATAGTGGCATCCACATTACCTATGTACTTTATTCAATCGGTCAATTTCAGGGCCAACTGTAAAGCAATACTAAGTTTTCAGACATCTATTTAGAATAAGTGTTATTATTGGGACTAAAATTAATTATTATTACTTTACGTCTACGCAGACAACTGCGTCTCTTTGTAATTTACTAGTATTTTGGGAAATCGACTTCCAAATTTTATTGAAAAACATAATACAGTCGAGACTCGATAATCAGTGTTTATCGTTATCATCACCTGAAAACTTGGAAAAAAAGATACGCCTCCACAACTCGAAAATTTTTTTTGTTCCCTACCCTTCAAGCCCCAAAACCTCCATTACCCGAAATTTCAACTCTCTATAAGTCGAATAATTAGTCAATCCCCACAAGCCATTTTGGTATATATTTTCCTTCCTTAACTCGAAAAAAAAATAGGGCCTCTGTATCTCGAACATTAGCAATGTTTGATTTTACAATCTTTTTTACAGCCTTTACAACTCGATCATTTGAAACTAATTACCCCTATAGCTCGAAGAAAAATAAGTTACCGACTTTAAGGATTTGCCGACAATGCACGTCATTGTTTCTTTGAAAACTATGTATGAGTATATAGTAAGTAGATTAACCAATTCTAAGAAATAGCGACTCGGAAGAAGAAGAATTTTCTGCTCTTAATAGCTTAGATAATGCTATAGAGAGAGTACGATCGAATTGTCTAAAGCAAAAAAAAAAAAAAAAATAATAATAATAAATAATAAATAAATAAATAAAATAAAAATAAAATAATAATAATAATAATAATAATAACTGACTTTTTTAATACATAATATTTTTAATTTTAAGGTTGTTTCGGAATTATTTTGATTTTTTATTGTAGTACATAATATAACTTTTAAGTTGCACATAAACATGTTTATTACCTCTGTAACTTGAATTTTTATTTATTTTACCTCTCTAACCCAAAATAAGTTAGAAAGAATCTAGACAAGACGGATGTTTCCTTACAAAATCCGCCCAAGTCGAAATCTTCCATAAGTCGAAAACTCTATAACTCGAATTATTTGGCGTCTCCCTTGAAGTTCGACTTACAGAGGTTCTACTGTTTATACCTTTTTCCTGCTCTAAACTAATAATTTGACCGAATCATGTCTCGGTGGTAATGCACGCAGCTAGCAAGCAGGAGGACTGAGGTTTGAGTTCGCTGGCAATCAAATCGCAAAGACTTGATATTGATTGTGATAGCTTTAGTCTCATATCGATAGTCAGACTGGAGTGGGTTTTTTGATGGGAGTTTTTTTCACCCATACCAAACGCAAATGGGGTGCAGTTACCCCTGAAATTCCTTCCCCTCATTACCCGTCGGTGGAATGTTCATAGCAGAGGGTGGTACAAAAGAGAGTATCAAGTAGTCATCCCTCTGTACAGTATCAAGTGGTATAGAGGGGTAACTTTTCTTGTTCAAAACAAACAGATTTTCCTTTTTTTTTTTTTTTTTTTTGAGAAATTTCTTGTAAGTCCTGTTTTGTTTTATAATTATTATTAATAATTGTTTATTATTATTGATTTAATTTTTGAAATGCTTTTGCGGAATATTTTTGTTATACTACAGTGTTAGTCATGCTTTATTCATTGGGGTGCATCTTTTGTTTTTTCGAAAGTTTTCTTTAAAAAAAAAATATTCGTTGTGACGTGAATACATTTATAAATAAGTTAAAACTCAAGACAAAATTAGTTTTAATGAAAAACAAATGACTAGCAATCATTGTTGTGAATCAAAATCTATTCCAGTTAACATAACATTTATATGATTTAAATGAAAACAAAAACAAAAAAATTGTGTTTGCAATGAAATTCTCTTATAGAACTTCTGGTGGAAAGGCATCTGGTTGCTATTGTATGCATCAAAAAGCAACATCTAATGTTGCCTTCAACATGCGATTTAATATTTTCATTTAAAATATTGGAAACTTCTGTTATATTGATTTCCTTTTATTTAAGAAAACATGTTTGTGTTTTCTTTTTTCATTTTACGCAGTTAATCACAGATATATCGTCTTCCGTGAGTTCTGTAACGTAATATTAGAGAGTTTTTGCATACCGTATTTTGGATGTCCGTTAGCTTTTTCTCCCTAGCGCGCATGCTCATAGGAAATTGCGCATGCGTATCTGTAATAATATTTCCTATGAGCATGCGCGCTAGGGAGAAAAAGCTAACGGACGTCCAAAATAAGGTATGCAAAAATTCTCTAATTCATTGAATACGTTATCTGTTAAACGCCGATATTAGTCTCAGTAGTACGAAGCAAAACCGACTAACTCAAATATGAATGTCATACGAAGAAAAAAATTCGAAAATTTTAAGAAAAATGTCTATGCGAATTAAAAGTAGTTTAAAAATGTGAAATATGAAGAAAAAAATGCATTCTGGGATTGTCGAGACTTTATTGTAAAACTTTATTTATTTTATCATCAAATAAAATATTACAGCGTAAATATATAAAGTAATATTCTATATAGAACCATTTATGAAAACTTCAGAACATGCCCATTAATTTTAGCAATACTAATCTTAATATTATTTATTCACTTTTTACTTTTAAAAGTGTACTACGAATTTGTGTTTTTGTTGAATACCGTTTTCAAAAAAATATAAAGTACAATTTTATTTAAATATACTTTATAGATCATTCTTTTAAATTACTAATCACACGAATATTTTCAGATAATAACCATGTTGGATGTTCTGTTGATCAGTACTCCCCTTACACTGAAAGTTCTTGTGATACAGAAGTTAAATCCCTTGTAAATACTGGACAAAGGATTCAATCAATTCTTTACAATCAAGAAGAAAAGTTCTTGAAAACGTTGCCAAGAACATGCTTTTCACCTCAGGATATGCCGAAAACATATGTGAATCAGATATGGAATGTACAACCCGATTATTTTGAGCCTCAGACTAACTTTCAGGTGAAGTTTTTTCCCTATATTACACTCCATAGCATTTAACTGTAATATTCTTCTTCTTCAATAGCTAGTGGCCTGATGTCCAATTGGCTAGCGATCTGGCCTTTGGTACCACAGGTTCGAATCCTGGCGGTGGTATGGATGTTTGTTAGTGGTTCGGAATCCACGTTAAACTATAAGTCCCGGTCTAATTAGCCCGAAGTGTGACCTTAGAGCGACAAATCAAATCTTCAATGGCTCACTAGCCCCATAGTGGGGCCTGGCCTACTGTCAGATTCCAAAACATGAGATGTTGTTTTTTCGGGGTAGGATTAACAACCCTATGTCCAACACTCTACAGTCATATTAGACCGGGTACTACGGTTTAAAGGGGATTCCGAACGACTTAAAACATCCATGCCACCTCCGGGACTCGATCCCGAAACCTGTAATACCGAGCTCTAGAGTGCTAGTGACTCAGTCCCTTAACTGTAATATTATCATGAAAAATCATACATGGAATGCAGAATAATATACAATTTTATATTGCTGCACAAAAGCTATTTTTTTTTAAAGATCTGCCTTTATTTATCCTATCGAGATAGTTCTTTACGATAATTATCATTTAGTAATTAAATATTTTGGTTTGGATGCTTTAACTTCAGTAAGTAGTATGCATACGTATATATTTATAATTAAACCAGAAAGTAATATGCTATTAAAGATTCATCAGTATTGCAATCCTTACTCTATTTATCCGAATAAGAATAGTAGATAAATTTAAATTAACTTTGTCTATGCATTGAAAACTAACGAGAAAAAGAAACCTAAAAATGTACCATATCTTCTTCATTGGCGCAACAATCCCATGGTAGGCCAAGGCAGTCCACCTACTGGCAGAATATATTTTCTTTTACGGGGTAGGGTTATCAGTCCTACAGTCATATTAGACCAGGACCTAAAGTTTAAAGTGGATTTCGAACCACTACAAACATTCATGCCACCGCCGGTTCTCGAACCCGAAACCTGTGGCATCGAACGTTTTAGGTACTCGGCCAACCGGCTCATGTACTATCTTTATCATAACATTTTCAAAATGCCATTTATTGGTCCAAACCACGGAAAGTACTGGCTTCAAAGAAACATGATTATTTAATTCAGAATTATTTTATTATATTTCTACACTAAATTCAGACTCTGTTTTCAATTTTTTAAATCAATATGAGGATTAGAGTTAGCAATTGTGAAATTAAATCTTTTAATTTTCCGCGTCTAATTTTTACAACAATTCAACTTAATTTTCCAATAAATTTAGTGATTTTCATTATTTATAAAAAATAATGCCTTTTTAAATTGAGGTGAGTGTCAGTTAATACGTTGTTCGATATTACTTTTAAATCGAACCAAGTTTCCTGTAGATAAATGTAGTAATTTTAGTGCACGTGCTAATTTTCTTTCTTTGTAAACACTATATAACTTTTACTCATGTTAGATGAACTGAAAATCTTGAGAAAATTTCATGATTGATCAGCTGCGTTTATTAAATGTATAGAGTTATATGAAGCGTTAAATTATCAGAGTGAAAATTTTTGGTTATGTCACATCGAAAAGATGAAGCTCGCACTTGATTATTTAGTGAAGATAAGTTATTCAAATATATCTCATTATTTGTGATAAGTTAAAGTTTCGTGATAAGTTAATTTATTTCATTATGTGATATTTTACAACAAAATTATTTCATTTTCAGGAGGTGATTCTAATATACATTAAGTTATTTCCGTTAGGAAGATTTCATGTTTAATGAAAGATCCTAATTTTACTGAATTGTTTTTTGATAAAATTATTGCTGTTTATAATTTAGAGAACAGTAATTAATGTTTTTTTTTTTTTTTTCCTAATATTTTCAGTCTATAGACATGAAAACGGAGTTGTGTGATCAGTTTTGTTTCCCTGCAGACATGTTTCTTCCTGCCGAACCAGATCCTATGAGTGAAAACTCTCCTTGTTCTAGAAATCAGGTAAATAATGTCAATTATATTTTAAACTTTCAAACCCCTTTAAAAATTTTCTCCCACAGAACTCTTAGAATTCATTGATTTTTTATTACTATACAAAACTAAAATTGCTGTTCGATATATGGAAATAAACATGAGTATACATGATTATAAAGGGTATACATATAAGGATATTTCATTATGCTACAGCAAAGAGAAGTTATACATGGTTATAAATGGTATCTAAGCATATTTCATTATGTCACCGCGAAGTGAAGTGTCAAATCAAAGATCTCCGTATTTGAATTAAATCTTGGGAAAAAAGAAAGCATTGTAATTTCTTCAGGCACGGTTTTTTTAAAAATGAAGAAAAATAAGTTCATTTTATATCAATAGGAATTCGGAGGGCCGGACAAAAATAGAAAGATAATACTTTATAAATGTTTACACATGTCTCAACTGAGATTTAATGGTAAATTACGAATGAAAAGATTGCACACATTCAATACATATAAATTTTTTACGTTTTTCACAAATGTGGAGGGTACGTTTTGTTCTGAAATCTTTGGCGGATTTTTGAGTTTAATATTTTTAGGGTAGTGGCCTTTGCAAATCTACGTTGCCATATTTATAAAGCTATATTATCATGTAGAATAAAATATTATCAGCTCAAATTGTTTTCATTGTGAAAAAATTTTGTAGTGAATAGTTCCAAGCAGATTTGACTTTATTTTTTAATGTGAATAAGTTTAATTTAAAAGATAAACGAAGCACAGGTACACATATATGTTTCTGGAGAGTTTAAGAATTTTGTGTTTATTTTTTTCAGGTTTCGATACCCATCTGTGATGAGATGACCCTTCTAAAATGTCCCTATTATACTTTTGCCCCCTGCAGAATATCTTTGTGTGGAAATTGTTCCTTGACATGCCATGTGAACAATCAGGATATTGAATGTAAAGAATCTCAAACAGGTAATTTTCCTTCACCTTTCCTTTATCTGATTTTTGAGGATTCAGTGATCAGATTGAATAGAAACAACTTGAATATTGCATTGAATGTAGGGTTTTATTTATAATAAATGATTTGAATAACTAATTTCTGAGAATTTAATTTTATCTAAATATTAAAAGATTGTGGGGTCTGATGGCCGAGTGACTAGCGCTCTGGCACTCGGTGCTACAGGTTTCGGTTTCAAATCTCGACGGTGCTATGAATGTTTGTAGTGGTTCGGCTGTAGGTCCTAGTCTAATATGACTGTACAGCATAGGGCTGACAACTCAACTCCATAGAAGTCAGCGTCACGGAGCCAAGTCAGGTTTCTACCTACGGGTGCTATATCACAACAGAAGCTGTCCCCCTTTTCCCTCCTTCCATGAGATCATGGGTTCTTGGACTTGATCTAGATGTTGTTGTCTACCAAGTGGAAGAAAAAACAACAAACTTCACGTGTTTTTGAAAATTAATTGGGGATTGATTAACGCAGCTCACTTTTTGTGTATTCATTTCTTGTCAAGTGAAATTTTGACATGGGCTTAAAGTCATTTAACTTTAATGGTACAATCTTAAAAAAATGCAGTAGTAACTTTTTTTATATTTTACGAAGAGTTTTTTTTTATCAGTTGAAGATACATCAACATAATCTGTGATACGTTATTATGTTGAGATAGGTTGATATTTTTGAAAACTTTAGAGCTGTTATAATGTTAAAACTTCTTCAGATTGTTCTAATAAGATGAAAATACTTTATTAATAGATTTTTCTAGATTTCTTTTATTTTAAAGTGTATGAGATTTCAAAAATTATAATCATGCTTATTGTAGATTTTTGTAGTCCTAATCCATGCAAAAATGGAGGAACATGTAAATCTTCTGAGTGGCCTTCATTACCACATCTCGTATCCTGTGAGTGTCCTCCAGGTTTCGAAGGTGAATATTGTGAAGACAAATCAACTCAGCGATGCTCCCTACCGCTAAATAAAGGAAAAGGTATATACAATATATTATATTACTGTAAGATATTGCATTTATATTTAGTATATAACCAAAGGTAAGAAAGGTAATAATGTTTTGACAAGTACTTTCATGTAAAGCATTATTAAAGTAAGTTATTTTCATGTAAAACATTATAAAAGTAAATTACTTTCCTGTAAAGCATTATTAAGTTAAAATTATTTTTTACTAAAAATACGTAAACATTCAAAATAAATATTGTATTTACTACTTTTTAACTTAAATTAGGGGATTAACTAAAGGATTATGTTACTTATATGTAAAACACTCCCAATTTTTATTTAAAACATGAAGCTTTAATGAGTGTATTTTAGTGTGGCGCTTTTCTAATAATGAATCTTTCCTGCCAAAGAGTATCTTTTTTTGGATGATAAAGCTTAAACCTCATCTACAATTGAACGCCTGACTTTTGAGTACTGCATACCAGTGCTCTTTAAACTTGTTTATTTTAGTTTGAACGAAAACACACTGCATGCGAAAAAGGTTTGCCAGCTATAAAGGATCGCAACGCAGGTATTACGACCCCGAAAAACGATTGAAAACTCGCTCGTAAAGGCCAATCCAGACTAGAACACGAGTCGAGTCACCCCTAGGCAATCTCGCTCTGATCTTCTCCGTCTGACCGCGAAAAACAACTCATGTCATATCTCGCTGAGCAAATCCTTTGATGTGTGTGGGAAAAAAAAACAGAAAAAAAACGACTCTTGCCGGAGCGATGTCGAAGCACAAAACTGACGACAGACCAAGACAAACTAACGACAATCTAGGCAGGTGAACATTCAGGCAAATGTTTCTGACCTGGGCGCATCTTTAAAATTAACGGAAGAGTTTTTTTCAATTTTATCAAATATTCGATTTTATTACCATTCTTTTATACAATTCAAAAACAACCCGCTTTTTGACAATTCTCTCAGAGATAGTAATTCTTGGGCTAGAAACAAGGTTAAAGAATAACTTTAGAGGGAAAAAAAAATTAAAACTCAAACTGTTATAGTTCCTAAATTACATACAAACATCCATTTATATATATATATATATATATATATATATATATATATATATATATATATGAGTGTATTTTGAAATGATTTGTTAAAAGTTTTAGAAATTTTTTTTTGAATGTTTTATGTAAGGAATTGTTGATAAATGCTAGTTTTTCGAATGACTTTTTAAATTTGAATTCAGATATTATGGTTTGAAAAGCACTATTCCTTAAAAAAAAAAATTTCAACAGTGTACTATTTTCTATAATAGTCCATTAAATACACACACATTGTATTAGTACGTGTATGAAAGTCATTTTTATATATATGAAAAAATGTTTTATATTTTTTGTATATTTTAAAATGTACGATATAATACGATAAATGTTGTCGATATGTATTGTTTACTTTTCATATTTTAAATTGGAAAATGATTTATAAAATTTAATAGTTTCAATTATTGCTTAGTTGAATTGTGGTTCTTAAATGATTCCATGATTTATTTTCTTTTTCTTTTTAGATTGCGGACCACCAGAAAAACGCTGGTATTTTGATATTCAAAATCAAGAATGTTATTCTTTTGTTTACCATGGCTGTTCAGGAAATGCTAATAATTTCCTTTCTTACTACGAGTGCCGCATTACTTGCAGAATTGGAGCTTGTTGCTGGAGGACACCTAAATTTCCAGGGAGAGTGCCTGGCTATAATATCGAGGGCTATGATAGGTGAATAGATGATGTCCAATATTTTATTTCAGTATTTATTTTCTTTGTATTTTGTCAGACAAAAGAATGTAATGTGACAGGAGAATGAATGTAAAATAAAATTGACTTGTTTAAGTTTTCTTGGGAGGCATTGATTATGATGTGTGAGATTTTTCATATAAGATGTCCCACATTTAATTTGGCATATTGTAATTTCATTTTTGCTTATGATCATGGCAAGTAAGATAGTTAATGCTAAGTGATTTATATTTAATTTGACTTGTAACATGAATTTATTTGTACTTATGATTGTCATAGGTCAGATAGTTGACACTAGGTGTATTATATTTCATAGTTTTAGTTTGTACGATTATATAGATATATTACTATATTTCTATGAATTTCTATATATTTTATGAAGACATCTTGTATTAAAAAATATATATTTCAATAAACAAAATTTTGAAATTTTATGTAGAAGATTAAAATATTTAATTATTTTATTAATTACTTAAATCTTCCTATAAACTATGAATAAAATAAGGCATAGTATAATATTGATCTTTAAGGTATATTGTATTGTAGATGTTCCCTAAACCTTATGTTTCTACAATAAAGAAATTAAAAGAAAATATAACAGTGAGGTTCTTATGGAGCTGGGAAATGTTCATAAATTTTAATACAGTAGAATAAACTATGAAAAACGCAGACATTAAACAACAATAGCATTTTTAGGCTAATTACTTCTATACAATTTATCAACTAAACTAGTGTGCAATTTAGTAAATGTCATACAATTAATTTTGTATTTTCGTACAAATTATGAATCACTAATTTCAGTTTGAAGAAAAAATTAATTTTCTGTTTTCAAATTTGCTAAACGCAGATTAAATAATTTTGCTGAACGTTTCTGCCTTATTTATGAAGTTCTTAATTGCAATTTAAATTTTCTCTATTTAATATTTATAGAAATATATATAGGTAAAAAAGACAAGGCAAACAAATCTAAAGATAAATATTATTCACGTCACTAAATATGATTTAAAGTTCTCTTTAATAAAATATATGTTTACAACTTAAAATATTTCAATAAGTGTAACTTAAAATATTAGGTAGGTTTCAATGAGTTTTGGATGCAATTAAAATTATTAGTTAATTTCTAAGATGGTTAAAACAAATAATATGTAAAAATATAAAAGTAAGAAATAAAAATAATTAACTGCTTTAATAAAAAGGTGTTTTTTGTCCTTTTATGTTTCTTTTACTTTAAATATTTTGTATTTTAATATACATTTTTTATTCATTTATTTTAATTCATTTTCAAAAACACTTCTAAAAATTTACATGAATTTCACATCACTTTTCTTCGTGTATTAGTCGTCTTCCATACTTATGTATTAAAAGCAACTTAGAATTTGTTTGTGTTTAGTTTTGTCTTTCGTATATTGCTCTGTCACTGTTTTTCAGGACAAAAATACTTTTGCCAAATACAAGCATCTCCAAAACCCGTGGGTTTTTTTTTCTGAAAAATATTACTTACACACAATCCTATTTTTTAAACTATTTCATTGAAAAAACTTTAAATAATTACTTACATATTTCAGATATGGATTCACAGGTGAAGGGAGATCTCGAAGTAATGAAATGCGATCGCTTGAAACTGGATTTGGAGGAGAGAAAAGACTATACCGATTTAAGAAACTAGATTACCAAGGTATAATCCATTTCCTTGTGATAAACCATTCCTTTTATAAGAAACATTTACCGTCATTTGTATCATTTTATCTTAAGATTTATTTAATTTTTTTAGGTTATGATAAAAATGGCTTCAACAAAGATGGTATTGATAGATATGGGTACAATACTGAAGGTTATCATTATGTTACAAAGTTCAATTTAACAGGTATTTTAATTAAATATTATTCACTGCATTTTTATTGCTTCGTAGATATTCTCATTTAAAACAAACATGTTTCGTTAATGCTTTCTCAAAAACATGTTGCGTAAAGGAATAATAGTTATAGCACTTTATTTCCTCATTAATTATGAAATAGATTACACTGATAAAAAAGCACGGTATCCTTTTTGCACAACTCAAAATTTAATGCATTATTTCTTAATTTCACTTATAATTCTATATCTAATAATAATCCTGAACATTTTCTTGATCATCAATGCTTGCAAGAATATACAATTGATATATTCTTTGGCTTTGATTGTAAAAAAATGGGACTCCATGCTTAATTACAGTTTTTACGGATCATTTTAAAATTCTAAATTTTCGTACGAAATAATTTCGTTGAAATAATTTTATTGCATTACTTATTTACATTTATTCAATGAAATCTATATATTTTGATCTTTCAAAATTAGCCTAATAACAATTAGATTTAATTTCAAAATTAGATTTAATAACTATAGAATAATTTAAAAAAATACTTATACATCAACTGAGTTCTTATCTGCTCTCGTGTTTTGCCATATCTGAATTGAAATAATCTTAATAGTTTATACATAAATATATGTTATTTATACAATAATTAACCATTAAGTGTGATCTCTCATAATTAACATTGAGCAAGTTCACATATTTCTGAGCTTTATTTAATTCTTCGTAAGTTATTTGCATATATGGAAATGTATTGATTCTAAAATTTAAGTGGTTTGTTTGTCATGGTTTTTAAAGTGTTTTACTTATTGGCTTTAAAAAAAACAGTATAATTATGCACTGTGTTTTTCATAAATGAATTCATTACTGTAAGATATATGTGTTAGTTTTAGTTCTTCATCTTACATCATTATACATTTCCAAAAAATAAATTTAACGTTATTGGCAAATATATAAAAATATTTAGTAAAATTTAAGTGTAATAAATAAATTAATATATTTGCACTGATTACTAATATTATTTTGTTAAAATAATCAATTTAAGTTAACCTCTTAAATTTTAGGTTATAATGTGTTGGGAGATTATGATGGAATTATCAGCTTCGATAAGTTTGGCTATGATAAAGATGGCTATAATAGAGCTGGATTCAATTGCTATGGATACTCTAGAGATGGTTGGAATTATTATGGTCTCAGCTCTGTATGGAAGTTTGATTGCCGTGCGATGAATCTGAAAGATTGCCAGAACATGGAAAAAGATTCATCAGAAGTTCAAGTTGTTGCTTTTACTGTAGGGAAAAAATGTGAAGAAGTTCATTGCGAAGAACAATGTGGTTGCAGTTTTGTTCAAAAATCTTATTCTTTTCGACAAAAATTTCCACTTGGATGTGGAAAATGTGAATGTACAGTTTCTGGTTACATTCATTGTCCATGCACAACAATTAGCATTCGTAAAGAAATACGAGATATGACGCCTGAAGAAATGAAACGGTATCAAAATGCTATAAAAGTCCTTGCAATGCAGGATACATGGCGGAATCTGACGAATTTGTATCGTGAATTTGTGCCTCAATCTCGAGGAAATGTATATTTCTTACCTTGGCATAGATTTTTCCTTCGATATGTCGAAATGAAACTGCAAGAAATTGATTGTTCCGTAACCATCCCTTATTTCGATTGGACTTTGGATGTTGGTAGTCTAGAAACCTCTGTTGTGTGGCAGGCAAATTATTTTGGTGGTAGTGGAGAAAAATCGAGGAATAATTGTGTAAGAAATCACCCTTTTAAGAATTACCATCCCCTGTTTTGGAAAAATTGCTTGAGAAGAGATTTTAATTCTTCAGTTCATTTTCCTAATGCTGTGGATCTTGAGAAAATATTAAGGATTGAAACATTTGAAGAACTTAGCTTACAACTAGATACAATAAGTGGGTTGCTGCATTTATTTGTAGGTGGACATATGGCATCAACAGAATCTCCTTACGATCCAATATTTTTCTCACACTATGCTTTTATAGATAAAATTTGGTATGATTGGGCAGCTGAAAACCCAAATAACATTCAAAAGTTCCCAACAAAATATAGATATACGCCCTTGCTTCCATTCAGCATTACTTCTGATGGTGTTTTGAGATCTGATCTTCAATTATGTGTAAGTTATAAAGACATCACTGAAGGAGCACCTTGTATTGATGGATCAAAAATGGATCCTAGCATTTTTAATTCGCAAAGGTCACTATCAAATGTTGTTGATGTCAATGGTTACGACATAGATGGCTATGATGCTTTTGGATATGATAGAATGGGGTGGAAAAAAAGTGGAATTTTCAGAGATTCTTTTAATCGAGACGGTTTCGATCCAGATGGTTATGACCGTAATGGTTACGATCGCTTTGGTTTTGACAGAAGCAGGTGCAATTCCAAAGGTATTTGCATTACAGGTACTTCAAACAATGTTAACGTTCAACCTATTACTTCAGCATGGGAGGAATTTAATCAATTGGGATATCGTGCAACTGGATTTGATTTTCATGGGTATGACGTGTATGGTTTTGATGCTAACGGATACGACAGAAACAACTGTTCTTACTTCTCTAAAGGACCTTTCTATCCCATATTTATGAAGAATGCAAGAAAAGAAATGAAATCCCTACCTAAAGCTGAACTGGACAAAATCAAATCAAATTGCCCCTATATGTCTGAATTACCAGAGTGGTGGTTAAATCTTTATTGGTTAAATAGAAATTCATCGGGGAAGTTGTCGTACTTGTCACCATCAACTGAAAATACATATTCTCCTTTCGCAAATAACAAAGAGCTGTGGTTGGCTCCAACACCAGAAGAACGGTATGCATTATTATTTTTTTTTATATAAATAATATATCAAAACATTTCTGTTATTTGCTTATTTAAATAAAATTGCTCTTATATAATATGCCAAATTTTTATGCATTTTCTTGTAGTTTTATATGGAATGGTCAACAAATTTAATTATAATTTTTTTTTCTAAAACCAAACGTTTTATAAAAATTAATCATTAAATTTCTTCATTGGATATTAAACTGCTTTAAAGTTTTGGTTGTAATTTTTTTTTGAAGTTTCAAGTGCTTATCATTGTATGACCGGATTAAAGTACAGACAAACATTATATATATATATATATATATATATATATATATATATATATATGCAATAAAAGTTTAAAAATTTAATCATAAACATCAAAATTTTCTTTAAATATCCTAAAACATAGTTTGTAATTGATTTTATTTTAAATAACTAAATTATAATATTTTTGTATTGTACACTATTTTGTAGCATTTTATTTTTGTATAGTTATAAACATATCATACATTGAAGTTCATATTTAATATAAAACTGAGTAGGGGCCTGATGACTGAATGGCTAGCTCTCTGGTTTTCTGTACCACAGGTATCGGGTTAAAATCCCGGCGTTGCCATGGGTGTTTGTAGTGGTTCGGAATCCACTTTAAACCGTAGGTCCCGGTCTTAATAGGATTCTAGAGTGTTGCGGGGGCATGGTTACTCCGCGTCCGTGGCTTACCATCACGTTACATGCACCCCTGGTTAATGCAAAGTGAGTAACATCGGTACAGCTCTTATGCCATAAAAGATCACGGTCTATTTGCCAGCTGCATTAGAAGAAAAAAAATATATAAAACTAAGTATGCCAACTGAAGTGCTTATATTCCTAATATTTGCGAGTAGTAAAATATCAAAAGGGGCCATCTTCATAAACTATGAATATCTGTTTTTTAAGCAGTGCATCTACTCTACATAAATAACAATTGTTTTTTAATTGAATTTTATATCTTTTAATTTATTTTATATGAATTTTATATTTAATAATTAATTGACTTCTATGTAGGTTTTATTGATTTTTATATTAAAAAAAAAATCTTAATATATGTATCTTTTAGGTTTTGTTTTCAGTTACACCATCATTCAAAATGCGAGTTAAACAAGCCTCCAGTTCCTTGTCCTTTCCATACATGTAGTACCCAATTGTGTCCTACTTTGCCAAGTGCCCAATGTCGAAATTTCGGGTGTGGATCTTGTGATACAAATTTTCTTAATGTTGTGACACAAAAGCCTGCCACTTGCAATAAAAATGGTAATCGTTTATTATAATTATAAGATAGTGAATTTCTTTTTGTGTACTTGCAAAATTAAACTAAATCCCTATTGATTTTTTGGGGAGGCTTTCCTTAATTTTTAAATAGACAAATTTCTGTTTCAGACTGCATTTCGGTTGATGGAAATGTCAAGGCTGATGGAGAAGTATGGGAAGAAGAATTGTGTTACTCTTGCACATGCCAGGTTGTATTCTGGGTTTATTTACTCCATAATTGAAAAGTTGTAAACATAAATAATATAACGTTGTGCCGTGAGGCAAGATTTAATTCACTTAAAAGTATTAATATTAAAACAATTCACATTAAATATATAATTGATATGCATAAATTTATATAATATTGTGCATTTTACTTTTGTTATTTAATTTTTTAAAAAGAATGCATACATATGCATGTAATCAATTATCTTTTTTCAAAAATTATAAAATGTGTCTTGGGTAAGTACTTGAAATATAATTTGGTACTAAAAATACAACCTTGGCCAAAATTATGAGGTTTCCCTTTAAAAATTAGAATATCTGGAAATAGTCTCAAAATAAATGAAGGCAAAATTTTTTTATTATTAATCATGGACAAAGATGGGCAAGTTTTTAATATTTGGTAAAATTCTCCTTGGTATAATAAGTATTAACTCGTAAGTACTTTGCACGATTAAACTTTTGATGTTATCATAAGTTTAATAGTGCAAAGTACTTACGAGTTAACTTATGATGTTATCATAAGTTTAATAGTGCAAAGTACTTACGAGTTAATACTTATTGTACCTTGTTTTCTTTTCCTAAGAGTGCCACATCATTTTTATGGTCTTAAAGTCGTTCGTTTTTGTATTTCTCCAGCTTACTGTTCTTGAACTCATTGAGGTTTCAATTTCCTTAAATAACTCAGAATCCATATAAAAGGAAGTTTTCCTTAGATTTCTCAAATCAAATAATGGTACTTCATTCTGAAGTTTTCTTTTTCTGTTCCAATCCTTTTGCTATACATATACGAATTTGTTTTTCTAAGAATGTTCCAATAAATGTTACACATTTCAGCATCTTTTGACAGAACCTGAGACATTATTTCCTTGCAATATTAAAATTTTAACTAAATCTTAAGTTTTTAAAAATGTGAAATTTTTTGTTGTTATTTCTAATTTTATGTTATATTTAACACGCTCTGATAAAGAATCGTTAATAAAATTAAGTTATTTTGCTATTAGAAATTAAGTTGATTCTATTAAGTAGTATAAAAAGCAATAAAAATATATCTTCAGTTAAATTTCTTTAAAATATCAAAAATAATTTTAAAATCTCTGCAGAAAGAATTTATATCTGTTTCTTCTGTAGATTATTATAAAATTTAATTTGCTTTAGAATACACTCAAATGAACATATTTTAATCAAAATAAATATATTTTTAAGGGTGCCTCCTACTTTTGGCCAAGAGTGTATTATATATATATTTACAATAAAATTTTGATGTCTTCTTAAGTGTATAACATTTAACCTTCTTTAAAGGCAGGGTTAGTTTCATGTTCTTCTGTGCAGTGTGATACTGCTTGTGATCATCCAGTTCCAGTGCCAGGCTCTTGTTGTCCAATTTGTGATGGTAAATCATATGATGCTAATTACGTATTATCCAATATTGACTCTTTTATCCAATATATTAAAATTTTTATAATATATAAAATTGGTTTTGCAATTAAAGATTTTGGATGCTAAAAGGATATCTTTTGCAGGACTTTGAAATTTTAATGAGTATTTTAGTGTATTATGTATTTTTTTTTAATACGAACTAATTTTTCTTACGTAAACATATTAAAAATGTTGCTAGAGTTAATTTCTTGTAAAGGGCAATTTTTTATTCAATGAATGTATTTCTTTAAAACTAGTTAAAAGCTTGTCCTGTCAAAATTTTAATTTTTAACTTGAATTTTTTTATTAAATTATCAATTTCTTATGTACAAATAACCTATTTTGGAATTTTAAATCACTTTTATATTAATTAAAAAATAATTTCTGCTGTTAGTAGACTATTAGAATCTAAGTTATCGAAATTTTATGATTCCAGGGAAGAGCCCAATAATTTAGATATTCTTCTCCTGTTTCTCAAGATAACAAAGCCAACATTTTCACTACCTTTTAATCAGAAAAGTAACGAAACTCAAAAACTATAAAAAAAATAACCAAGTCTGTAGAAATTAGTTTACAAATGATTTAGCCTATTCTATATTTCATTGGTTGTTACCTAATCTAAATAATAATTTATTAAATGTATTGAAATATCTTTAAAAAAATCTGTGAGAACATTGCATCTTTGCTGAATTGATGCGCCACATTTGCACTTTGATTTATAACTTTTTTTTTCTAATGCAGCTGGCAAACCCTTAGACAGTTGTCTTTGATGCCTTAAGGCAAGCGCTGCACCGACGATACTCACTTAGCACTACCCCGGAGGTGCGTGTAGCTTGAAGATAAGCTACTGACACGGAGTAACAATACCTCCGCAACGCTTAACGATCATGTTAGACCAGGACCTACGGTATAAAGAGGATTCCGAACTATTATAGACATTCATGGCACCGCCGGGTTTCGAACCCGAAACTTATGGTACCGAGCGCCAGAGTGCTAGCCGCTCGGCCATCAGGTCCCTCTTTGATTTATAACTAAATCTGGGATATAGTTGTTTCCTCAATTTGAAAATAAATCCTTATCCTTTTGTTGAAAATTAAACAACCGAGTGTTCTTAAAAATTACTGACAATTCTCATTAACTTACATTATAAAAAAAATGGAAAAATTAGTGGCAAATAGAATAAAATGGTATCTTGAAATTCATTAACTGTACACCCAAATGATTTATGGAAATATCCATAAACAAAGTAACGTATTGCATTCATTAATCAGAACATAAAAAGCAAGTTTTGTTAAGCTGTAGCTGTAACTTTTATTGTAGCTGTATTTTTGTTAATTTTAAAAGGAACTCGTAACTTGGTTTGAAGAATGCGCTTAAGAAATATCACATCCTTCTGGCTTCGGAGAACACTCTTAAGATCAATTGACAATTTTAACGCCAATTTTATTATTGGTTTGGTTTGCCGTTGTATGGTCATTTTTTGCACACCTTAGGCTAACTAGACCGGGACCTACAATTGAACTTGGATTCAGAACCACTAACAAGCATCCATTCCACCGCCAGGATTCGAATCTAAAGCCTGTGGTACCAAAGGCCAGAGATAGCCAATTGGCCATCAGGCCGCCAAAAACTTTATTATTGTTTTATCGCCAATTTAATTCACTAACTTGCGTTGTTGTATAGCATATCTGAAGCTCATTTAGTCGTAAAGAACTTCAGACCATCTCCCTCAGGCAATCTTTTAAAAATTTTTGTCTCTTTTTTTTTTCTATACCTAAACGTCAAATTCCAAGACTCCGACAAAATTTTTTCAGAAAATGATATTTATTTAAGTAATACTTTTTATGAAAGGTTTGTCAATTTAACAGCTGTTGAAATATCAATTATCCAATTATTTGCAGAGTAAATAATAATACTAAACATTAATTCATATTTTTCATTTAACTGTATAAATGTATATATATATATATATATACATTTTAAATTTCTACTTTTCGTTATCAATTATTAAATACTAAATCTTGGTGACTAAAAATAAGCCCAGGATTAATTTTACCCACAGTAAATGTTCATGGTTGTTAATAGCTAAAAAGTTTATTTTTCTCACCTTTTATAATTATTTTTTAATTTAAACTTACTAGTTCTTCGTTTTGAAATAATAGTAATATGTATTAATTGTACCCTTTAATTCACTCAAGAAGGTTTAGTAAAGTCTGTGGCTATTATACCTAAGAGAATTCATGAATTGAATCTGATCTTTATCTTCATAATGTATATTTTATGTGATGCATTGATTTTTTTAATTAATTAAAAATTAACATAATAATTGTAGTGGAAATAATGGAAAACAAATTTGAAGGGTTTTCAATAATATTAAATTCTATCGCTATTCTTGAACTATCGTTTATTTTTATTCTATCGCTGAACAATCGTTTTCATTTACAATAGATTTATCGATAAACTTTATAGACGAAAAAAGAAACAATTCTGGTTTTTAACTGGATCAATAAGATTAGGATATTGGAATTTCAACAAAACGTATTTATGAAATATGTCAGTTCAATGTAAAAATATCATTTACCATGATAATTTCAGAAGAAAGGTGGTCCCCGTAGGAAATTGGAATACTGTTCTAAATGTATTTTGTTTATATATATCCACATTCATAAATAAATATAACAATGTATTGAAATGCAATATTCTTAAAGTAATTCGTATTTAAAGAATTAAAATTTTAGCATAAAAAATAGAGAATCTCTTTGACTTGAACGTTGTCAAAATTTTTGAGTCGGATGGTCAATTTGGGGCCTAACGGCCGAGTGTCTGGTTCTCGTTGCCACAGATTTCGGGTTCTAGTCCCGGCCGTCTCATGGATGCCTGTAGTGGTTTGGAATCCACCTTAAACAGTAGTTCCTGGTCTAATATGACTGTTGGCGTTAGGGCTGAGAACCCTACTCATTTAAAAAATCCATCTCTTGTCTAGAAATCTGCCAGAAGGCAGGCAGATTGTCTTGGTCCACCATGGGTTGTAGTGCCGGGAAGTTAGTTAGATAAATAATTTGGTTAGATTAATTTTTTGGTTTGTTAGATAAATTATTTTAATAATTAATCATTTTTTTCCCTACATTTATTACAGTGGACTAATTTTGTTGAGTTTCTAATTCATTGACATCTGATGTCACCGTATAGTAAATTTCAAAACAGTAAATTTTGTTCAAATAGTAAATTTTGTACTTCACATATATAATAAATTTCAAAACAGTAAATTTTGTACTTCACAAATATAATAAATTTCAAAACAGTAAATTTTGTTCAAATAGTAAATTTCGTACTTCACAAATGCAGTAAATTTCGTTCTACAATAGAAGTAAGCGAAGATGCATTTTTGAAATTTCAAGTTTAATCTAAATGTTTGCGTTCCATTGTAGAGTATAATTCAAAATATTTTAAGTGTAATATTGCTTTTTATTGAAATTAATATGCTAAAATAAAATTATACAAATTTTGTACTATGTTTTTTTTCAGGGTGTATGAAAATGAGATACTGTATGCGAATGGCGATACTTTTATTGATCCTCAGAATCCTTGTTTGAAGTGTATGTGCAGAAGTGGATCCTTATTGTGCACAACTGTAGAATGTGAACCAATGAAACCATGCATGCAAAGTGCTTTAGTAACTTTGAATGGAGAATGTTGTCCAACTTGCTCAATGTGCGGTCCACACCGTGAAGGATCTCATTGGATGGAAAGTCCTTGCCACAACTGTTCCTGCTATGTAAGTATATCTTACTTTATGGGACATTAATTTTTGAGAATTCATACCAAAATTGTACACTGATTTATAATGTTTTTCCATCAAACATTGTCATTTTTAACATTTTTATACAAAACATTACTTATTGCATATTATCTATTAATCAATTGAATTAATTTATTCTTTTGATTTAAAAAATTTCAGGTAACAGAAATTAAAATGGGGTTAAATAGTTGTCAAATAGTTTTTCTTTTAAATAATCAATTCAATTTAGATGCATTAATTCTTGCGCTATGACAGCCATTTTGCTACAGTCCGATTGGCTAATCTACAACTTACTACTATTCTTATAACTTCTACTTTTCTAGTACACAAATTGCTTGTTAATTTTATTTTAAAAATATATTAGCATTGTAATCATATTTCATCCTACTAAAAGTTCGAAACCACAAGATTATAGTTATGGAGGTCACTTAAAGTAAATATTTGTCATATTCTAATCACTTACGATAAACTACTATATAAAAATACTATTGTTTGATCCGGATGCATTTAGGTGGATTATATGCACTATGGCTTATTTTCCATTTATATTTGCTTGTAGATTTATTTTAATAGTTATGTGCATATTCAATACGAAGAACAATTTAAAAAAATACTTATACGAAAATGCATAATAATATTTGTTTTATATTTACTTTATTTCTAATTTTCAGCAAAGAAATATTCAAAACTAAATTTTTCTTTAAATAGCTTTTTTTCGAATTTTATTATATCAATAAGTAATAAACATTCTTTTCTTTTATATATTGTTTATGCGTTGTAAAATTATACGTTATTACGTATAATTTTGTTTATTACTGTTTTTATTGTTTATACGTTGTAAAATTATACATTACTACGTATAGTTTTGTTTATTACTGTTATTATTGTTTATGTGTTACATGTTATTAATTATACATTTTTATACGTTGTTTTATACGTTAAACATTCTTTATTCGTAATAAACATTTTTTTTATATATTATAACGATACGTAATATACATTGCTTACTTTTGATCTATAACAATGATTTTTTTAAACAATTAGTATATGAATTTAGAAGGAATGAGTTTCAAAAGTTTTCTTTCTTAAAAGTACAAAAATGAAAGTAAACAATGTATATTCAGGGTGGAAATGTTCATTGCAATGTAATCAACTGTCCACTTTTGACATGCCAATATCCAGCGAGAGGAAATGGAGAATGCTGTCGACGTTGTGAAGGTAAAAGTTTATTTAATAATAATTATTAACTTTCCGTTTTTTTTACGTAATTATTATAATATATATGTTTAAAAATCAAAATAAAATTTGTAATAAATATCATGGAATATTCTTTAAATTATATTCCTCCATAGTTTTCGAATTACTATTTACTTTGATGTTGAATTTTAAAATTTTGTTATATTACTTGTATGTAGAAAATAGGTATTCAGTCTCAGTGTACTTTAAAACTCAATATTTAATTAACGTTTCAACAATAAATGGAGACCGGCTGTGCTACATTGAAATTGACTGAATTAAGCTTTATATAGTTATGAACAAGAGAAAACTGAATATATATATATATATATATGTGTGTGTGTGTATTGCCAATTTTATGATTATTTCATAAAATTGGCAATTGTTTTTAGTGCATCAATTTACACGTTATCTACTTAAATATTTAGTAACATATTGCACATACATATTTAAAAATAAAATAAATACATTATTACATAAATATGTATCATGAGTTTGCATAAATGAAACAAGAATTAGTTAACTTTTCGACCCATTTATCTTTAGAAAGTGACTGGTTGGAGTTTTATGGGCCAGTTTTGACCAAATTGAAACTGGAGTTTCGTATTTGGCTTAGATTAAGCTGTGGATTGGGTTTTCCGAATACTTACAATTGTAAAAATAACAGATGTGTGAAAATGTTGAACGTTTGTAAAACGGTTGTAACAAAATGTCTTTTTCTGTTTCTGTTAACTTTTTTAATTTTTGCAGATTGTGAATATAGTGGAAATTACATAAGAAATAGTGAATCTTTTAATCCTGAAACCTGTGTTGATTGTAATTGTCAGGTAATAGTATTAAAATATCTAAAACTTCTATTACGTATGAAGTGTGTTGACAAATTTCCATGTCTGTGTTTTTTAATACGTGTACTATGCTTCTGTAATTTCTATTCACTTTTTAACACTAATAATAATTTAACAATGTTGTCACAAAGTATGTTATTAGACAGTGATTATTATAAAAAGTGCAACTTCTAACTTTTCGGTGTGCATTCTCATAAAAACATGGATATGTTTTTCAACAAATCAACTAAGAATTTATATTTCTACTAAAGTTTAATTATTAAAACATTAATTAATAACTTACTAAACATTAAACATTAATTAGTAACTTATTAAGAAGTGCTTATTTGAGAAACACGTTATATGTTACAATTTTGAAACAATATGATTTATCACGGAAACAATGTTTAAAATTATATCCTTTAAAATTTTCAGAACATGAAAATGATCTATTTTGATGTTTTCTATATGAAAAGTGTAGTATCAATAAATTGAAATTCATTATTGTAAATAAATTGAAATGATCAATATTTTTTGGATGATATTTCAAAAGTTACTGAATAAAATTTTAGATTGGAAAATTTGTTTTGTAACGTTTTTATTCATTTCTTATTCAGTAGAAAGGGAATATATCTTGCAAGAAAATCGATTGCTTTCATCCTCTTTGTAATGATCCCAGAAATCGTTATGAACAATGCTGCAAGCACTGTCAGAAAGGTACACAAATTTCATATTATATTTGATTATTTGTCTTCTGAAAAAGATAATTTCAAAAACTCAATAATAATAATAATAATAATAATAATATACAATTCTTACAATTAATATAATTTATTTTTCTAGGATGCCAATATGATGGGAAAGACTATGAAGATGGAAACACTTTTAACCCAAGTTTTAATCCTTGCTTAAACTGTTCTTGTGAGGTGCGTTTTTTATCATCTAAATTTTAAAATCTAAGAATTTTGACAAGAATGAATAATCAATCTGTTTCCGTATAAAATTAAATATTCATGATTAATTCTACTTCAGAATTACTGTATAAAACAGCAAATTATTAACGATTACTATCTATTTTCAAATACCCTCCCCACACATACAGATAAGGAAGTTAAAAAAATCATACATAAGCGCATTTTATTGCCTTGCTCTCTGTAATTCTTTAATTATTTATGACAACATAAAAATATGATTTGTTTGCCATTCACCGAATACAGTTTAAACCATATTAGGGGTACTGATTTTTTTCTACTGTCTTTTATAATATATGGAGGATCGTTGCTGATTGATTGCTGTATTTATCTTTGGTAAATTTGTTTGTTATTCTTCGTTATAATGCTAAAATCTCAAAGACAATGATTTCTACTCCTCTGATAATGCTGCGTAGTACCTAACTAGCCAATTAATTAACTGTACTGTTCGCCATACAAAGTGTTGTACAATGAAGAATAAGAAATATTGAAACCCTTTTTATTAAACAAATAACGTGAGACACAAGGAAAATTTACAACTTCATTCCCCTTATGAAAACATGCATATATATGTAATTGATATGGGCTACAATAACCTATCTACATGATTTGATTTTAAATAAAAAAGGTCTTGAACTATGATTTGAGTATGTCAATTCATACTTCTTCCGCTGTAAACCCATGAACTTCGTAAAGTTCATTTTAGTAGCTACTAATAGTCAATAATGGGCAGTTATTGGGTGATCGTTGACCAGATATGTTCGATGGACAGCAAATTTGGTGAACAAGTAGGCCATAGAATTTGTGAACCTAGCATATATTAAAGAATTGTTGCTCGTTACGTCATACATGTAGTTTCACATTGCCTTGAAAATTGGCCTTGATAATTGGTCAACAGACTCCAAACTTCAGGTATCCATGAGACTGTTGAACAAACCACCAATCCGTGATAAGCGGATGGGAGGAAGTATCATTCTATCGCGACTCCTACCATGATGTTAGGTGATGGACAGATAGAGTTGTAAAAGCAATATTTTATATATTTATACTAGTTTTCAAAAAGTAAAACAGAATACCATTTATCAACTTAAAATAAGCTAAATAATTTTGTACTGTAGTTCAAATGATGTTTGGCGTTGACAATTAAAAATGGATAAATAATGAACTTAAATTTCAATAACAATGCATTTAAAAAACCCACATTGTGTCCAATGTTCTGTTTATTTTATGAATTATTTATAATGTAATGTAAGTGATCAATTCCGAATTTATGAAAATTCACATGCAGGCTTATTTTAGAAAGGAATTGTTCGATGTCAACCTGTAAAGTGCTTAGAACCGGAAGAAAATTGTGAAATCCCTCTATTTCCTCCTGGTGGATGTTGTCCTCACTGTCCAAGTAAGAATTGCTCCAGAAGTTATACAATTACAATTGCAATTTATTACAAAATTACAATACTATTATAATTAAACAAAAAATTCCATTAAAATGAAAATTTTCTTTATAGAATTTTGATATTTAATTTCAATTAAATGTATCAAATCATTTATTAGAATTTTTTAATTGAATAAATTGATTTTTAGATTATGTAAATCAGATAAAATTAAAGAAGTTTTTATTGACTTCTGGAGTCATAACAATACTTTGATAATCTTAGTAAATTGTATATTAATTTATCATGTATAATATCACATTTTATTTTCATATATATCGAACGCGCAATACAAATCAAAAAGAAAATGGACCGAACAATCTAAAAATCGATTTATATGTATTATACGCAAATATGTATTGTATATTGTAAGTTCGTAAATATTATATACAATCTAAAAATCAAAGCACAATCAGTTTATATAACACAATCATTATAAATAGCATTCACCATACATAAATTTTCATTTGTTTCATTGTTAATCACATAAAAAAAAAGAGAATGAAATTAATAAGGTGAATTAATTCAGTATCCGAAGTGCGCATGAGTTGCAGCATTGAAATTGAAAATCATTTGACTTACATAAGCATCAAATGATGATCGACAAAAATTGCAGTTATAGATGAAAAAAATAATTAAAAACATATATGCGAGATATACAACGACGTGATGAGAACAAATTGTCCAGGAAATCAACAAAATAATAAGTATAAAAAAAATTATAAAATATAAAAAAATATTATAATATATATATAAACAAGAAGGCATGATTGTTGTTTTGTTATCTAAATTAGTTATGTATTATATATCCTTATATCAAATATGAAATGTTAAGAAAGCCATCAAACATTATTTCTTTAACATTAAGATAATATACTATACTATATTTTACTACAAAGTATATTATAGTACATAGTATACTATAATATACAGTATACATAGACAAAACACGTTAAATACAAATTAAACAATCTGTAGTGTTGTTGCTTCGAGCGGGTCCCATGTTGGGCGCCAGATTGTAGTGTTGTGGGTTGGAGCAACTAGATTGTAACTTAGTGAGGTTAGGTTGAGACTCGAGACACAGTTTTGAGAACACACAGCTTTATTTACATACGCACAAACACCATATACATACAATATTTAACACATTTAAAAACATATAATTATAGATTCGTGGAAGGATTCCACTTCTAAGGCGAAAATAAAGATACTACGGTACGCATTGGATGCGCGAAATATACTTCTTTTCGAGTGAGAGTCTGTAGGCCAACTATTAAGCAGAGTTGCGTTGAATATATTTCCTCTCAGGATTAGACATTACAAACTAAACGTTTCTCAGCGGCAGAGCCGGTTGCGCTGCACTTTCTCTAGGGTGAGATTCTCGAGCCCTGCTGACCGTTTCTCCTGAATACCACAGGGGGTGTTCTTACAGTGTATAGGAGGAAGCAAGGTTACAAATTTAAAAAATTTACATGAGCGTCTTTTTTGCTTTCTTTTTAGAATTGATTTATTGAAAATCGAGAGGATCGATAAAAAGCCGAGAAATTTTATCAGGCTGATAGACAAAATTTGGTGACCCCCCCCCCGACTTAAATCAAAACTATTATTTGAATGGCATTAATTATTATGTAACGATTATATAAATAATATGTGTTATTATAAGCTTAGATGTCACGTTTTTATAAATTTATGAAATATTGTTGCTGTATTGCCATTTCAGATTTTAACATACATTTGAATTACTAATCTTATCAGCAAATAGAACCATCCAACTATTGTTGTGTGCATTTTTGAGTATTATAATCTTAACTAAAATATTCTTTATTTTATAATTATCAAGTTAATTTTCTTATAACTATGTTGCAAAGTTTCTGTGTTATAAATATTTCCGTATTGTATTTCCATCCTATGTACTCGTTATTAGAATTTAGTATAATATGTTCAAAACAAATGAATAGCTAAATATGTGTTATTTTCCCAGAATGCACATATAATGGAAAAGAATACACTAATGGACAAAAATGGAGGAGTTCAAACCATTCTTGTGAAACTTGTGCTTGTTTGGTATGCATTATTGCTATATTTTTTTTAAATGTAATTTTTTTTTTCAGTCAACTTATAAGTTTATGTATAATTTAATCTGCAAATTATAATACATGGCTTTATGTCTTAATTTAAATAACATATTGCTAATTAGTGTGTAATTTTTGTGAGTTTTTCTAAAATATGTGCATGTTTCAGTAATGCTAATCATACAAATTTGATTTTAATGTTAAAACGTATTTTGAATAAATAATTGTTTACTATTCCATTGCCAATATCAAACAAGACAGTTACGACAGTGATGTTTACAAATTTGTGCATTATTTTGTTTCAAAACACTCATTTATTCTTTTCCTCCAAAAATTGACTTCTATTGACCGCTTAAAGGGTTAATTTATAAATTAGGCAGCCCGACTCATGGCTCAGTTGCAACGCGCATCGCTGGTGGGCATTAGGGGGAGGTTTAATCCGCTGGCGGCTTTGTTGTAGACACTGTTTCCGAAAACGAGAAGACTCGAGGGAGTTTTAGATGTTCAGAATCTTGCCTCGTTAGTCGAATTACCCGGTGGGAGTTTTCCGGGTTTTCTCCCATACGATAAGCAAATACGGGGGGGTTCCCCCTAAAAGTCCTTCCGGAAGGCACTCACTTCCTTCTTCAGCGTCACGGAGCCAAATCAGACTTCTACCTACGGGTGCTCCATCACAACAGAGGCTGCTCCCCTTTTTCCTCCTTCAATGGAACCACACAAGTTCATAGACTTGATCTAGATGTTGCTGTCTACAAAGTGGAATAAGAAAAAAAAATTATGTACAATGCCAAAGTAATGTAAAATTCAATAAACAATTGATTAATGTCAATCAAATTTCATGTTTTTATTTTAATTTATTAACAAATAAGACACAAAAACAGTTTGTACCTTTGGATGCCAGTAACATAACAAATATTGCATTCTGAATTTTTATGAATTATTCGAGTGTAATTCAGTGTATGGTAAGACATATAATCAAGTAAATATATATATATATATATATATATATATATATAACGTGTGTGTGTATTTAATTCTTGTTAATTCAAATACATTTTAATGTGTTATACATTCTTATCAATTTGTATCAATTTTATACATTAAAAAACATTACTTGTTTTTTGTCAAGAAACCTATTGTATGCACGATGTGTAAAAGTCGTTTCTTTTTAATTTTAATTTATTTTGTTTGGTCACCTTTATAATTAATTTTTGACTCTTATAACATTTTAACATTTAATATACCATTTTAAGCATTTTTTATGTGATTATTATCGCTATATTTTTAAAAAGTTCACAAAAAATAAATTACAATTTTTTAAAAAGTTTAGCCTATGTAATGAGTTTTTAATTTTTAATTTATTTTTGGATAGAATGGTATTGTGTCATGTTCTGAAAAAGAAAATTGTCCTGGACAAAAGTGCACCCATGGTCATATACCTGAGGGAGATTGCTGTTCTCCATGCATTGGTAATAAACAGAATACGATTT
Source organism: Caerostris darwini (assembly GCA_021605075.1). NCBI lineage: Eukaryota > Metazoa > Arthropoda > Arachnida > Araneae > Araneidae > Caerostris > Caerostris darwini. The sequence goes on from BPLQ01011449.1 coordinate 979,792, forward strand.
TTTCCCCTTTAAAACATCAAATAACTTTGACCATCAAAAAATAACTGTTCAAATTATGTACACTGTCAATAAATATCATTGTAGTAATGAATATCATCAATGTTAATAAATATCATCAATGTTAACGAATATCATAAATGAATGAAGAATACATTGACATTAATTATTTTTCTTATCTTCATTAATACTAGATTGTAAGTATAAAAGCTACACAGTGTTGGATAAAATGCAGTTTTCCCCACCGGATGACTCTTGTGCACGGTGCATATGTAACAGAGGAAACATAACCTGTGTGAGAGAAACTTGTCCACAACTTCTTTGTACTGCCACAGAACTCCCACAGGGTGCATGTTGCCCAGTGTGCAAAGGTTAGTAATATATTGAATATTTGTTATTTAATTTATTGTTGTTTTATTATATTAAAATCAAAAATTGAATTATAAAAAGAGCATAATTCGAAATATTTTATTAAACATGAAAATACAAATTAAAATCCCCAAAGATTGTAAGAACTTATTGCATAAATGAAACACTTTAAATGAGGTGATGTTTCTTTTCCAATAGAATCTTGTTTGTTTTTATTATTTGAAAATACTTAACTGACAACTTCTCTCTCTCTCTCAAATATTAGGGAAAAGCATCGCAAGAATTACATTTCGGAGCTTACGCAATAACTATTTTAAGCAATAATCTGGAAATTAAATAATTAAGCAATAACCTGGAATTCAAATAAATCGCATAAGGATATTAAATGCAGTATATTAATATAAATTACAAAAACATGTATTTTTTATATAAAATTTCTTGAAAATTTATTTATAAGGCTTGATTTATATATCATCAGAATGTACTGCAAGGTGAGAATTTTTTAATTTTTTTCTTAAAAATTTTCAATTACTCAAATTTAACACATTAACACTGAAACACTGCTCCTGACTCGTAACCTAATACTTTTGTGTGCACCTAGAGTTGGGTGGATTGAGGTCTGAATCCTCTAGTAATGTGCTAATGGTTCGAATCCGCTAGTAATGACAATATAAAGTGCTTTTATAAATGATAAGACTCGATGGCGATTTAAACAACGCATCTGATCAACTACCGGTTTTCTTACATACGACACGCAAATATAGGTAAGTTTTCTGTTAAAGTCTTCTTCAAAGTCAACGTCCTCATTTCAACATTGGTCGGTGGGCTCTTCAAGCTAAACATAGTGGAACAAGATACCCCCAATATGCAACAAAAAGAAAAGGGAGAAAAGTCTGCAACAGCTAAATTTTCGTATAGATTTATTTTATTGATCTATACGAAAAATCTATATGAAAAATAAAACTGTAAAATTTAATTGATTTACATAATCATCACTATTTAGTGTAGAATTAACTAGATACAGAAAGTTATAAATCAAAAGATAAAAAATCATTTAGATAAAAAATATTTGTATTAAAATAAAGCTAAATATAATTTTAAAAGCATTTTTTTATACTTTAAAGTTGCTCGACACGTAGCCAAGTGGTAACATGTGCAGCCAGTGGGCAGGGGGGTTTGGATTTGAATTTGTTGGCATCATTTGTTGCAATGACTGCTTTCAGAAGCAAAGAGATTTGATTACGATTCTAGCAACTTGAGTAAAACGCTCGTATTGATAGTCATACTGCCGGGTGGGAATTTTCCAAGTTTTTCCCATACGACACCCAAATATGATGCAGTTACCCTCAAAAGGCTTCCCGGAAGGCAATTCCTCTCCTCATCGTTCGTCAGTGGGTTATTCTTAGCTTACATATGTGACTCACTGATGTTCAACAAAGCAAAACGAAAATATAAAAATTATACTATTTGGTGAAATCTTTATTAAGCTGGTTTTTAACTATATCGATAAGTTTTTTTTAAATTTAAGTTATTTTAAAATTTTTATTTATTTCTATGAAAATCTTTATATCTATAAAGTAATAAACTAATAATTCATGAATATATTCAACAGTTATCGATTTCGATTTATTTTTTAAGAGCAATTGGAATGACATAAAGCAGTCAAGTTGGTTTATTAGTTAGCGGTTGAGTTGGTTTATGGTTATATTTTTAAAAAGGGATTAAAACCCTACAATTTTAACAAATTATCTTGCTTTGTTTATTTTTAATCAATTCTAATGTATTTCTCATCTCTGCAGGCTGCACGAACAGTCTAGGTCAGCCTGTGGAGCATGGTCAAAAGTGGATTCATCATTCGGATGTGTGCCAAGAGTGCTCCTGTAGAGATGGCGCAAGTAAATGCGAGAGAATCGCGTGCAAGATTCCGTGCACGCATCCAGTAATGAGACCGGATGTTTGCTGTCCGGAATGTAATGGTACGTGCATAGTGTACGAATTTTATTCATTGAAATAAATTATGTTCGTAAATTGTGTTTATGAACATAAACTCTCAATTCAAATCTAAGTTTACAAGAGATTATAATAGAGATAAAAGAGATTGAGATTAAAACTATATTTTCATTGAAAATACAATTAAGTGTTTTATGCTGACATATCGCTTATTTCTTTTTAGCAATAAATCTAATTTAAAAATTGGATGATAAATCTAAATTAAAAAGAGATGGTTTTACTTTCTTGCTTTTTAAATATTAAACAATATTTGATAAAATAGTCCAATAATTAAAATTTAACTTGGAATGTTGGGTAAGAAATCTAATTTGAAAATTTGCCACTCTGGTTTTGAGGAAAGTTAATGGAAATTCTCTGTCTAATTTTGGTAATGAAATTAGAGCTTTTGGTAATTAGTTAAATGAGTTATTATGAAGGATTATGTTTTATAGATGGTCTTTCTTTTATAGAATATTTTATAAGCTAGAATAGAATTGTTTAATATTTTTAAATATTAAACAATATTTGACAAAAAATTGGTCCAATAATTAAAATTAATCCAACTTGGAATCTTGGGCCATAAATCTAGTTTCAAAATTTGTCTCTCAGATTTTGAGGAAAGTTAATGGAAATTCTCTTTTTAATTTTGGTAATAAAATTAAAGATTTTAGTAAATAGTTAAATTAATTATTATTAAGGATTAAGCTGGCGAAATGGTCTTTCTTTCTTTTATAGAGAGTTTTATAAGCGACGATTTCGATTTTTAAATATTAAATAACATTTGATAAATCATTCAATAATTAAAAGGCATGCTCTGCATGTTCTTAAAATTTGCCCAAAATGCACTCTGTGCAATTTGGGAGAGGACATGGATTCATCCCACCTTCCTGTCTGCCCTGCAATTGTTTCCTCAACTGTGTAGGATCGTTACTGCAAGGCTAGGGCCCTTATGGGCTAAACAAACATGTCTCTATGTGATTTCCTTCGTTTCTCGTTGTTGTTATTATATTCCTTGTATTCTTTTTATTTTTGCTTATTGTAGCCTCCCATTGGAAATCAAAAATATAATTAAAATTAATCTAACTTTGAATTTTTTCCCCCTTGTTGTCTACAAGTAAACTTACTTTTTGTATAAAAATTTGTTAAATTAATTTATTTTTTTGTATAAAGTATTTTTTTTTCTGGTTCCTTAAAAGCTCAAGAAATTTGGTCTTTTTCTATGAATTTTTGTATTAATTAATTTAAAAAAAATGGATAAAAAAAATTTAAAAAACGTAGATTTTTTTTCTCCAATCAACACTAAAATTACTATTTCAAATTGATAAATAGGAAATTAAAACAAACTATTATTTTAGTAGGAATTTAATAAAAACTTTAAAATCGATCAAGAAAGATTTTCTCAAACTCTTATAAATAAAAAATTATTGCTATTGTCAAAATTTTTTATTTACCATCATAAATTTGTGTATAGGCTGCCAAGTTTTAGGAAGAATTTATCCAAATAATGCCGAAATTCCTTCAGCTGACTCTTGTCGAAAATGCTATTGTTATAAAGGTAAGGAATAAGTACATACAAATATTTAATTTTTATAATACTTACAAATAATAATCATAACTTTTCCTTGTTGTATATATGATCTCATGCATGCCCAATAATTTTAAATAACATTTAAAGTACTGTCTCATTTACTTTTTCATTTCATTGACTTTTTTCAGGGAAACATATCTTAAACTCATCTGAATTACGCTGTACTCTATACTTATATACTACTCTTAAATTAATACTGATAACCTCTATACATACTGATAGAGGTTAGATACTAATAATATCGATAACCTCTATACTACTAATCCCTACCTACTAATAACCTCTATACTTATATACTACACCTATAATAATACTGATAGCCTCTATAGATACTGATAGCGGTTAGATACTAATAATATCGATGACCTCTATACTACTAATCCCTACCTACTGATAACCTCTATACTTATATACTACACCTACTCTGCATATCTTTTTAATACAAAATAATAGAGGAATTTCATACAACTTCTTCTATACTTATATACTACACCTACTCTGTATATCTTTTTAATACAAAATAATAGAGGAATTTCATACAACTTCGTCTATACTTATATGCTACACCTACTCTGCATATCTTTTTAATACAAAATAATAGAGGAATTTCATACAAATTTGTCTATACTATAATATCTAGTGATGAAGGTTAGATAGTAATAATACCGATAACCTCTATACTATTAAAACCTACCTACTAATAATCTCTATACTATTAACCCCTACCTATTGGTAACATCTATAATTATATACTACACCTACTCTATGTCTTTTTATTACACTCTAAAATAATAGAGGAATTTTATACAATTTTATAAAAAAAAATTCTAATTCATGAAAAAAAAATATTTCAAGACTTTTTTTAAAAATAAAATTGAACAATTTTATAGGAAATATGGAGTGTGAATCCGTGAGTTGTCCTGTGATGACTTGTGAAAACCCGCAAAAGCATCCTGGAAATTGTTGCCCGACTTGCGAAGAATGTCATTTTCAAGGCGTGGTCGTCAAGGATGGCGAAACCTTCCAACCACAGTCTGATTCATGCTATTCTTGCACTTGTGATGTGAGTACAGAATTTGTTTCTGTTGCGAATTTAATTTTTAAAGTATTTTTCTTCTTCTTCAATGCTGCAACAGCCCCATGGTGGGCCAAATTCCAAAACATGAGATGTTTTCTTTTTACGGGTAGGGTTGTCAATCCTACGCTCAACTCTCTACAGTTATATTAGACCACGATCTACGGCTTAAAGTGGATCCCGAACCAGTACAAACACCCTCCGGCACTCGAACTCGAAACCTGTGTCACCGAGTACCGCTTTTAAAGTATTGCAGATCAACAATTTATGTAAATGTTGCTTCAAATTATTTTAATAAATTTAAATTAAAACATATATCTTAAGAAAGTAGAATACTTCACTGAGATTTAAATTCTCTAAACAAAGCAATTCTATGTTATGGAAATGATGGTCCAACATTTTTTATACGCTGTATAATCCGACACTTTCACTAATCCGACATACCTGTTTGAACTCGTGACTTAGTGATCAACCATTCTTTCCTGATAAAACTAAACCCTTCCTCTTAATTTGTACCCGTTTTCCCTTATGTTGGCCTCCAGCAGATTGTGTCCTTAATTTGCTACTACTCAATAATGTTTTAATATGTTATAAAATAGTACAGTATAAGATATACTGATATATTATAAAAATTAATTTAAGATATATATATATATATATATATTGTATTTTTGCCTTAGTTTTCATTACAGTTCAGATGTAGTACAGTGCAGTATATATTTTCCTATTGAACCTTTGTAGTCCGACACTCACTGCATTCCTACAGTTGTCGGATTAGAGACAATCCACTGTACTTGTTATATGACTCCTCGTTAAATTGTGGTTTTTCTGTGTCTATCTATATGCGCGATATAATGAGGAATTACTGTATTTCCAAATTTTTTATTATATTTCAGAGAAAAATGCTTTTCTATCGTAAAGCATTTTTTAAGTATTTCGACTGTTCCTTTTCTATTTTAAAGTCTCAAAAAATAAGACCTTTTATTTTATGAAAGTTATAATTTGAAGATGTATTTCTTAAAATACATTCTATAAGCTAATTTTTACATAATATTTCATAACATTTGATTTCAGACAAATTTTAGCATACATTTTTTTTTGTTTAATCACTAAAGAAAAACAAAATGACTACAGAAAAAGAATTTTTCTTTTTTAAAAGTTTATATTAGAAATGTTCCTCCCACTCCAAACAATTTTTTATTGCTGAATGGTAAAATTGTTATTCTATTAAAATTATTTTTCCTGAAACTCTCCTTGAAATCGCAAACTGTTTTTCCCGTTTTAAAATATATCTATATACTACATCGAATATAACTGTATATTTAATATATATCTATATTATTTTTTACAGAAACTGATAGAAACACACCCTTAATAAATCTGAGAATATTTGAGTCGACATTATTTTGCAAGGTTGTTTCTTTAATAAATTTATAAGTATTACTTTTTGTAATTTCAAATTTGAAATTAATTCAAATTCATTTAATCATGTTTTCAATTTTAATTGTTTTTTAAAAAGGAACATTTTTCTCCGTTTACTTGCAATGGGAAATGCAAAATACTCTTCTTAATATAATATAAAAGAAAATGTAAGTATATACATTAAATAATGAACAATAGTGCACTCAGAAATAAATTAACAGTATTTAACACTCACGATTTCTAACAATAATGATGGGATTTTAGTAAAAGTAAAGTTTTACACTCCGTTTCTAGTTACTGGTTATTTTGCAGATTATGTGAATAGCGAAAAGTCATTTCTTAGCCTATATTATTGCTATCTGGATGTTATAACTAAAAATGATTCTGTTGTTTGTCTATACTAATTTTGAAAGGAGAATATTTACCTTTTTTATTAAATTTACAGGTTTGGGTGAATTTAACATCCAGATGGTGTCCTATAGATTAAGAAAATGCAAGCTATTTACATAATTCTGAAGAAAGCGAAGGCAAGTATTGAAGTCATATACCATACAAAGTTTGTTTAAACATCTGCAATATATGTAAATAAACAATGAAACAAAATAGAATATTTTTCTTTTCATTATTTAAGTTTCATTTTTTATATATATTATCTCTTTTTTATTAAAAAAATTCCTTTTCGACTTAGTTATGTATCAACAATTATATTGTTATTGTAGGCGTTAAAAAGAGTTTGAAAAACAAAACGTCATAATGTCAAAGCTTATTTTGACAGTTTTGGTATTTCTTTTAGCATCATTAGTTAAATTTTATTATTGCTTTTATAAAACAAAAAATTGTGATACAACAGTCTTCAACTTGTCAGTTTGATGTATGTATGTAGGTATGTATGTATGTATATATATATCTTGAAAAATAAATGTTTACTCTATTTTAGATGCATAATTTTCATAGTTATCATTGTGTGTTTTGGTAGTTCAAGTGATTGCAAATTTAACAACAAAAACCGTGTAAAGTTCAACGAAACGTTCTCCCCTATAAATAATTTCTCCCTCTCCCATACTATATCCCTTCCCCTCATAAACTCATCCATATAATTATCACATTTCGTATATCCAGAGAAGGGAAAGTGGAGAATTTCTGTCAGAAGAAGGGGTCTAATACTCAGGCAATATTTCATCAATGGCCGATAAATCGTTATATGATATCATTCGTAAAATAATTATTAAAAAATAACGGAAATTTGATATTTCAGTTCTTTGTGTAAATTATAACAATTTTTTCTGAAAATAGAATTTTAAAATAGCATTAAAAGATTGAATATACTATTTTAAAAAGCATAAAAGCTGAGTTCGTCGAATTAAATTATGATAAGCTTAAAGGAATTGCTGATTACTTCAGGTTGCAACATTGGCGAATTCTTCAGGGGTGCAGGAGTCTAGGATTAAACCTGTATATTTTTATTGTTAAAATGGCAATACTTTTTTTTTATTTATTTTACATCGGTCTGTCTATGAACAGTACAGCAGCGTAAAAAAAATAACTTCAACCATGGAACATTCACCACCCACGGAAAGTCGCCAAATTCGATAATTTCTTAATGAATGCTGATCCAATTTCGGAATTTTTTCACTTGATCTAGGTTTTGTATTAGAAGTATCCTAGCCATTTTTAGTGAAATTTTGACGTAAATTGAGATTGTTCATTGGCGAAAACGCACACAAACGTTGAGAAATATAAAGATAAGTTGTAACAGCCACGTATTATTACTACTCAATTAGGTAATACGCCTTTAGAGTCTACGAAGATTCCTGGTTCGAAACAGGATTTTGTTAGTTAGGTATTTTCATAAAAATAAACAGACATGTACTTTGTAAAAGCATTTCAAGTAGAATAGATTTGGCAGAATAGATTTTACCAGGTTTTCTTCACATCAAGTTTCCGTTGAGAATAACTCTAGAAAAACACTTTTTCCTATAAGAAATAATGTTTCTATTTCTATGTTCTGTTCATTAGTAAAACTATCAACAAATTAATAAATAATTTTCATTCATTTAATACTGATTAATTATTATTTTATTACTTATCTAAAAATTATTAATTACATTGAATGATGTATTTTATTTCTATTTTTTCCAAAGAAAGGTGCTGTCTATTGTGAAAAACGAAATGACCGTTGTAATCCTCAATGTACGAACCCCATCAAACTTTCCGGACAGTGTTGTCCAGTTTGTGATGGTAAGTATAATAGAAAATTACCATGAATAAATTGAAAATTATCATCTTACAAAAAAATATCCTGATAAAAGAAATAATTTAGAGTATTTTATTTATTAAAGAGAAGTAAAAATTACAGAAGAAATCATTCATAATTTTTTTATTTATATCATAAAAGTTTAAGCTATTTAGTATTATAAAAAAAATTGTGAAAATTTTAAAATAAGTATCTTTAAATATGTATATATGTATTTTTAAATGTGTATCTACTCTGAATTTTTTTATTTAAAAATTCAATAATTTCAACTCATGTTATATGATAATTTATTGTTAATTCAGAGTAGATGCATATTTTGTTTATGCTCTTTTTCGTTACTTTGTATGTTTATTCATTCATTTTAGATGATATTTATTTTTAGCCTAATTTTTTCGAAGTAGGCTTTAAGTTTTTAAACATCTTAATTTTAATTAATAAATGAGGACTGGATACTAAGAAAATTATATCGTTTCCTTTAAATTTTTTATCGTAAAACTGTTAAAGATTATTCATTTACAGAAACATTCATTAGTAGTCATTATCTACAGAAAAATCAAATCTTAGTATTTCAACAGTATAAATACAAGTTCTGTTGAATGTAAAAATCAACATTTCAACCAAATTTCATCTTTTCATATTTATTTAGGAGATGTGAACTCCTAATTATAAGATGCTCTAAATTTGTCATTGTTAAAATTTATAATTATTAATAACCTTTTGAATTTACCCATAATAAAACGTATTAATTTTAAAGTTCATGAAAGTTATAAAATATCCTTAACAATATGATGTGATTTATCCCATTTTACGATATAATATTATACGATTACGATAAATATAATAAAAAACTATATATTTTTAAAGAGCTAAATTTGTGTGATTGGTTGCCCTTTTCAATTTTAGGTTGTGAATATGAAACTAAGTCTTATAAAAATAGAGAACGCTTCACACCAAATACTGGTGATCCTTGTCTTCTTTGCGAATGCAATGTAAGTATTTTTTCTCTTCTTATTTCATGCATATATTAAGATAATTTAATATTTAGAATGGAAATAGTCACATAAAAGATTCCTTAAATATGCAATAAATAAATAACTTTGAGAATATTGCTTAACAAGCCAAAAAATTGTTAAAATGGAATTTCGATATTAAGCCCCCTCCCCTTCATTTCTTAAGATATTATGTATGTATTCTATTCTCTCCTTGATCTTTTCTGTTGTATTTCATCTCTCTATATATAACACAACTTGATGTAGCAGTTTATAGCGCACTGATATTTATTTGTGACTTGGTCTCAAAATGATCCTATGGGTAGTACACAAAATTTTTACTATGATAACGATATGTATGATTTGATTTAATATGTAGGAACAATTAAAAAGCTATTTAAAAAAGTAGCTTTTTATTTTTTAATGTTTATCTTTATAAATTAAAAATATCAGAAAAAATTTATTTACGAAAATTTAAATTTTTACATATTAATCGTAGCATAATTTACATTTTATAAAATTTATAAATTGTAATATTCCGCGTATTAAAATACAAAAGACTATCAATAATCTAAAAGAGAGAAATGTATTTTACTGTATCGATAATGACACTTTGATAACATGTGGGCAATCAATATGATTCAAAAATATTATTACGTTATAAGAGCATTATCACAGATACACAGCATACTGTAGGAAATTACATTTAGAATATGATTAAAATGAAATAAAAAATGCAGTTTTTTAAAATAGTGTTTTTTCCCCATAAGTTCGAGCAAATAAAAAACTGCTTTTTAAAAAAAAATTTCTTTATTGTTTCTATATTTTTTTATTGTATTGCATAGAATATATAATATGAGATGTAATTTTTATCAAATACACATGTTCACTTTTAACAATATCTGTTAAAAGTAAACATACAAATGTCCACTTTACAATGCATTTTCTTTTTCATTTTGTAGAATGGGAATGTTCGATGCGTTCAACAGTCCTGTCCAAAGCTTAATTGTCGGAACCCCAGGAAGATTCCAAACAGATGTTGTGAAGAATGTGTTGAATATTGTGTGGATGAAAACAATGAACAGAAAATTTATCAGAAAGGAGAAGCTTGGATATCACCTGAAAATGAATGCAACGTTTGCACTTGTACGGTAAGAAAACGTACCATTTAATTTTGCATTTTAACTATAGAAAGCATAACAGGAAATTATCGCTAGCATTAAGGCACAATAAAAAAGACTCTTTAATCTGACATCTTTGGAATAGGACATCTATCAGATTATAGTGTCCGAATTAAAGAGGGTCAAGGTCAGACTTATACTTGAGAGGATATCATATTTGTCAAAATAAATGTTATGAAGTTTTGCTGAAAATGCTTTGGCCATATTGAATTTAAAATAAATGATTGAACAAAACAGAAATTAATGAAATGTATAATTATATAAATGTTGAAAATTTTCAGGATTATATATTTAAAATAAAAAATATCGGCGACATAATTCAGTTTGCTTAATATTGTAAAGTGATTGCCTTTATTCACATTTTGTCTTTCACATGTAGGAATAAAGTAAGATATCTGAAGTAAATTAAAACTATGAAGTATCAACAAATTTTAGTTTCTTCTTTTTTTTATGTATATTGTAATGTAGTTATTAAAATATGGACCGTTTCGCAGGATTCTGTAATTCAATGTAGACGAACCGACTGTCCTTCTGTTCATTGCCAGCATCCTGCAGCTCCATTTGGAGTTTGTTGTCCTGAATGTGAACATTGCGAGTTCACTCATAGGTTGTATAGAAATGGTCAAGAATTCACACATGAAGATGATCCATGCCAAATATGCAAGTGTGAGGTATAATGATTTTTTATTAATACTAACAAGTATATGTTCAATAATTTTAATATATAGTAATATATTTACTTGTTATTGGATGATAGTGGTAGAAATCGGGGAATTTTTTTGGGAAAGAAAGACGCGGGATAAATTATTACATTGTTATTGTTTTCGTATCCCATTTGTATTTGTTATTTTTGTCGTATGAAAATCAAATATCGTGGTGCTCCCAAATAATATTGGCTATGTTGATTGCCAGCTCGAAGTATAAATCCTCATCCGATGGATGGTTCAGACAATACATAGCGGCTGCAACAACTGGGCAGTCAAAGACATGATGAGGAGTAAGTTCAACATCAGGGCAGTTGCCACATGTTTGGTATTTTTTAACGCCATCAGCAGAAATTTTCATATTTTTGTGGTGTTTCATCCTTAATCTTGTGAGAGTAGTAGCTGTTTTTCTGTCGACATTTAGTTCTGTAATTTGATATTTAGTTTTGATCTTAGAAAAAATTGTAAGTTTAGATTTTGACAAGGCATTTGCATCTGCAAAGGAAGTAAGAATGGCGGTCTGATCCAGACTTCTGGCATAATTACTACATTGAATAATTTATAAGAACACATTTAAAATTTATGCAACACTTTATATTCTGAGATTTGAAATGCAAGAAATGCATTAAATTTGTAAACTAATGTGATATTACTTCGTAACATTTTGGAATTCTGATTTGTAGAATTGTAATTTTTTTGAGAAATGATTTCATTTAATTAAATTGACATTATTAAGCTACATAAGTGTTGTCAGCAGGAATTATGTAAATATTATCAGCAAAAATACTATTTCAGAATTTGCAATCATGCAACGTTATAAAAAAATCGTTATAAATGTATATGTTATCTGCTTATATTTCGTATATCTTACTGTCAGTCGAGACAATCAAGTAAATGTAAATGATGTATGATATTTCTATGGAATTGTAATATTCATCATTTTCAACTTAATAAAATCAACGAATTCTGTTAATGAGATAATCGAATTTTTTAGGATGATTCTTATCTTTTGTTTGTCGTAAAATAGAAATATTTGTAGATTCATTAGTATTCATGTAAGGATTCTTTTAACTTAAAAATTGTAGAATATATTTATGCAAAACACGAAGTTGTTTTTATTTTAATAGACACTACTTTCATATCTTATATGGGTGAACGTCTCATTTATTATGTTTTATTAATAATCTATTTATAAATGTTTTATTGATAATTTATTTATTAATATTTTGATAATTTATTTATTAATATTTTATTGATAATTTATTTATTAATATTTTATTGATAATTTATTTATTGAGGTTTTTTGATAATTTATTTATTAATGTTTTATTAACTTATTAATTTAACATTATTATTAATTTAATTATTTATTATTTATTAATGTTTTGTTGATAATTTATTTAGAATGGTACTGTCACCTGTGATACAATTCTTTGTGACCCACTACCTTGTATGCATCCTGAAGAATTAGAAGGAATGTGTTGTCCTATGTGTAGTCCAGACGTGAAATGCCATCTAAAAGGGAAAACGTACGACGCTTGGGAAAATTTTCTTGATCCTGATAATTCTTGCAGTGAATGTGTGTGTGTAGATGGAATGTCTAGCTGTCATCCAGTTCTGTGCTTAAATACAGAGTGCCCGAATCCACAATTTGGTCATTGCTGCGAATCATGTGATGGTGAGAATAAAATGAAAACACCGTATCAAAATAACAGTAGTATTTCATTACATTCTATTAATTATAATTTTAAAAGAATTTGATAGTAATGTAAATTATTAAGTTACGTTTCTATGAAATCATATGTGAACCAATATTTAAATAGTTCATAATGATCTGAATAGGATATGATTATTCATTTAAAACTTTGCTTTTTGCTGAAAAATTAGATAATTTAATCGCAGATTGTTGTGTGCAGGTTGGGCAACCAGATTGTAACTGGGGGTAGTTGGGATGAGATATTTGAGGCACGGGTTTGAGAACTCACAACTTTATTTACATATATCATACACATACAATATTTAACACATTTAAAGACAGATAATTATAGATTCGGGGAAGGATTCCACTTCTAAGACCGAAATCCCTAAACTCGGTTTCCTCACCCGGTGAGAGTCTGTAGGCCGACTAACGCGCCGGGATGTGCTGAATATATTTCCTCTCGGGATGAGAGACTATAAACTAAACGTTTCTCAGCGGGAGCGCTGGTTGTACTGTATTTCCTCTCTGGTCAGAGTCTCGAGGCCGCCTGACCATTTTTCCTGAGCACCACAGGGGGCGCTACTGCCAATGTGTAAGAGGAAACACTATTACAAGGCATTATTAAGAAAACGTATCGAATAAAAAATGCTATACATTTTCTGTTTACTGTGCTGAATTGCCACACTTTAAAACTATAAACTACACCATGACACTACTATACCTAGAGTTGAGATTGCGCCTTTGCAGTTTGGAAACGAAAAATGCCGAACTATGGTGTGATTGAGGTTAAAGATGTGTTGGCCACAGTAAATGTGGCATATTATTATCAATAATTTTAATAATTTTCTATAAAAATGATAACCATGAAATATGCATTAAAAATAAACTTTAACATCTGGAGAAAACATTTGATATTTATAATAAGTGTGAAGAAAAGACTGTTATTATTGAAAATAGTGAAGAGAAAACAAACACATCACATATTTATAAAGTCTGCGTTGAAGAAATTTTTATTTTATTATATGATTGCTGTTTTATTAAAACCTGCATGAGGTAGTTCTAATTAAAAGTATTATAAAAGTAACTCGTTTATTTTTTAAATTAATTTTTTATTTAATTTTATGGGTGAATAGTGTGGCACTATATGTTTCGATATGTTGATAATTTTCGATATGAAAATAATATGTTGATAATTTTTGTTATGAAAATAATATGTTGATAATTTTCGTTATGAAAATAATGTGTTGATAATTTTTGATATGAAAATAATATGTTGATAATTTTCGATATGAAAATAATATGTTGATAATTTTCATTTAATCATTCACAGGTTGTTCTTACGGAGAAAAGAATTATGTCAACCACATTTCATTCAATGATCCTCTAAACTCCTGTCGTGTATGCCAATGTGAAAGCGGGGCGGTTTCATGTCAACAAGCTGCTTGTGGTCCTGTAGAATGCGAAAATCCTGTTCACGTTGAGGGAGAATGTTGTCCGGTATGCCGAGGTAAATTCATTTTAGTATTGCATTCACATTATTCTTCATTTCGTTTTATCATTACACTACTCTTTAAAAAAATTCTGACATGAAGATTGTTTATGTGATCAATATAGAATTGTTCATGCTGTATTTGAAATTCAAAACCATTTTTCTACATCAAGTAAGGATTTTTCGTGACAGTTAAGTAAATATTTTACATTTCCAACATTTGCAATAAGAAACATTGGCTCAAAAAATAATTTATATCAAGTAATAGAATATATTATCTATTTTTGGATACTTTTTATATTATTTTTATATCCTGAATTTGAATGGAGTATTTAGAATTTTTCGTGTATCTACGCTGAATATTGTTTGTTACATATCTATGATTTAATATTTTCATTTGATGGCAAGTAAATTTTAATATTATATTAAACAGGAATTTGAAACAATATTCCTTAAAAATATATAAAAACTTGTGTGTATCATGAAATTTTATAAAAATTTCCCTCATAATGATGATGTTTTCTATTAAAAATATTAATGAAGTCATTTTAATACCTAAAACATTGTATGTTTTCGTTTACCTTGCTGGTCTTGGAAGTGTTGCACACAAGGGGTTTATTAATAGTTCGGAATCCACGTTAAACTGCAGATCCCGGTCTTATTAGCCTAAAGTGTGCAAAAAATGACCGTAGAGTGACAGACCAAACCAAACAAAACCAGCGCAGATGTAATTGCTTAAAAATGTGTTATAAGATAACGTTTATGTTTATAAACCATTTTTTTTTTTTTTTTCATGTTTCTTAAATACTAAATTATAGTATTTTTTCTTAATTCTAAGTCTTTTCTGTCCAGATTGCATGTATAAAGGAGATTTCTATAGAGATGGAGAAAGCTTTCCTGACCCTGAGGATCATTGCAGTGAATGTCAGTGTCAATATCCTGAAGTCTTTTGCCAGAAACGTGGTTGTTCAGATGGTGGTTGCCTTGATGCCATGAATACAGGCTGCAGTGGAACAGATATGGGTAATAAGTTCCTTACATGTAGATGATATTTTTTATTTATGCCAGTATGTATTAATTCTTCATATTTTCGTCATTGAATTCTTTTAAGGAAAATATATTTATTTTAAAAAAACTTTTTCTCTTTCGTAGAATGCCTTTTTTACGATGGGATTTACGAGTCGGGAAGTGTGTTTACACACCCAGAAAACCCTTGTGAAGTTTGTAGCTGTCAGGTACGATATCAATTGATGTTTTACATTTCTTTATGAGAATTATTTAATTGTAGCAAAACATTCTTTAACTGTAACGTCTGTAATGATAGAAACTACTTATCTATTAAATTAATTTATTATATTATTTGCTTTTGAAAGTTTTGTTGCCTTCATTGTAAATTGCAGCTATTAATTATTTAATCATGAGCAGAAAAACTAAATTCTTGTTATATAATACCCTTATTATACCTATTTTTATTTATGGCTCTGAAACATGGACTTTGATAAGATCTGATGAGGCCCATTTGAGTATATTTGAGTTGGAGATTTTAAGTACTATTCTTGGAGGTGTTAAGGAAAGTGATTGTTGGAGAAGACTCAAAAATTTATAAATGCTATAAAGACCCCGATATTATAAAAATTATTAAGATCAATAGATTAATTGGTCTGCTCATATATTTAGAATTAATGATTTAAACCCTGTAAAAAGCTCGTTTTGGCAAAACCACAGGGACAAAGAGGAAGAGGACGCCCCAAGTTGCGATGGATAGACGCAGTTGAAAAAGAGTTTTCTGTACTGAAGGTTAAAAATTGGAGGACCATTGTCACCTAGAGGAATTCATCGATATCTCTTCAAAGGAAAGCTTTGGCCCACTCTAGGCTGTCGTGCTATTGACGATGACGACGATGATGATGATGATGATGAAATTATTTAATATTTTAACTAAACTGTAACTTTATTTTCTTTTTTGCTTCCAATTGAACTCATGGGCCTTTTGTTGCAGAATGGGATGGTTACTTGCTTCGAGCATCATTGTCCTGTGGTGCGTTGTTCTCATCCAGTACAAACTAACTGCTGCTCCTTATGTACAGAAGGATGCATGTTTTTCGGATCCGTTTACAAAGAGTGGCATGTCTTCCCTGATCCGAACGACTCATGTCAAGAATGTGTTTGCCAGAATGGAAATGTGACCTGTAAATCAAAACAATGTCCAACACCGAACTGTGAGCATCCATCGAAAGATGGCTGTTGCCCAATATGCAGAGGTAAGTTCGTTGAATGTTTACTGAATTCCAGAAAATCAGTATAATTTATATAGCTTTCTATTTTTATCGATTTTGATATTAAATCACATATAATGTCATTTTAAAGTTGTACGTCAGAAAATTGAAAAAGTGAAAAAAATTATGCCTGTTTTTAAAAATAAATTCGGATAAATTCTAATAACTCCTTCGTGATATATATTTATATCTATATACTTATATTTGCACATGCTATCACTAAAAGGCAAATTCGTTTATTTCATAAAACATTTAGTTATTGTACAAATAACTGAGAAAGTCATTTAAAGTTTGTAATAAATTATTGCAGTGGTATATATATAAAGAAAAATATATAGATACATGTAGTATGTTACAAAAATTCTGAAATTTTAACATTACAGAATCTGAAGGCATTGCTATTTTTTTTCGAAAAGATTAATTTCCTGCTGTCTGAAATTAAACATGCTTAAAATGTTCATATGATTTCTTAGGCAATATTAAATAACATATTAAATGACCCAGATGACGCTTTTTTTTTAAATTATGATTAAATTTTGGTTGAAGGGAAGGGATGGGATCTAGTTTGTTTCACACAAAGTTTATGAAATTTTGACATGTAGTCCATAAAATTTTAAAAGTATCCCCAATCCTCCTTAAATTGATAATTATACGAGCATGTTACCTCATACACCTTATCTAGTTTTGCTATAAAAAACTAATGATAGGCAGTTAAATTGCAAAATAAAAATGCAATTTCATAAAAAATATATTGCAACATACAAAAGTTTATTTATATTTTAAAACATGATTAATTGTCCCGAAATGAAATTTTATTGAATATTTTCCTTTTATTTTAACAAAACTTACGGAAGTTAAGTATATTACATTATTTACTAAAGCGAGCAATACCAAGTGATTTCAATTAGTATATTAATATAATGCATTGGCTTTCATAATGTTTAATTGGGATTAAAATTTGTTTTACTCAAACTTGAATGTAAAGAAATATTTCATGCATTGTCATTTAAAAAGTTACTTATTCTTAATTGTAATGTTTTTCTTTTTCTCAAAATAATGCAGATGTCTTGAAGAAATTTTCTCTTACAAATAAAATTTAGTATGTTTAATTTTCTTTTTCAATAAATTTCATATGCTTTTTTAAACATATAAAATTTATATTGTTAAATAAATATAAAATTAATATTGATTTATAATTTTTACTGTAATATAACCTAAAGAAAGGATTATGACAATCTATTATGTGGTTCTGCTAATCCAACTCCACACACACACTTCGGACATTAGTACTCTATAGTGAGTTCTCTAAAATAGTTAATATAACAGTTAATGTAATCTAAATAGTTAATATAACAGTTAATATAATCTAAATAGTTAATATAACAGTTATAGTTAACCTATAACATGAATCAATTTGTTATCATGAGTAATTCACATTTAGTCTGCATTAACCCATTCTCTTAAAAATCGCATTAGTTATTAATTTCTTCTTGCAAAGTAACTTGTTAAAAAAATTTTATGCATATTCTCATTTTTGAAATTTTTGAATTTTTTTTTATAGATTGTTTATATAAAAATGAACACATTCCAAATGGACAAACTATTTCTTCAGATGATGTGGACGAATGTGACATTTGCATTTGCCATAACGGAGATGTGGAATGCAAGCCCAAATCTTGCCCTACAGCTCATTGCTCAAGTCCAGTAATCAAAGATTGCTGTCCTTCTTGTGATGTCGGTATGTAAAGAGTTGGTAGTGGAAACATGAATCTTTTTAACAAAAATCTTAAATATTTACTGTATAAATGGACTGTATTTTAAAACTTATCCTGTGCAACTTTTTAATGTATTTTTTATTTAATTGCTGTTTATTTCTAATTTGTTTTTGCTATCAAGGAGTTAAATAAAAAATATTCTTATAAAGATAACATATTTGCAGTAAAAGATTGAGATTTACATATATTTTAAACATTAGAGTATTATTTCTCTATTTCATTTTTGAAATATTATTAATAAACTACTTTCATAACATTTGATATTCAATATATTTTATTCTTTGAGACTCGCAGTAATAGATGAAGTTCATTGCACACAACTTAAACATGTTTTATCAACATGTTATAAAAAAATGTATGTTAACATTTATCAACATGCTATAAAACATGTTAGCATTTATCAGCATGTTTTATCAAAGTTGCAGATGATATTTTAGATAATGCAGTCATTTATTCTTTTTATTCAACTTCATGTTCAATAACTGCATGTATTGTTTTTTTTAACATTCTAGGGTGTTTCTATAATAATAAGAATTATAAGCCTGGAGAGAAAATCTCCAACTTACAAGATCCATGTGAAGACTGTACATGTGAAGATGGAAACATTCGATGTAAGCCTGTACAGTGTCCTGAAACGAATTGCTCTAATCCGATGCTTGTTGACTGTTGTCTGACATGCAATTCAGGTATTAAATTTATGACTTTTTAATTTGGCTTGCTAAGTTCTGTTTAATCATCATAATTCTCTATATTGTTGTTGAGAATGAATTTTTTAATATCAAATTAACTAATTTTTTTTTATCTTTTTCAATGGAAAATTATTATATAAAATAATGACAAAGAAAATATGTTAGCTTATATCCATGAACTTGCATTCATTAAATGCTTGCATATTTAAAAAAAATAACAGCAAGAATGAATGCTTCGTAGTATAACTAGATAAGATATTACCTGAAATAATATGATGTTATTCTAATGATACTATTCTTGGTCAAAAAACCCATATTTTCTTCACTTTTTTCTGAAATTATTATTATAATACTTATAACAATTTCATTGTCATCAATCAATGAGATAAATTTCTTTGGAAATTTAATTCTGTTCTATTAAAAGTGAATATTTTAGCATTTTTAACTCAAGAAGTCGAATATGCTCATCCATTAAGACATGGGTTTATTTTAAGTAGTTAATGTATCAATAAAAAAATCTCTTCTCTCAAAATCTGCCAGTAGATTCATTGGCGTAACAGCCCATGCCAGCCTTGGCCCACCACGAGGCTGTTGCGCCAATGAAGAAGAATGTATCTATATCTAAAATTGATAATTAAATGTTTTTTTAATGTAGGTTGTATGTTTGAGGATACGTTTTACGAAATTGGGTCCCTCATTGAATACCCTAATCGTCCATGTGATGTTTGCACTTGTATGAATGGAAATATTCAATGCAATCCGAAATCATGCCCTGCAGTTTCTTGCTCCCATCCCGTAGTGAAAAACTGTTGCCCAGCGTGTGACTCTGGTAAAAGACAGTTTTTTTTAACATCAATATAATTATACTTGCTAATCAAAATTATGTTTATTATCCTAATCATTAATTTTTAATCATTTAAAAATATTTTCAGGATGCTTTTATGATAGAAAGATATTTTATAATGGCGAATCATTTAATGATCCTACCGAATTTTGCCAAACTTGCACTTGTAAGAATGGAAACGTCGATTGTAAATCGAAAACATGTGATGTAGTTTACTGTTCGAATCCAGTTATCGAAGACTGCTGCCCTGTGTGTGACCTAGGTAAAAGAAAAATACTGACTTTATATTTAATTTTCATCAAAAATGTAGTTGGAATATTTTTTTTTGTTTAAGTTTTCAGCATTTGATTAACAAAATTATTGATAAATTCAGGAGCACTGCTTCAGATTTGTTAACATTATTTTATTTTCAGTAAAAGGACATTACGAAAACATCCATAACTTATTCAAGATTTTATCCCAGGTTCTCAGACAAATAACGTGCTTTACTTGCCTTATATATAGATAAATAAATTCTGAAGAGACTTCATACATGATATCTCACTTACTTTATATCTATAGAAAATGTACGGTTGTATAAATATGAAAAAGTTTACTTCAAAATCATACTTATTTTCATTATCTTTTATTTAGGCTGCCTATATGAAGGCAAAATTTACGACTTCGGAGCAGAATTTGACGATCCCTGTAGATAAATGTTCCGAATGCGCCTGCATGGTACTTTATTATATTTCCCTTTTCTATTAACAGTGATATATTATTAATATACTTTATACTTAAATGTAATAAATGTTACTTATTTGCTCATATAGAAATTGTAAGAATTTTTGCTAATTAAATAAAATATGATAGTTTTTACCTCTACACTAAACTTTTAAGAATTTTTTTGAATAGAGCTGATACATAATTGCAAAAGAAGTAAAAAATCGTAAATTCAATTCTTTTACTAAATAAAGTTTAATTTACAAATCATAAGTTAAATTATTATCTCTTCTATATTCATACCCTGAAATGTGGGTATGCTATATAATCCTTCAAAAGTAATAGGACAATAAGAGATATTTGTGGTGCATCTCAATCTTCAATACGCCATATTGGTGAACCGGGCGGGATTTAATTGATGACCTTATCATTTCCTCGTGGTCAGTTACCACGGAAATGTTTACCCCAGATAAGCCTAGCTAGTGGTCCACGTTCAAAGCGACCAAACGTTGAAAATGATAGAAGGTCTTCAATTAAATCACGTTAGGGGCACCAATATGACGTGTTGAAGATTGAGACACATCACCAATGAAGATGCAAGAGATCATTCCATTGAAATAGAATTATATTATTTAATTGCTATTTACAAGAGCGCATAATAAAAACGCAATGACTTCTTACCAGCACAACTTTTGAGAATAAAACTCAAAAGTCATGAGTGTTGCCAAACGCTGTCGCAAAATTTGTGGTAAATCGTCAGAGAGCCTGTAATAAGCAGAAAGTGCATATGAACACTGCTGCGAAAATTTAATGCGCACTACACGATAATAACTGATAGATAATAATTATAATATTTTAAGATTGATTTTATCAACCAATTAGTTTTAAAACGATAGTCTGAATAAATATTGATACCATTGTTTTGTCTGTTTTTGTTAATTCCAATTGTGATGTTGCATAAAGATAAGATTTACTATAAAAATATTTAAGAATTAAGAAAGAGGGGTAAGTTTTATTTATTTAATAAAATATATATTAATAACTATATTTAAGAACTAAAAAAATTTAAATGCATAGCTGAATCTCATATATTTAATAAACTACAATAAATTGGAATAAGAAGATTTGTTTGAATATTTTTAGAAAGGAACTGTATATTGTGACAAAAAGCCCTGTGATTCCCCAGAATGTTCAAATGTTATATCAGACGAGGAACATTGCTGCCCTATACTGCCCTGATTATTGTGACTACAATGGAGAGATACATGAGCTTGATTCTGTTTTTCTCCATGAAACAGATATCTGTAAGGAGTGTACATGTTTGGTAATATTTTTCTTCATTTCTTTTCTTGCAATTAAATTTATTATTTACTTTTAATTCAGTGATTAAAAATATGTATAAAATGTTACACAAAGCATTTTTAATAAATATGCATATAAGCAGGAGTTAATATTTTCATTCATTTTTTTTTCTTTTCAACTAGCAAAGATTGTATGAAAATTGATCATTTACTATTATTTTTTATCATTTACTATTTATTTTTGTCTAACTTTTGTGTAAAATTTCTTGGGATATTCAGTTTAGATGGTTTATGTAGATGGAACATTCAATTGTATCGGTGTTATCAATTATTATTATTCCAATTATTCCAGTTATCAATTATTATTATAAATTATTATTATTTCGAGCATATTTCCATTATTTTTAAATAAAAGTTGTTGAAATTATATTCTTACTTTGTTTGCATTAGATCATTAACACTTCCATGTAAAAAAGAAGTAAATAAATTACCTTGAATCTAATTTTATATTTATATTACTTATTATATTTTTAAGTATTTTTATTTGTCTCACTCAAAATGTTTTATTGAATACTATTGTTTTAAAATACACACAAACTGATAAATTTATAATGTTTAACATACGTTGTTTGGAAAAGTAAATTTTTTTTTTGTTCTTTTTTTTTTCATAATTTTTCTGATGTAATAACAAAACAAATTAATACACGATTCTTTTCCCATAAAAAAATCTTACTTAATTCGTTTAAAATTCCGATTCAGCTCTTACTCAAATTAATAATTTAAATTTTTTTATTCTGAATCTTTTTTATAGAATGGTGATGTTCTTTGCGATATAAAACCTTGTCCTGACGCTTTATGCCAGCATCCAGCTCCTGGAAAATGCTGCCTAGAATGTCTAAACTGTCAGTTCCATGATGTAATTTACGAAGGCAATACAAATTTTACGAATCCTGAAAATTCTTGTGAAACGTGCCTCTGTTCGGTATGTATCTTAAATATTTTATTCTCGTAATAGATTATCACGAGTATACTGGTATCTTATACTT
Organism: Caerostris darwini; assembly: GCA_021605075.1. Classification (NCBI taxonomy): domain Eukaryota; kingdom Metazoa; phylum Arthropoda; class Arachnida; order Araneae; family Araneidae; genus Caerostris; species Caerostris darwini. The sequence goes on from BPLQ01011449.1 coordinate 1,003,181, forward strand.
GCATATTTTCGGAAAACCCTAATTAAAAAATATTGTTGAAATTCATTGTGCAAAAATTAACTCATAATTCTGGACTAAAACAAGTATTTTGAACTATTTTGTATTCTAAGGTAAACACGAGTTTACTATTGATATCTTACATTTGCCAACAGTTACTTTATCGCGATTTCATGTTATTGCAGACTGTGCGTTATTTATTTCTTATTACATAATATGATAATAGCAGCTTTTTATGGTACGATGGTCTCGAAATCTTTGACCATGAATTAAAGGGTTATAGTTCGGATTCTAATATTGATAATAATGAATAAAAATAAATAAAACAGGTTAAAAAACTTATTGATCATAATTTTCAATTGTAGTTAAAAAGTAATTGATCTGAAAAGAAATTCATCCATTTAAAGCCATGCCCAGATTTAAGCGCATAAACTTTGATCTGGCGGCTTTCGCGAAAGTTTTCTAAACCAGTTCGTTTAAATGTTTGCAAACTTTGGGGTATAGTAAATCTCCGATATAGATCCGAGTGGGTTTTTGGTTGGGCATCAAAAGCAAAGTCCGAATGAGAGCATGAATGGCTTTCGCCAATCCATTAAAAACTTGTTTGACAGAAAATCGTGTCTTTCGACCTCAATCCGCAAGAGTCGGTTTTTCTCTCACATCAAAAGATACATTTACGACCATCTGTCACTCACAGACAGTGATAATATGGATTGTTTTCCGCGGTCAGACGGAGACGTTCGAAACAAAAGTCGCTCGCCCTCTATTCGTTTACATTAGGATTTACAACCTTCCGAAACACTGGGGCTCGCTGATAAGGGGGTTTGTTTTTCGAGGTCACCCTGAAATGCTCGGAAAAAGTCTAAACAAACGAACGCTCGCGGCTCACGTTCTCAAATGTGGAAGAGACTTTAGGGGTTAAAGGTGCATTTTATCATTCGTTTATGACGCGTAATAATTAAAAAAAATTCTTTCTTTTTTCTTAAACATACTGATGCCTCAGGGAGTTACTCAGACGTGAGCCTTTACAAAGTTTAAGGTTATATAGTATGTAGAATCACAAGAAGTTTTCGCAGGGCAGTTATTTAAGCAATAGTTTGCACTCTCTCCCTGAAACTCATTTTACGTGATTTTATATAAACTTTAATATTTTATTAAAGAAGAAAAAAATTACTATTACATAATTATAAATTTATTTAACGAGCTTTTACAGAATTTAGCTTAACTACAATATCAACCACATTAAAAAAATATTGCATATATTACTCTCTATAGCTTTCATTGACAAATCTACCAAGGGATATTGTAATATTGATGAACGCAAATATTTTCTTGTATTTCTAACTTTGAAAATGGCCTCTTTCCAATAGCTGCACTTGTAGAAAATTAGAAACAGTTATCTAGTTAGAAGTTAGAGCAATTAGTGTATTTTTGAATTGATATAATTCACTTAAAAATAAGTTAAACGAATAGAAAGCTTAGTTTCTCATAAAATTCTTCTCGATTTATGCCTTTATTATCATTATTGCTCAAATAAATTTGTAGATTGAAACATTATTTTTAAAGTTTTTCTAAATCAACTTCACTGATTTTTGTTTAATATTTGACAAAAATTTTTATAGTTTATTGTGAGTTTCCTGTAAACCCGCAACAAACAGTTTGAATTTTTCCTTATTTTATAGAAAACAAATCGCATTAATAAATGTTCGTAACTTAAGAAAAATATATTCTTAATTTTATGTTGTTTGACACTCCTTTTGTATTGCCACCTTTACGTCTTACTTACATGCATACTTTTGTTTTATATGCAAATTTCATTCGTTACATGTGAAAGTGTTCCATCATTTGGTCGAGTACTATGCCACTTTTTGTACTCTGCAATTGGTAAGCAGGACACTAAATTTATTATATTAAAATACCATGTGGTATTGACATCTAAGCAATTAGGATCGAGTGGATTACATGTATTTATATTTAATATGTATGTTTTTTCATCTATTACCTTTTATATTACATAGTGAGGTTTTATCAAAAATTAAAGATTTTTTAAAGAAAATTTCATTTGTAATCTTATTTATTTTTTTACAGTATTTCATTTTATTTTTTAATGATCAATTTGATTGTGGTGTTTTTTCCAGTTTTATTCTTGTGGGAAAAAAATATTTTACAGAGGAAATTTTGAAATTTTTTTTAACGCTTTTAAGACATTTTACAGTAGTATTTTAATGAAAGATGAAAAATGTCAGCAAAAATTTGCTAACACTTTTTAAAACTTAACAAATTTAATACCATTTCCTCTTTTATGTACAAAAAAAAAAATTTTCTCACGCTAAATAAGAACTAAAAAAAATTCCCTCGTCTTTTCAGTTATAACTCTTGTATCTAGATGGCGCTAGTATAATTTAAATTTAATATATAGTACTGGAATCCAATTTTATTAAAGTTTTTCAATTTATTTTACTTTTACATATTCTTACAAAAATTTAAGCGGTATACATGGGGAAAGAAACAGTTACGAATAATAATAAAAATTTTCCTTTATATTTCTTTAATTTCTTATATAATAAATAATTACTAAAATTAATTTTTTTACAACTAGAAAAATATTCTGGGGAAACCCGATTAATCAAATTTCGTAGGAAAAGAATTGTCTGTGGTTTTTATGATTTTTCGAAATAATTAATTATAACTTGTCCTTTCTGAATCATTGAATCGCGTTTTTTTTGTTTAGGAATAGTTGTATATTACACGTAATTCTGTATTTATAATTAATATTCTATGGAAATATGACTAAATTCTGGAAATATTAATGTTTCACATAATTTTATAAAACGCTGAATATCAAGTACTTTGATTTGATAACTTGTTAAATTGATTTTTTTTTTTGCCCTAATTTTATAGAAGAATATTTTAAAGTTTTTTTAAGTTCTTATATATATTTTTAAAACTTGGATGGTTTCTAGCAGATAATAAAAAGCGTAAATGAATGTACAATAAACAATAATATATATTATCTAACTTTTATAGAAATATTGTGTAAGACATTTTAGCTTTAATATGTTGATATATAAAATTAAATGTTGGTATAAATACATATAATAAAGCATATACATGCATATAAGTATGTAAAAGTATAAAAAAAACCACAATTTGGTTTCTATTTAGATGACAAATGAGGTATGTCTAATCAAAGGAAAATTATTGATCTTGATATTATAGATTGATTCTTGGTACTGTGCTCTGTCAAGCAATAAATCGTGTTGTTGCAAAATGGCAAAAAGTAAGGTTAGACTCAGGACAGATCTCAAAGGTCACATTGCTCGGTAAGAGCATTTCGGAAATTACATGTTTTGTCTGTTGTTCATTATATGAAGCAATTGAAATTTTTTTAAATATGTCTGGAAACAGATGAAGCATCCACATGAAAACTATATGTTTTATATTAGGTGGAGGGGTGAATCTTAGATGAACGTTTTACAATATAAAACATGAAACAAACGAGTATTACAACCAACGAATTCACAAAATCTAAACCAACGAATTCACAAAATCTAAACTAACTTTTATTTGAATCATCATATGATATACAACGAGAAACTTACAATTTATAGTTGATATGTTGGACAATCAACATTGTGGTAGATGGCAGATGAACATCATTAGATATCGTTCCCTTTACAGCCATTGATGCAAATGGAAGTCTATACTTTGCTGGCTTGATCGTACGAATAAGCATGATATAGTAGTTGCCATTATCAGTGAATAGTAATGAAGTGAATTTGTATATGCATATGTTCACCATATACTTTATTTCAAAAAGACTTCTGAACTGCCTTCCAATTTGTGCGTTCATACTTACTTCGATAAATTGGGGGGAAGGGGACAATCTGTGGACGTATTGTCTTGCTATGTAGATTTCTGAATAATTGAAGAAGATCACTTAGATAGATGAATCTTGTTTCCATGAATCATCTTTCAGATGAATCGACGTGTCCTTGTGCAATGCTTTCCAACGTAAAACGTGGCATAAACGATTATTATATCCAATGAATTTACGAGATCTAAGCCAATTCCTATTGTAATCTCGATGTGATATACAAAGCCTTCGATGTGTATTTGATAGCATAAGCGCTGTTTCAAAGCTCTTTAGCGCGACAAAAAAAAAGAATCTATACATATTTTACAAGTGATTTATTATTTTGGCTGTTTGATGTATATTTTATATGTTCCTTGACTGATATTTTCTTTCAGAAAGGTCAAGTAGCATGTGAAAAACTTCCCTGCGTACAATGTCTCCATCCTATTTTAAATGATTCTAGTTGCTGTCCTGTGTGTGATGGATGCTTTTATGGTGGAATGAATATTACCAATCAGCAGCGTTTCATATCGCCAGGAAATCCATGTGAAGAATGCATTTGCAAGGTAAAAAAAAGCCTTTAGTGTGCTTCTCACATAAGTAATATGTTCTTATGAATTTATGTACATTACCAACACTTATATATTAAGAAAACAAACTTTTGTAATTTTATTATTTTTAAATAATTATTTTTCGGCGTAAAGGTTGTTTTTTGCACTTCCTTTTTTTTCATTAAATTTTTTTTAATAAAACATAATTTAACTATTCCTTGATAATTTATAGCCATTTTTTATACATTTGGAGTGCAGTATTCCATTCATACGTGTTACGAAAATCAAATGATGGGAGATAGAAATGAAAGCATTTAAGGAGGAATTGTAGGATTAATTGCCCCGCATTTGCATGTTGAATAGTAAAAAATACGGATAACTCCCACTAAGCAGCCTGACTGATGATGTGAGACATTTAGACACACTGTCAAAATTGCTATAAAATTTACTCAAATCTGAAACCTTCTGACTGCAACGAATATGGCCTAGGGATTTGTATCTGTAGCCTCCTACAGCTAGCTTTACGCGTTACCACTGCGTCATGAATGGAAAATTTATATCAATTCAGGCTTTCAAGTCAATCAAATCAGGTTTTATTAATGAGGATTTTGTGCTGCTCTTCTTTCTGTCCCTTTTCATGTTTGTTCCTTCGTCTTGAATCTTGAATCTTGAATCAAACGAGTATATGGGGATGTGAAGCAACAAGGACTATAATCCCCTAATCACTATATGGGAACAGTGCATTTTCCCTATTTATACGTCACTAAAAAGGATGCGAGATTTATTTACCGCTCAGTAAGGAAATTGGCGCGAACAAAAACAGGGATGTTTGTTCCTTTTTAGTGTTTAAATAATAGCCCTAGTAAGATACTTGTTTTCAATCAACATGTAATAATATAATGAATAATTGCTCAATATTTCATTGTTAAAATGCTTCGTTTATTTGCTCAAGGAATAATTGTATAAATCGGAAAATTTCTGCATTTGTTTATTTCTTCATCTATTTATTTCTCTTTGTTTTTTTCCTTTCTTCAGTGCATCTTACCATCATTTTTGTTGTTTGCTATCTTTATTGTATGACATTTATGTACTCTGTCAGTGCTCATAAAATCAATTTTATTTTATTTGAATTACATTTAAAAGCTGTGTTACTTTTAAATATAGCGTGTACTAAATAAAATAGTATTTCTCTTTTTCCAGAACGGAACTGTAACTTGCCATAAATTATCATGTAGTCTTCCACCTTGTGCTAATCCAGTCGTACAGCCAGGAGTTTGTTGTCCGAGTTGTCCAGGTTAATTGATTTTATAAAAATTCTTACATTTCAAGTTTTTTAAAAAATAGTTAGTTTTCGATTTTTGACAATAAGATAATAATACGATAAAATCTACACTTTAAAATACCCTTGATAAATACTTATATATATAGTGAGCCTGAATGGCCGAGTGGCTAGCGCTCTGGCTCTCGGTACCAAAAGGCAGGTTTGAGTCCCGGCGGTGCCATGGATGTTTGTAGTGGTTTGAAATCCACTTTAAACCGTAGGTCCCGGTCCTAATAGATTGTAGAGCGTTGCGGGGCCATTATTACTCCGCGTCCGTGGCTTATCTTCAAGTTACACGCGCCCCCTGGGTCATGCAAAGTGAGTAACGTCTGTGCAGCGCTTGCCTTAAGGCATCCAAGACCAAGCTGTCTAAGTGTTTGCCAGCTGCATTAGAACAAAAAATTTTTTTTATATATAGTAAGGAATGATATACTACATGATGAAAAGGACTAGTGATGACCAATATGAGCAATAGAATGATATACTACATTACATGATTTATTAAAAAGAAAAATATTCTACAGCCATGCTTATACCAGCATGCAGAAAAGTTAAGCAAGACGGGAAAACGTCCTTTTATAATAATTGTTGATAAATAAGTTGATAGTGTACAATGATTTAATTTAAAATAATCTCCGAGATGGTAATCTGCTGAAAATTAAAATACATTACAGCAATTTAAAATATTAATAAAATTTAAATATTACCATTTAATAATGAAAATGTAATAGTTTGATGGAAAAATAACATAATGCCATGATAATGTTGCTACTGAAACAAAAAATTATAACTAACAGTTGGAATTTTTATGTAAAGAAATGATTCTTATAATATGAATTCGTATTTAATCAAAAGCCAGACTTAGTTCCCTGAAATGGTATGTAATCTCACATTATGTAGCTTCCCCATTATTAAAACGCATCGTTAACTTGCAAGAACGTGACATAATTCAAAGCATTTTCGATTTACTTTTTGTTTCATAAATTTAAAAAAAAAAATTGTGTAGGTTTATTAATATTGATTGAAGTTACTGGATTAGCCATTATGACATTTTGCTTCTGTAGCATTTTTTTTTCAAAGATAACCTTTTATTTGTTTCTCCTGTAAAATTGGGAGTTTTAGATATGTATCAATTTTCCTATGAGGAAGTGGTGTATTAAGGGTATTTTATTAAGCGAGCTATTTTATGAATTACGATAATTTTCTCTTTTATAGATGAGAAAATAATAAATATTGTTTAGTTTTAATATTATTAATACTTATATTATTGAAGAAAGTTTTGTCTAAATATTATTAATTATATTATCGTGGAAACTTTAAACTGTCTCAATCTTATATTCCTAAGATTGAGACAGTTTAAAGTTTCCACATTGATCATTTAATCATTGATGATTATGGGATTCATTCTCATATGAGAATGAATCCCATAATCATCAATGATTAAACTAATCCTTACTTCGAGATTGTCACATAAAATAATATCTTTTTTAAATAATATGATTTTTATTAAAAGTAATGAAGCTAATAATAATTGTTTTATGCATGTTTGAGCTCTTAAAAATTTTTTATAGTAAAATGAACACATATCTTTTAATTAAAAGTTTTTTCTATACACATTGTGTTTGCAAATGCTAGTATCAACCTTCTGAAAAATAAAAATACGGAGGTGACTTATTACAAAAAAGTTGACATTGTTGAAATTATTTTATTATTTTTAGATTGATCACCTATTAATATTTTAAATCTTGTTTAACTCTTATAAGAAGGAAACTATATAACAAATACTTTTGATGGAGTTTTTAATAATGATATTAGAACAAATATGTCAATCAAATATTTTAACACAATGGCATTAAGCACGATAGTTTACTCCAAGGGAATTTTAAATAATATTTATTTACATTTTAATAGTTAAAATAAACAAAAGAATTAAAACTAAAGATAGTACATAGCAGTTTTGCTTACAAGACGGCTATGTAAGCTATATACAGCCATTCTTTAAAAGTGTCGGCGTATTAGCACAAGGAGACACATAATTGGCTGTGAAAAATATCTTCTTTCAGTTACAGACATATGATTGGGTCACATAAAGGTCTTCTGCCATTCAATGATCCCTATTAAAATATCACAGTTGGTGTGTTATCAAGTTAACAGTTAGTTACAATACAGATTTGAAATATTGGTACAAATGTTGTCATAGTTACAATATTAAACTTTTGTATCACTTAAACATTTAACTGTAAATTCATTGGGCTTTTGCAGGTTGTTTGCTTTCTGGTATTCAGTTTGATGAAAATAAAGAATTTACTCATCCTGGCGACGTATGCGAAAAGTGTCTGTGTAAGGTAAGGAATAAAATATTTGCACTCAAACTCTCTTAAAAATTATTATTTATATAATGAAATTATAAACCTTAAATAAAACAATTAAGCGTGTTGCATTTAAAATGTTAATTTCATTTGTTTTCTAACAAATATGCTGCCTTAATAAATAGAATCTTTATATTGAAGGATGGACATGTAGCTTGCAGCAGACAAATATGTGAACGAAATTGCACTCATCCAACTCCAGACCCTTGTTGTCCAATTTGCGATGACTGTTTGTTTGAAACGGTTAAATATTACAATGGGGAACGTTTCGATCCCGATTCTTGCAGAAGTTGCGAATGTAAGGTATGTAAGACGTACATTTTTTTGTATGGTTTCATGTTTTTTGAAATTAACTAATACATATATTTTTGTCCAACGTATAATAACGTTTAAATATGCTTTGCAATAATGTCAACAAGGTGTTATCTGATCAGTTTTTCATTTTTCAATTATTCAGTAATACAAATTATTTTTTTCCACATGTACAGGATGGAAATGTGATATGCACATCTGAAATATGTTTGGAATTGAACTGCCAGCTAAAAGTTCGCCTTCCTGGGCAATGTTGTGAAACTTGTAGAGGTATTTGTAATAGATTTAATTTCTATCTTATATATAAAGGGGGAATTTCTATATCTCTTTTCACCCATAATGCAAATATTATTTCAAAAGATGATTACAAAAATAATAAGTATACTTAGTCAATGAATTTGTAATTAAATAATAAATGGAAATCCATCTATTATTTAATTATTGCAATTTTTTGACATCTGAGCTTTGTACACAAAACCCGACAAAATGCACTAAATGAAATATCAATCAATGTATTAAATCAATTATTAAAATTACTTTTTACTTTTAACAAAACTGCATTTTATCGAAACCCTCTATTTCATTTTTTATAATTATAATAAAACAAGCGAAATAAAATTTTTATATTAATTTTTAAGGGTTTTTTTTTTTTTTTTTTTTTTTTTTTTTTGCATGCATAACATGGTATAAATTATTGGCTTATCTTCAAAGAGATAAATTTTTGTTTTTGACTTTTTCTTTAACAGTATATATTTGAGAAAAGAGATAAATAATACATAAAATATAAAATTTAATTTAAACAACAAAATTAAAATCATACATTCTTTCTTTATTGGTACGTGAAACAATGGGTACGTGATTTAATTCTATTTGATAAGGTGTGCTATGCTTGTAAAAATATATAGACACATTGGAGATTATAACGAAATATTTCACATCACCAATTAAACTGTCTTGTTAGAGTTTCCGGATTTCCTTTTGTGTGACATGAAAATTTCCAGCAAACCTTTGAACGTCTCTCGAAAGGCATTGCGTCCCTATACCCATGTTGACCTTAGACATCAATATTGAACCACTTCAAAGTGGTCCACAAGATCAGCCAATAGGATTAGCATGGCCATGGATTATACGTAGATTGAGCAGAGCAATGAACCAGAATTAAGAGAACAAAATTATACGTAGATATAAATTGGATATGATATTAACAAGTGAACTTCATTATTTATTCTGAATATTTTTCAGGTTGTGTTTACGAAGGAACTGAATACGAGAATGATGCAACTTGGATTTCGTCGGGCAATCCATGTTCTTCTTGCAGATGTTCTGGAGGAACTGTATCGTGCACACAAATCGTTTGTCCTGTCGAATGTGTGAAGCCAATACCTGTTCCTGGACTTTGTTGTCCTGTATGTCCAGGTATATATGCTTTATTTTATTATTAAGATTTCATTCATTTAATTATAATTTTAAAACTACTATTATGTGAAATGTGCAAGGGATGGCAATAAATAAGTTTTGAGTTTAGAAATCAGTTTTTCCAGAGTCCTTCATTTATGCCAGATAAATTTGAGGTTAAAAATTCTATAATAAGATTTATTTCATAATGAACTTGAACTAATACCTACTCCTGAAAATCAGGCAAGTTATCATGGTAAATTTACGTAATTTAGTTTGAGGAATGCTCTCTTATAATTTTTCAGCTGTTCATTTACATTTTAAATCTTGATAAATATACCAGTATTAAATTATCCTGCTCTGAAAGAAGGACATTAATAAAGCTCACCTGTTTGAATTTTATACATATCGAATACTTTAGTCAAATAAATCATGGCAGGTGTGTCAACGAATGAAAGATTCCATGAATATCCTTGCAATGAAGTCCTTGAAACCGAGATATTTTTTTATTGTTTGCATGTTTATTTTAAGAATTATAGACATGAAGCGATATCAACAGAAAAAGCTTATTGTTTTATAGATGAATTTTTAAATTTCATAAATATTATTTCTTATTAACATTTAAATAAATTAAAAATAAATTTCAAAAAAAAATTTTTTGATAAAAGTCTAAATATTCAAAAATTAATTTTAAAAAAAAAAATCTCCTACTTAGTGTTGTATTTATTCATCTATTTTTATTCAAATCCATGACTTTTAAAGTACATTACTTTGTTTAGCAATTCTATGGAAAATGTGATGATGGGAAGGTGTAATTTGTTCCATATTTAATATGTTAAGAATTGTGTACATATAAGGGATTGTGTATACTTAAGGAATTGCAGAATTACAAGAAATTAACTAGCCCTTTAGTGCAGAAATAATTTTTATTTTAAATTTAAAAAATTGAATGATATTTTGCATTAAATTAACTTCATGTAATCAAATTATTCTTACTATGATAAAAATACATTCAATATTTTGTAAGTTATCTGGTTGGTGTAATATAACGGACTTTTTTTATTTATAAATTTATTTCTAACTAGAAGCCTTTTATATTTCTAAATAATTTATATTTATGATGCAAATTATTAAATGATATCACAATATCCATATTATTGTTATTCTAATAAAAATATATCCAATATTTTGTAATAACTGTTCTATTTTATAAATTTATTTCTAAGAATATTTAATTTTTGTTAAGAATTTAAATTTATGATATAGATTAAAAAGTTGTCTTATTGTAACAAAAGTAACTAGATAAATCTCTCAATATTAAAATTCATCAAAAAATTTTATGCTTAATTTAGAAAAACAAACAAATTTGTAAAGATTTTAAAAAATAATCCTTTTTCGAAGTAATTTGTCTGAAGTTAAAAATTTATGTTATACTTACTGTCCTCAAAAATGAATCAAATGTCCCTATTAAAATATTTTAAGTAATCAAATTAAAAATAATATAATATGTCAACATAGACTTTAAATATCCAAGAGGATCAACATATATATTAAGTATACAACTATAGACATTAAGTATTCATGAATAAATGAGTAAAATGATGCCATGTATACATTATAATTAATTAAATTTGCAGAATGTGAAAGAGATGGAATCAAATATAAGTCTGGAGAACGGTTTTCTCCACCCTCTCGCCCATGTGATAGTTGCACGTGTGATTCTGGCCACATCTTTTGCATTCGCCATGAATGCCCTGTCCTCATTGACTGCCCGGAGGAATCCATCAGGCCGCCTGGCGAAGGAGAATGTTGCCCAACCTGTGCAGCTTTTGGTTCAATCTGCACTCGAGATCAAATTGGACAGTTATTCTACCCTTATCCTGACCCTTGTTTTGTTTGTCACTGCTCGGTAAGTTCTCAACAATTGTGTCTAACTTTATTATATTTTACTTCTTCAAAGAATTTGTAGAACATAATTATAATTGCTGTAAGTATTTTAAAATGGTTGCTCGCATGTTTGATCCAGGTAAAATTGCCAACCTGAATATTGATGACCATGTGGTGTTCAAAAGTATTTAATAATTGATTATTTATCAATAAGATTTGACTTATTATGAGTATATATATGGAAAGTTTATAGATTCTAAAAGGATGTATTGGTTTCATATTTTTAAATAAAACAAACATAATTTAAGAATCATTTCAAAGTTTTCTGATACCTAAAGCTCCATAAAACATGCATAAGAAAACAAAGTAAACTATGCCCAGTATTCGTCATAACATGCTACAATTCCTGGTTTCGATTATTGCAATACTGTCCTGAGTACTATAACGCTTCCGTAGAATTTTTCAACAGTGAAATTTATCTGATATTGACAGCATAAAGGACATTAAATCTCTAATAGAAAGTAAATATATTAGCAAATACTTTTAGTTCATTGCGTAAAGACGCAAATATCATGATGGACGCACTGTTTTTCTTTCAAACAAGTGAATATCTATTCACAAGCATATAACAAGGTATTTGATCTGTAGTCTTACTAACAGTTACAAGGGGAGACATTCTCAAAAAGCTACACTTAATTCCCTTCCGTAAGAAATGTTTCTCAAAACTGTAGCGAAATTGAGCATTTACTGTTGCCAAGATCCGGTTGTCTCCGAAGAGCGAGGACTCAAATTTTGCCAACCTGGTTTGAATTGATGAAGTCTGATCGCAGAGTCAAACTGTTAATCTAGATGTTGATGATCATATAGTGTTCAAACGTATTCAGGAGTTGATTGCTCTACAATAATATTTAAGAATGCTGTGTATAAAGAGTTTGCGAAAGAACATTCTGTTCCTGATATAACTAAATTCTGGAATTCAGAGGCAGATTCACACAGGTTTCCTCATTAATACGAAAAACGAGGCGTTCACAGTTTTATCTGTTAATTGCTAAAGAGCAGTATCATGTTATTGTTAAATATTTACAAAACAAATGTAGTATAGCTTGCAGGAATTTCGTACTTCAGGATTAATATCGCCTTCCTATAATAAATTGTAATAATAATCACAGAAATATTTTATTGCTACAATGTTCTTTTAATTGGTTGATTGATTGTTCGTAATAATTGGTTGTAATCTTAACAAAAAAAAATGAATATTTTATGAAAAGTGGTTTTTACTTTGTAATTATTTTCTTAGTCGTTTACATATTGTCGGGATGATTTCAATAATTGACCTCAAAATTCCGAAAATATTTCCGCATAATTTTTAGGACTAGTGATAACGTATATAGATGACACAAGAATTTATAATTTATTCCTTTTTAAATAAGATAGTACTGTTTCAAGCATTTCAGATAATAGATCTTTGATTTAATTTTTATCATTTATTTCCTTACAAAAGTTATAATATTGTAATTAATACAATAATATGATAAAAACAGTGGTATCGGAGCTAAAAATATTTCATCACAAGGAAAAAAAAAAGACGGTTTTTGAATTATTTCAGTTTGAAGGACTTATAAGATCTTAAATGTAAATACGACTGTGACAGTAATGTCTAAGAATTTAATTTAGCTATATTAAGTAGTTTCTAAATCAGATATAGATTAAATTCATTAATTCAAAAACGTATTAAATAACGAAGACGAACGAAATTTTATTTTTTTTTTTCTACAATGTTGAAAACGAAATTTTTTCCGTAGAAAGCGATATGGTAATTTAATTATGTTAATATTCAACGTACACTGCTGCCCATTACTACACCATGAAAACTGCATAATCTCTGAGATACAAATGCAAATGATTAAAATTTCAAAGCAGGCTTGTAAATCAGGTTGGAATAATATGAAAATCGCATCCATTTCTCAGAAATTACGTTGATACGTTGGGTGTTTATGTAAAGATCGTTTTATGATTTGTGTAAGAATGAAGAACACTTATTAATATGTGGCAGAATTTTATCGTGGCATTATCGAGGCTGTGTTTTTCATTCCTTGATATTGCTGCTTGTATTTGTCAATATGGTATGACTCTCATGACAATAGGGAAACGATGTCTTTAAGAGGCCCTACAGAACTGAATCTTAACATCCCTGGAAGTTGATAATGTAGTATTTTTTTCCACGGGAAGAGTTCTGACATTTCTTTCCCAGGAGAGAGGAATTTATATTCTCTGACTATATAATAACAACCTATCATTCATATTTGACAGCAGATAATCAGTGTTCTGATTGGTTATATTACATGCAATTAGTGTTTTGTACTAATGAGAACAACCTGTCACTGAAATCCTTTAGCAGATAATCAGTGTCATGGATAATGAGACCTCATGAAATTAGCGATTGCCTGTACTCCCTTCACAGGTCGAAACAATTACAGATAAAATATGGACTGCACCATGATTTATTGCATCGTGACTGGAGATAGATCATGCGTTGAGGAAATGTCTACTCCAATGAGAAGTGAGAGAAGTTGACCCCCTCCCCCCCTTGACGGATTTTTTTTAAAAGGAGGCCTATGGAGAAGAATAGAGTTCTACAATGAATCTATAAAGACTGTTGTTTTTCTCTTTTTCTCTGAAATGACAGAACAGAACAGACCGGAGTTTCAGCTTGTTTGCAAAGTGAGCCCCTTGTGGTGTAGTGCATCACGCCGTGTGATATATATGGTCTACCGCCGAAAACGTTCTGAGATTCGATATAGACTCGAGAACTCTGAAAATCCCCTACTTTGGAGTGAACTGTACTTGTGATTTAATCGTGCGTGCACTTCTGACCAAATTTATATTTTTAATTTTTATTTTTTTTTGTATAATAACCCAGAGTTCTGTATTTGTATGTGTGTATATATATATATATATATATATATATAGTGCTTGTAAATAAAAATTAAAGTGTTTCTATGATCCTGAAAGTGGTCCTCATCTTGAAGACTTTATAGATCTAGTATAGGCCAAGACGTTACAATAAAGATTCTGCATGCTTTTACAATCCAGATGAAACTGGCTTTGTCAATGGCGTGTTTTTTTTTTTTTTTTTTTTTAAAAAAGATTGTAAAAAAAAAAAATTTTAAATTAAGGTATTGTTTTCTTTAAATATTATGTTAAGTGAATATCCAAAAAAAAAAAAATAATAAAAATAAAAAAATAGAAAACACAAATTTATTTCTTAAAAACTTTAAATAAGCATATTTAATTTTTAAAAAATGCATGTTTCGCAAGTACAATAATAACTGTTAGCTTTTCAGAAAAATTTCATACACACAGAAAAGTAGATAGTTGTAAATACAAATTTGATGTAAGTTTTGTATGATATTGTTATTGTTCAGAATCCATAGAAATTAATATTTATTAAAACTATTACAGTTCATTTATTTAATTCTTGACTTACAGGACATACAAGTTATTCGAAAACGAATTTTACGATTTAAATTATTAATATTTTACAAAGAAAATTGAAAGAAATAACTTAATGGAGAGGAAAAACAATCTTTTTTAAAAAAAGTTTATTTTGTATGAAAAATTAGTAATTTCTAAAAAAAATTTAAAATTATTAAGTCTTAAACAAAATAACAACAAAAAAATTCCATATGTTTATTTCGTATTCTATTTTTTACTTAGGAAAATTTCATGTGGGTATGCTCGAAAGAATTTTGTCCATTCCTTAATTGTCCTGCTGAGGAAATTATAAAGAATGATAAGGAGTGCTGTCCAAAGTGCCGAGGTTGGTTATATATCTCATACATATTCTTCTTAATTATCCCTAATTGTTCTTATTTGCTCAGTGGCTTTTCTTCTTTATAGTCTGCATCTCTGAAGGGCATGAAGTTCATCTCCATGGAGATTCTTGGTCGCTTCCAAATGATCCTTGCAATATTTGTTCTTGTGATGTAAGTATTACTTTTCTTATTTTGTAAACTGTATATGTTGGTATTAGAAAGGATCTGCTATTATACGATTACTTTGTTTCCTCTCATATGGAAAATTTTTATATTAGATATTATTTTAAATCATTTTTTAATTCACAAAAAGTTTACAAAACTCAATTTCGTTTTATAAATTGCATATAAATATTCCTCTGGTTTATTACTATTTAAGGATGTACTCGTAGTCTAGTGGTAATAATGGTTAGCCTAGCAACAAGAATATGATATTAAACTTACCTTGGGATTTTGTGATACCATCATTGCTTTGATAAACGAGTATAATCGGAGGTTTGGTTTATCACTCTACGGTAATTTTTGTGCACACTTTAGGCTAATTAGACCGGGATCTAAATCTTAACATGCATTCCTGCCACCGCCAGGATTGGAACCTGAAGCCCGTGGTACCAAAGGCTAGAGCGTTAGCCGATTAGCCATAAGGTCGCTTATATTCGGGGGAGATTATCGCAATGTCTCGGCATTGACATTAGAACTGCCTAGCTATATTTTTTATAACTAACTCCCTGGCACTGCGGCTAATGGTGTACCAAGGCCGTCTGCCTACTGGCAGATTTCGAGACAGAAGATGTTTTTTTTTTTACGGAGTAGGGTTGTCAGTCTTACGCCCAATACTCTACAGTCATATTATACCGGAACCTACGGTTTAAAGATGATTTCAAGCCACTTTAAACATCCATGGTATCGCCGAGACTCGAACCTGAAACATATGACATCGAGCGTCAAAGCTTTAGTCACTCGGCCGTCAGGCCCTATATTATTTATAACACTCTACTCAAATTCTAAGTCGTTTCCTCTGTAAATTCACATAGAGCTCCTTAGCCCCCTCTCTTCACCATCCTAGAAAACAATGTTGATCCACCTAAGTAGTGTTAACCTTTAAAAAAAAATGACGAATCAGATATGCTGGTTTATTGGCCACTTTTAAAAAACGCAATGCTCACTTTATTATAACAAAAAAAGCTATTTCGTTAGTAATATCTTTGCAAATAAAATTTATTGAAATTTCGCTTTAAAATGAATGAATGTGAATATTTATTATAAATTCTGATTAGTAGCATAAACAGCACATAAATTTCAGCAAGTGCAGGAGAAAGCAGTTTTTCTCCAATGCGAGAAGTTGTAAATGTAATTATAAAAAGCTACACAGAGTAAAATAATATGTATACATATTTGCTTTGCTTATATTTTTGAAGTGCAAATTATTAATGTGTCAATTTTAATTATATTTTCACAACAAGAATATTAGTGATTAAAAATAAATCAAAAATATCCAAGTGATGAAAAATATTGAATTGAATTCCAATTCTGTTTCAGTATGGCCTGATTCACTGTGTTAAGACCACTTGTCCCGAACTCAACTGTGTTGATGAAGAAACTGAATTCAGACCTCCTGGAGATTGTTGTGGTATCTGTATATCCACCACAGATTTATCGTGTGACTATGGAGGTTCATATTACGAGGTAAGCATTATTTTCTGAATACAGAATCATCATCTTTTACAAGTTCTATATTCTACATTAGAATATTTGTTACATTATCATTATAGAAAGTAATTGTGTTATTATTCAAAATATATCGATTCAAGTTTTTCGAATCAATGCATAATTAATGACAGTTTGCTGGTTAATAAATGAACTGAGGTTATAATTACAACCGTAAAAATGTTTTGCATAAATTTTATAAATTTAATAAAAAGAAAAAAGTTTAAGAAGTCTGCTTATAGTCATTTTATGCTAAAACTTTATATACGTCTTCTTAAATACAAATGTCATCTTTTTTCTATATTTCATAAAATCATAATAGGATAAATGCATTTACGCTATGTTTTTTCGTGTTTTTTAAATTTTAATTGAAAAAATAAATATATTTAAAAAAATGGATCATCTTTGAAACTTGTACAAAAGGTTTATATATCCATTAATATTTGTAAAAATTAATTTATCAGATTTAGAAATATTGAGAAAACGGCGTTAATGTGCTGGCGTTAAAATGTGCCTGATTTAAAAGCGAGTAATATTTGTGCATTACATTTATTCCATCCCTTTTGCATAGTGTTAATGCAATTGCTGTCAAATTATTAAAATATGTAAAAAATATGAAAATAATATATGTACAGGGTGATTATAATTAAAGTCCTACTTTCAAAATGCTGTAAAAAAAAAAACACTCGTCACAATGAGTTCAAATTTGAACTGAAGATACTTGAAGAAGGGGGAAACGGTATGGCATTAAAAAAAGTTATCAAATTGGATGGGAAAAATCGGTGTATGACCTTGCCGTGGTGAATGGGCTTTCCACTAACAGTGTCACAACTGTTGAATGACTTGGAAGTCATTTTTCCGTCAAAACACTGAAACAATCAAGCACATTGAACACTTCAGTTCGTTTAATGTGCAACTCATGCCAAATACGTTGTAATTTCGATTCAAAATATCTCTGGCAGCCGAATTCACTTTTCATACCGCTTACAGTGCCATCTATTTATACACTTAGGAACTTTTTGATGCCGTACCGTTGCCCCCTTCTTCAAGCATCTTCAATTCAAATTTAACTCATTGTGATGAGTGTTTCTTTTTTTACAGCATTTTGAAAATGGGACTTTGACTGTAATCACCCTGTATATTAATATATGAAAAACTAACGGATGATAATTGAATATATTAATTTAATATAATTATTTAAATATATGATACTTTATATATTTATATATATATATATAAATTTCTTTTAAAGTCGATTAATTTTCAGAAATGTTAAATTGTAAAAACAGTCTTCAGTTATCAGCAATTTTTCGTCGTTGCTATGATATAAATATTTCTTGATAGCTGAGTGTTAGTTTACTGATAACTGAAGTGTTGGGTTTCAAAACTGGAAGAAATACATTCCTCAATTTTCGTTTTGGTTATTTTTAAAATGCAAATAATACTTAATTGGATCAAAACGAAGGACATCAACCGCAATTTAAATTTATTGATAACAAATCTGATAGTGTCGGCAGTACTAAACATGTTGTATATTTTTGCTTTTTATTAAATTCAGAGTTAAAAAGTAATAAAAATAAAAATACCCAATTATTATGATTTAAATTATACAAGAAATATTTTTCAGCTTCATTTATGCTTTTAAAGGACTTTTTCTTGTAGTTATAGTCTAAGTAATTAGAATTATTTGGATATGAAAAAATTAAAAATAGTTTTACAGTATACAAAGAAACATTTTTCAGCTTCATTTATGCTTTTAAAGGATATTTTTTATGTAGTTATAGTCTAAGTACGTTTTATAGTGTACAAGTAATAATTTGCAGCTTTATTTACGTTTTTAAAGGATTTTTATATGTAATTATAGTCTAATTAGTTAGAATTATTTGCACATGGACAATATTAAACTTAGAAATAGTTTTAATTTGTTTGAGTATAACAAATATGTTTGTTTGAAACAATAACAAATATGTTTGCTTCGTGAAAATATATAACAAACATGTTTGTTTCGTGAAAATATATAGCAAGCATGTTTTTTTCTGAAAATATATAACAAATTTGTTTCTGAAAATATATAACAAACATGTTTGTGTCGGAAAATATATAACAACAAGTATGTTCATTTGAAATAATAATAAATTTGTTTGTTTCGAAAAAATATGTAATAAATTTGTTTGTTTCGAAAAATATGTAATAAATATGTTTGTTTCTGAAAATATATAACAGATATGTTTGTTTCGTGAAAACATTTAAATGAACATCTGCTTTGAAAAATCCGAATTAAAAGATCTTCGTGCAAATGTCCATTTTAATGCCGGAACCTATTTACTTTTCTAAATATTGACTTAGGAGAATAAATGCCATTACTACGGAAATCACGCCATCGTTTAGTGAAAGAAATACGACAAATTCTATTTCTTACAATCAAATTAGTCAAAATAGACTGTATTTAAGTGATAAACATAACAAAGAGATGTCACGAATTTGAAATAAATCATTTTAAACAGCAGTTTTCCATTGTTAAAGAGGACATGTGGCTTTACAATAAATAGTTGTTCGTTGCGTGATTCTACGGTTTAAAAAAATAATGAGCTAACCAATTATTTCTGCATCCAAAGTGTTTTTTTTTTGTCTGTGTACTTTTCCTAATTCGTGTTTTTTTTTATTTTATTTATTTAACTTCATAAGTGTTTTACTCGCTTTTAGTAGTCCTGAACAAGAAAAATAGATTTTTAACTATGGTGCGTGCCCCTAATAAGCTTATAAATTTTGTGGTTTACTAAAATATTTGGTTTAGAATTCGTCATTATATTTGTGCTTACAGCACTTACAAAAGCTTAAATTTCTATAGCTTAGTTACAATATACACTTATTTGAAACCAGGATTATAAATTATGCCGAAGAATTATGAAAATTTAATTATGCAAAATATTAAATTAATTCATATGTTTCAAAACTTTAATAGGTGTACATTTTTTTCCAGCGTTAAATTTTGTTTGTAAGCTATTTGAAATCCTGATTTTTGTTTTTATCCTCAGTAACAACTAAAATTCAGGCGTCTGTCTTCTTTAGAATTTTGATGGCAAATGTAAAATAGGCTAGCATTCACAGGTGCATCCTTGACTTGAACCGAATTTTTTTTTATTCGAAATTTGACCATTTTTCGGAAGTTTCGCCAATTTTTTTCATATATTTTTTTTCTAAAAGTTAATCTTATCTTTACTGAATCGTGAATCAGCTTAGAATTTGAATATCACTATTCTACTATTAAATAATTTGAAGTTATTTTAACTAATAGCACAAAATGAAAAGAATCACCCTTGTAGTCAAAATTGATACTACCAAATTCCATTTGTTAAATCCTAGATTGCTTTAGAAAATTAAGTTAGTTATTTTATGGAGGTATTTCTTTGAGAACTAACGTTACCCTTTATAATCCTTTAACCTTATTTATACTAAGTCGAAATGTAATGAGAACCATACCTGAGTGGTTAGGTTTGGTTTGGTTTGTCGCTCTGCGGTCATTTTGTTTTGCCCACTTTAGACTAATAAGACCTGAACCTACAGTTGAACATTGATTCCGAACCATTAACAAACATCCATGCCACAGTTAGGATTCGAACCTGAAGCTTGTGGTACCAAAGGCTAGAACGCTAGCCAATTGGCCATCAGGCCGCCCACACCTGACTGAGAAGTCTATTTTCTCAACTTCCCACCATTCTGAAAGTTTTATTAGACTAATTTTGTTAAGAGGCCTGATGGAGAAGTGACTAGTGCTCTGGCGCACGGTACCACAGGTTTCGAGTTTGAGTCCTGGCGGTGCTATGGATGCTTATAATGGTTCGGAATCCACTTTAAACCGTAGATCCCTTTCTAATATGATTGTAGAACGTTGGTTTGACAACCTTACCCCATAAAAAGAAAACATATCCCATCTCGAAATCTACCAGTTGGCAGACCGCCTTGGTCCACCATGGGACTGTTGCGCCAACGAAGAATTTTGTTCAAGGAATTCAACCAAAAACAGCGTTATATTAAGTAAATAAGAAGAAATTAATGCAATAAAAATGTAAAAAGTCTTTAGTAAATTACTTAAAAATCTTTGATGGTATACTGAAATAAATATATTATCTCAATGACTTATGACACCTATAACGATAGTTCTTTCTGATCCGATTATTCAGACCTGGATAGATTCTTTTAAACTTCTTTTTTAAGTAAAGTATTCATTTGTATCCCGTCGGGAAAAAAATTGAATGTTTTTTCCAAAATTTGATTTGTGGATTTAAAATTATAAATTTTTCATGTTATTATTTAATATCAAACATTAAGAAAAATGTTATAATTTTCTTTAGAATGGACAAAGTTGGAAACCTGACCCATGCACTACTTGCCTGTGTACGCAGGGTAAGATGCACTGCCACAATGAGCGTTGCTTTCCTCTAGATTGCACATCGGATGAAATTCCTTCAGTCGATCCTGGACAATGCTGCCCGAAATGTATTCCGCGTAAGTAGTACATCAATTGCTAACTTTTCAGTTTATTGTGTTCTTTTTTTGAAGATCCAGCATAATTTGTCTCTGTAAGAGTGTACAAGAGTTTAATAAATTACATTATGAAGTTTACGTACTATAATATATTCATTGTCCCTTCTACTTCTATAATTTTTATTTTTCAAACCCATTATACTAGTAATATTGTAGTTGGGAGTGGTTGGGTTGATATACTTGAGGCACAGATTGGAGAACTCACAGCTTTATTTACACATGCACGAGCACCACACACATGCAATTAGAGACATACAATATTTAGCACATTTAAAGACAAATAATTATAGAATCATGGAAGGATTCCATTCTTTCTTTCTTCTTCAACTGATGCGCTGAATATATTTCCTCTCAGGATAAGAGACTATAAACTAAACGTTTCTCAACAGAAGCGCATGGTTGCGCTGTACTTCATCTCGGGTCAGAGTCTCGAGCTCTACTGATCATTTCTTCTGAACGCCACAGGGGGCCCTCATGCCAGTGAGTAGAAAGAAACATGGTTACAATTATAGTTATTTACAATGAAGAAATATAATAGCTTGACTGTTTGAAATATTTCTATCACCTTTGATTTTTTTTATATAGCAATCATTATATATATATATATTTAGATTTAAAGTTTGCCTCAAAAAGCAAAATCTTGCTTTTAAAAGTCAGTTATGATTTAAGATAAAATTCAATTTTTGCATAGTCAGTGTTGTTGATATTTGTAAAGCCAAAATTAAATCTGCTCCAAATTTAATGATATATGTATGTTTTCTAACATTACATGAATATGTCACTATTATAAAAAAAAATGATAAAGGTACTTTTATAGTGGTATCGGTAATTGGTGCTTATCTGAAAGTGTGTAACTTGCCTCATGGCAATCATAGTTTAACTGAATGACTATGAGATTTTTAAAGTTCTAGTTCTACAAATGTCAAAAGCACTGACTTTGCAAAAATTGAACTTTATCTTAAATCATAACTGCCTTTTGAAGCAATGATAAGCTAATTTATTTTAAATGATAAACTTTATTTTTTTTTTTTAAATCCTAATCGCTGTTGCCATGACATAGCATTTCGTAATTCAAGAAGCATACCAAAAAATCAGATAACTTCAGACAAACGGATACTTTGGAATATCTGCATATCAATTTCATTCAAGAAAGGAAAAAACGAAAATTAATATTTTTTCAGCCTGTTATTTAGATAGAAATTTATGATTTTGGTTAATTAAATAAAAAATTGCGTGTTTAATAAATTTGAAATGTAGGCACATTTTCTGATTTTTTTCAAAACTTTTATCACGCCTAGTTATGGCATTTTTTAGATGGAGACGAAATAGAGTTTAATGATTCAGTTATGAACCATTAATTAAATTAATTTAATTAATGGTTCAATTCATTAATTTAAATTTTTAATTAATAATAAATTATTTTTTTAAATTTTAATTAATTACATTTTTAACTGAAAGATACGAATGTCCTGTCTAATTAATTTGGTTCAACTAAAGACTGCATCTTAATGTATGAGTAGTTATTTTTATGTTTGTTGTATCTGATATATTTATCAGGATACACCCAATATTAACTTAGGGACTTACACTTTTGAATCTGTAATTAGTTTTAAATACTTAGGAACAGAAATTAATTGTCATAACAATATCTTATCTGAAATAAAAATCAGATTTGTTTTTGTCAATACAGCCTTTTATGGGTTAAAAAAATATGTTTAAATCACAGTTCATATGCAGAAAAACTAAATTCTTGTTATATGAAACCCTTATTAGACCTATTTTGATCAATGGCTCTGAAACATGCAAGTTCTGTTGAGGCCTATTTGGGTATATATGAGCGGAAGAGTTAAGGGCTATTCTTATAGGTGTTAGGGAAAGTAATTGGTGAAGACGGTACAACGCAGAAATTTATAAATGCTATAAAGACCCAGATAATCTATTTATCTTAATAAATTTTGTAGTATCAATAGATAGAGGGGTTATCAACAAAACAAACAACAATTAAACAAGGCTGCTCAAGTATTTAAAATGAATGATTTAAACCCTGTAAAAAGACTCGTTTTGGCAAAGCCACAGGGACAAAGAGGAACAGGACGACCCAAGTTGCGATGGATAGACGCAGTTGAGAAGAATTTTGCTGTACTAAAGGTTAAGAATTGGAGGACCATTGTCACCGAGAGGAATGGATGGAAATCTCTTCAAAGGAAAGCCTTGGCCCACTCTGGGCTATCGTGCTATTGATGATTATTGTAAAATTGATGGTATAATTGGGTTGTTGCATAAAGGTAATTTCAGTTTTCAAGATACAAATTTATTGTGAAACTGAAATTACTTTTGCGCCAACCCAATATACCATTAATTATTGGAAGTCCTGAATATTATTTTACCTGAATTTGCTAAATATAGGTTTCAAAAGTTTTGCTTCGATTTAAGCTAATTTTGAATGCCTTATGTACCATTTCTGAATAATCGATTTGGTGATTACAATACCATAAGAGTCGAATATAATTCAATACTCCACAAAGTATTTACTTCAGACAACTTTTCTTTTATGTAATGTTTTACGAAAACAAAATATGCTTCTTTATACAATTTAAGTCATTTGCTTTTAATTTTGAGTCTATATACATTTTCGAAAGTAAAGAAAATGCTTTTTATATTCTTAATTCCTCCATAGAGAATATTTAAATATTTTATCTCTACCTGCATACGAAAAAAAAAACATTGCAAAAAATAGGAACATCACTGTTATTGTTTTAAACAAAGTTAAAATATATTTTTTCTTTTAATTTAGGACCAGCTACATGCCTTGCCTTCGGTGATCCCCATTATCGTACCTTTGATGGTGCTAGTATCAGCTTCCAAGGGACTTGTCGTTACGTCTTGACAGCTGATTGCTCGACGCAGAAATTTTCTATAGTGGTTGAAAATAACGACAGAGGTTTCAATGGAGTGTCGTGGACACACAGAGTGGTAGTCGTGTTGCAAAACGCTTCCGTAGACTTGAGAGCTGGTCCTAGTGTTTATGTAAGTCTCCTATATGCTTCTAAAGCAAAGCTTTTTAAAATATAATTATGTTTATTTTCTAAATGATATAAATCTAATTTTGGAAAAACTTTGGTTAATGATGTTTTTGTTAGACATAGATGCAGTCTTCTTACATTTATAATAAGGATTGTATACAACGTGTTATTTTTTTTATATTTAGCAAAACATTTTAGCTCATTCCTATACAAACGGAAATGAGTATTAAAACCTTCAATACATTGATGTATGAATGTATCGATTTAAACAAATTTCACATAAAATGACATGGATATTAGATTAAAATTTGATCAGAATGTTTTGATAACATTTATTCGGTGCAAGATTTAATAATGTATTTGATTATATTGTTGTCGTTAAAAGACATTTCAATTGTGTCTAATATCTTCAGTTTTTATTGGTATAAGAATCGTCTTTAAATATTAATTCTACTTGAGAAGATAAGCAGCGTTTTTTATTACTGTTATTATGGGCCTGAATGGTCGAGTGACTAGCGCTCTGGCGCTCGGTACCACAGGTTTCGGGTTCGAGTCCCGGCGGTGCCATGGGTGTTTGTAGTGGTTCGGAATCCACTTTAAACTGTAGGTCCCGGTCTAGTATGATCGTAGAGCGTTGCGGAGGCATTGTTACTCCGCGTCCGTGGCTTCTCTTCAAGTTACACGCGCCCCCTGGTTAATGCTAAGTGAGTACGTCTGTGCAGCGCTTGCCTTAAGGCATCCAAGACCAAGCTGTCTAAGTGTTTGCCAGCTGCATTAGAAAGAAAGAAAAAAAAACCTACTGTTATTATAAAGATATTTAATTATGTTGAATATCAACAAGGCCAAGTAATATACTGAATATGAATTATTATTAAGTTTTTCGTAAAAATTGAAAAGTTTTCAAATAAGACTATTAAACTTGAAACTCAGTCATATCCTTTTCAAAATATATATTAGTAAATATTGTTTATTTACATATTAGCAAACTCATCTTTGATTTATTTTTGCATCAAGAAAATAATTGTGTTTTTCAATCTGTTTTACATCACAATAAAAACAAACATTCAGCATTGTTAGGTGCAGTATATGACTAGCTCTCTGGCACTCAGTGCCACAGGTTTCGGTTCGAGTCCCGAGTGTACCATGTATGTTTGTAGTGATTCGGATTTCACTTTAAATCGCTGGTCCCGGCCTAATATGACTGTAAATTGTTGGTCTGACAACCCTACCCAATAAAAATAGGTCTAATTAGCCCAAAGTGGGCAAACACTGACCATAGAGCGACAAACCAAATCAAACCGTAAAAAGAAAACATCTCATGTTTCGAAATCTGCTAGTAGGCAGACGATCTTGGCCCACCATGGGGCTGTTGTGACATTCAAGAAGAAGTTGCAGTGTATGTAAAACTGCATTTTCAACCAAAATTAAAGCTAATGAAGGATATTTTTTAATTTTTTAATTTTTCATCATAAGTTATATTATTTTTCTGCTATTCTGCAATTTATTTTTTTAGGTTAAAGGAAAGTTTATTGAACATCTTCCTTATTTCGAAGACCCAGTTCTTTATGTTGAGAAAACAGGAGCTTCAGTTTTAGTTACCACGGATGTTGGTGTACAGGTTTGTATTCAACCTACACATACAAAATGATTTTTTTTTAAATCTAAGAGTTCAAATGAAATATTTTTTGAGTCATCGTTATTCTTAAGAAATTTGTTAAAAAAACTTGTGTCTTCTTATTTAATTATAATAAAATTTTTATTCCAGAGTTTGAACTTACTTTAGAAGTGCTTTTTTTTTTTTTTTTTTTTTTTTTTTTTTTTTTTTTTTGCCAGGAAATTCGTTAACTTTTATTAAAGTTACTTTGAAAATATTTTTCATAGGTATTGTGGAATGGTGATGGGTATGTTGAAGTGACAGTGTCTGGAGTGTACCGGGGAAAAACGTGTGGTTTATGCGGAAATTTCAATAATTTCCCTGAAGACGATATGAGAACACCCACCAATCAAACCGTCACTTCGGAAGCTAAATTTGGAAATAGTTGGAAGGTAAGAAACATGGATTTAATTAAACATGATAATCACTGTTAATAACAAAAAAAAAATGTAGATTTCGAACGCAATTGTAATTATAAAAAATTGCAAATGAACAAAAAAAGAAAAATACTACAATCACGCATTACAATTTATATTAGAATAAAATTCTAATGCTTTTAATTCAGCATGTATAGAAAAAAAATATAAATTTATGATTCATTAAAAATAATGTATAGTATTTTAAAAAAATATTTTCCATAAATTTGAACTGCCAAATTATGATATTCCATAAATATATTCTGAATTATTTATCGTGACTCTGTTAGTGCTTCGTCATTTTATTACTTGAATTTCAAATTCAAACATTTTTATTCATTTTACCGCTGTTTTGTTTTTATTCTGGAACGAATGTTTTTTTTTTTTCCCATGAATCACCCAAAACAATTTCCTCAAAACCCAGTTTCCAGTATACTTGTAGTAAACGTGCATTTAATGTATGTCATTGCCTCATAAAATTCTCCTGTTTGCCATCATAAAATACTGACCTTTTTAATACTGAGACATAAATGCTGGACTCTTTAAGACCCTATGAGTGTTTCCTCAAAACTACCATAAATGACAAATGTTATTTATAGGCTTGGTCAGAAAATACGTACCTTCACATGAGAGAATGGGATTTTAAATTATGTGATTTTAATGAGGCGAGGGGATTCCTTATCTCTACGAATAACGTTTTTTCAACATCAACCTTAGCAAGCGGGCCTGAATGGCCGAGTGACTAGCGCTCTGGCGCTCGGTACCACAGGTTTGGGTTCGAGACCCGGCGGTGCCATGGATGTTTGTATTGGTTCGGAATCCACTTTAAACTGTAGGTTCCGGTCCTAATAGGATCGTAGAGCGTTGCGGGGGCATTGTTACTCCGCGTCCGTATCTTCAAGTTACACGCGCCCCCTCGGTAATGCAAAGTGAGTAACGTCTGTGCAGCGCTTGCCTTAAGGCATCCAAGACCAAGGTGTCTAAAGTGTTTGCCAGCTGCATTGGAACAAAAAAAAAAAAACCTTAGCAAGCGTTATTGTTATTACATTGAAAATATTCTCCAACCTCGAAAAAAAATAATAAGTTTATTTGATTGATGGAAAATAATGCAATAAACACCATTAGCTGTTTGGTTTGTCGCTTTGCGCTCATCTTGTGCAGTAGAGGGTTAAACAGACCGGGACCTACAATTTAAAGGGGATTCCTAACTACTAACAAACATCCATGCCACCTGCAAGATTCGAACCTGAAGCCTGTGATACCAAAGGCTAGAGCGCTGGCCATTTGTCCACCAGGCAGCACCCCATTAGCGGGGTCTGATGGTAGTGACTAGCGCTCTGGGACACGATGCCACAGGTTTCGGGTTCGAATACCGAAGGTGCTATGGATGTTGAAGAGGTTCGGAATTCACTTTAAACTGTACATCCTGGTCTAATATGACTGTAGAGCGTAGGGCTGACAACCCTACTCTGTAAAAAGAAAGCATCTCCTGTATTGAAATCTGCCTCGTATCCAGTAACTTTGATACGATAGCAGCAGGTTTTCGAGTCAACCACATAGTTTGGTTTGTCGCTCTATGGTTATTTTATGCGTACTTTAGACTATATAGACCGGAACCTACAGTTTCACATGGATTCCGAACCACTCAACATCCATGCCACAGCCAGGATTTGAAAACAACTTTTCTTTTCATAGTCTGAGTAACAACAATGATCCACTGAAGTAGTGCCATTCATTGGTCAGCAAATTTAATTAGTTTCATGAGCCAACATGCAGTAGTCTTCCACTTGTGGACCAATGGCAACGAGCGCAGTTAACGTGCTAAAGGGCTCGGATTGGAATCGGCTTTCAATGTCACTTGCAATCACTGCTTTCAAAAACGAGGAGACTCGATGCGATTGTGACAAAGTTTGTAAAGTATCTGGCATCGATAGTGATGTTATCAAGTGGGGATTTCTTAAACATGAATCACAAATGTGGGCGGTTTCGCCCGTTGTTTCTTATCTCACTTGGCAGATAGAAACATCTAGACCAAGTCCAAGAACCCATGTGGTGTCATAGAAGGAGGAAAAGGGGAGAGAAGTTGTTGTGATGGAGCACCCGTAGGTAGAAATCTGACGCTGAAGAAGGAGGGTAGTGAATTCCTGAAATACTTTTAGAGGAAACTACCTCGCAGTTGCGTATCGTATGGGAAAAAAACCGGAAAACTCCCACCAGACAGTCCGACTAACGAGGCAAGATGCTGAACATCCCAAACGCAATCGAGTCTCCTCTTTTTTTCATCTTTTGAAACAATGTCTACAACGAAGCCGCCAGTCGACTAAACCTCCGCGCTAATACTCACTAGCGGCGTGCGTTGCCACTGAGCCACGATTCGGGCCAGCTACCCCTAAATTTCCTCATTGAAATCAATGTCCCCTCTTCATTGATCTTCGATGGGTGTTCGAGGTAAACAAATTTAAATAATACAAATCATATTATTTAAATTACATTAAAAATTAAAATTTTATCAAGCGGGTCTATACAGAGTTGTCTTAATTTGGATATTTTTAAGATTATTTCTATAAAATAATTGTGTTTTCTTAATGTGTGATTGCTTGATTTTAAACTTTTTTTGTATATATATATATATTATAATGTTATAAATAAATAATGTATTATAAAAATACATTATTATATATATGTATTTTTTACAGTATGGAGATGTGCAACCTGGTGGATGTACAGAATCAGTGGACATTGATCCTTGTTCTAAGGGAGGATACAGAATTCGGAAAATGGCAAACACTAAATGTTCAATACTGAAAGTAAGAACAAACGAGAATTTAATTCAAATAATAATAAAATATTTAAACTTCAGAATTTTATTTTATGTAGAAAAAAAAATCGATTATTAGTTTTCTAGTTAATCTATATATGTAAAAATGAATGTGTGTGTCCTCTAGAATAATTTAAGCATTGCAACATTTAGAAACTTTTTTTTTCCCCTCCGAGTTTATTATATTTTTTTATCTGGTACGTAGCCAAAAATTACGAAATAATATATTTATGTAATTAAAAAATAATTACCAAATCATAATTTTCTTAAATATTTTTATCTGGATTCTAGCCAAATATTACGAAAGAATATTTTGGTAATTATTTTTTAATTATATAAAAACCTAAATTTATTATATTTTTATGTGGTTTGTAGCCAAAAATTACGAAAGAATATATTTATATAATTAAAAAATAATTACCAAATCATAATTTTTTAAAATATTTTTATCTGGATTGTAGCCAAATATTACGAAGAATATTTTGGTAATTATTTTTTAATTATATAAAAACCTAAATTTATTATATTTTTATGTGGTTTGTAGCCAAAAATTACGAAAGAATATTTTGATAATTATTTTTCAATTATATAAAAGCCTAAATTTTTTTTTTATATAGCCATCAGATTTTCACCCTATCAGATGGGTTAGTCGTAATAAATGACCTGGCGTCATTATTACGACTAGTCAGTTATTGCAAAAGAAACAAAGCTAAAAAATAGTCAATGTTACTTTTTGCGTTATTTTTCGAACTAACATTATTTTATTCTGAAAAAGATTAAAAACGGAAAAAAATATTGGGAATTTTATGATAATAATGGCTGTTTTATTTAGCTAATTAATTTTAATTCTATTTTCTATGATCAGATAACACCAGGTGATATATGCTAGAAAATAATAAAAGAACCATAATTAGTATTGTTTTATTTTATTATATTCTAAAAAATAAATTAATCCTACTCTGCTAAATTTCACACTATTTTATCACTTATGATTAAGACAGCGTGTTCCTAAACCGCAATAATTTTTTTCTGGATTCCCACAAATACGATTTGTGTGTGTGATGGGAATTTAAAGATTATTATTATTTTTAAATACAGTTCCAATTCTTTCAATGTTTATTTGCTAAATTGGTTGTTGAATTCAAAATTCTCTGTCTATCACATTATTTAACTTGCATTTATCTTATTTATGTGGTTGAAAAAAAGAAAAAAACAGAGAGATTATATTTTTTAATCTTTTCTTATGTCATATAAGTTTTGTTGATATACGCGATATTTATATCTTTGTCATGTGAGAAAAACAAAAATATTTTGTTGTTATCTTTAAAGTTTATTTGGATAAATATTGCTTAAAATTAATATGACTCATTCGTTACTCTGTAGCAGTAGTACGAATAGAGTGTAGATAGTAGATTGTACTAGCGTGTAGATGAATGTGAATTTGATGTTGGCCATATATGCTTAGTTATTGTTGCGAAAATGAGTAGAATCGGTTGAAAATGTGAGAGAATGTCTCGTACTGCCAATCAAGCTAACTAATTGGAATATTTTTCAATTTTTTCTAATATTATACAAAAATGAGTGTGTCTATATATCCTAGAAAATCCTCCCTGAATAAATTAGCCTGTCCTACATTCTGAGGATTGATGTTAACTCCCAGAATTGATATTATCAATTATAAAGTGGTAAAATAACTGAGTAGTCCTGGGTTAGAGCCCCGGCAATGCCATGGATGTATGTAGCGGTTCGGAAACCACTTTAAACCATAGTCCCGCTCTAATATGACTGGTGAGCGTTAGGCGTAGGGCTGACAACCCCACCCCATAAAAAAACATCCCCTGTTTCGAAATCTACCAGTAGGCAGACGGCCTTGACCAAATGAAGAAGATAAAAATTATACTATTGAAGCGATTTATGAATTATACATCAACATTTTTGTTTTCCTAATACTTTTCTGCTTGTAATATCACTTTGTCTTTTATTTTTTGTACTCTACTTTAAATTTAAAATGTTTACAAAGTTTGAAATACGAGATAAATTCATATTTATTTTCACTAGTGTATATATATATATATTTTTTTTTCTTTGCAGCAAAGTTTATTTGCTCCTTGCCACCAGTATATTGCACCAGAACCTTTTTTTGCTGCGTGTGTTTATGACGTGTGCGCATGCTCAGAAAATGATGATTGTCTCTGTGATATTTTAAACACCTATTCGAAAGAATGTTCGAAATCTGGCGTGATACTGAATTGGAGAAGTGAAGGAATGTGCGGTTGGTATTATTTTTTGCACTTCTCAAAAAAAAAAAATTATATTTAAGCATAAAAAAAAATAATAATAAATATAAATAGCAAATGTTCATAACGATTAATACGCGAGTTTTATCCTTGGAATTCAATTTATAATTATGAAAATATACCACAATTTTATATTTTGTGGGATTTTCATGGTAGATTTTTATTCTAATTTTCTGCGAATAAATCAATCTATCGAGGAATGTAGTATAAATGAAAAGGATTTTAAGATACTAAAATATAAGTTTATAATAAAAGGTTCCTTCTGATTTCTTGAATGGCATTTATAAGACATGATTAAACTGATTTAGTTTCTATTTATCTATGATAAATTAGTGTATCTTTTATATTGTGACTAATCTTTAGTGTCCGGCAGCGCGGGACAGACACTCCATGAGTAGTCTGTTCATGGATGGATGGATGGAAAAGAGGGCCTTCTGTTGTGATGGAGCCCCCGTAGGTAGAAGTCTGACTTAGCTCGGTGTCGCTGAAGAAGGAGGGGCCGAGATAACTTTTAAAGGGAATTACCTCGCGTATCGTACGGGAGGTATTACATACACGGGAAACTCCAACCATATAGTCTGATTAACGAGGCAAGATGCTGAACATCATAAACACCATCGAATCTCCTCGTTTTTTGAAACAGTATCTTTTATAATATTGTTACGCACAAAAAGCAGCCAATTTAAGATCTATTCAAGACTTTTTAGACACAATTTAAGACATTTAAACTGGTCTACATCCAAAGAATATTCGTTTGAGTGGGCAGAAGAAAAGAAGATTCATATAGTGGGATGTGAAAGAATTGTTCGTGTAGATGATTATGATGGTGATCATTAGTAGCTGTGAGGTGATTATTAGCTGCATTATAATCTGTTAGGTAACAAGCAATTAATAACAGTTGAAGTTTACTGTCAGTAGCCAAGAGGCTTAAAAGCACTTTTGCAGGAGAAGTCTCTTTTATTGATAAACATAAAAGGACTGAAATACTAAACCGCAGATTACAAGATGAACTTAGAATGTCTTATAAGAATCTGCTGGGTTTATTGTGCTTCACCCACCATATTTTCCTCACCTTACTCCAACAGATTACTAACTTTTTAGAATCCTTTTGCACGAGTAGGTGTGACTACAAAAGAAGAGATTGAAATGAAGCTAAATGAATTAAAACTTATTAAAATTAATTCTAAGGAAAACATAGAAATGCTAATTAGAAGATGCCATTGAAACTTATTAGGGCCTGATGGTCGAGTGACTAGCGCTCTGGCGCTCAATGCTACGGGTTTCGGATCCCGGCGGAGCCATGGATGTTTGTAGTAGTTCGGAATCCACTTTAAACCGTAGGTTGCGGTCTTATATGACTGTAGGGTGTTGGATGTAGTGCCGACGACCCTACCCCATAAAAAGAAATGCATCTCTTGTCTCGAAATCTGCCAGGGGACGAACATCCTAGGCCCACCATGGGGCTGTTGCGCCAATGAAGAAAAATAATAATTAAATATATTTTTGAATAAATTATCAGTTTTATTACAATCGGAGGTTTGGTTTGTTGTTTCTACGGTCATATTATGCACACGAGGAATAAACAGACCGGTACCTACAGTTTAGAGTGGATTCCAAACCATTGACAAATATCCATGGCACCGCCAGGATTCGAACCTGAAGCCTGCGATACCAAAGCCAGAACGCTAGCCACTTGGCCACCAGGCCGCTATTTTCAATCGGAGTGAATTTTCGTTGCAACTTGATGTTTCTAATAAACTATTAGAAACAACTCATGTATAGCAATAAATTTTGTTAAACATATTAGACAGTACAGTGACGTTAAGTGTTATCCCAGTATATTGCAACTAGAGCTAAGCCTGAATCACAAGTTTCATTGGCGGAATTTGTTTCTTATGTTGGATTTGTATCACGTCATAGTGAAGAATATATGGAGCGGTTTGTTAGTTTAGATGCAGCTGTACTAATTTTGATGCACCGCAAAAGTAGATTCCTATGAAGTAGAAAATTTTTTATATCATCCTGAAAAATATGAATACTTCACTGTGTTATGAAGGTTACTGAATATATGTCTACCATTAATGATTTTACTTTATACGGCCTTGAATCTAGGTTTTCAAAATATTACATAAAAAAAAAAAAAAAAAAAAAAAAAAAAAAATCTAGAGCTATTTGTAAGTCTAGATGCAGCTGTACTGATAACAAATGTAGATTTATTTGAATTTAGACATATTATAATGGAACGAATAAATAAATTTCAATACGCTAAGTTGACAACTTATTGAAATGACGCTTACTTGCGAAAAGCCTACCAGAAATCAAAATATTTCAACTTTACAAGAAAAGGGAAAGAAAATATAAGGATAATAAGTATAGTATGTAATCATGTAAAGCAAAATATTATATAAATTAACTTAATGGTTAACATAAATATTAATTAAATTTTTTTTATGTTCATAAACCAACACTTTAAATGTAAAGTTATAACTAAATATGTCCTTTTTTTCGAAATGAAATAAAACTGAAAACTTAGTCAGAAATATATTTATATATTTAATTATCAACTTAGCACCATTCTTTTCAATGGCATCTTCCCATTAGCTTTTAACATCTTTTTTTCGAAAATTCGTTTAGTTTTACCTTGAAAAAGAATCTTAGCTTCATTTCAACATCTTTTGTTAAACCTAAAGTCCTGCAAAATGATTCTGCAAGCTTCTAAAAAGTTAGTTATCTGTTGGAGTAAGGTCGAGAAAATTCAGTGGGTGAGGCATAATGCTAGTACAAATTAGGGCTGGATATGCGTGGGGTCTTGATTCAGTGTTGTTTCGGTGTAGATCTGAATTATTTCTTTACATAATATAAGAGACGCATAGTTGTCATATTTATTAAAATTTGGTAAAACAACAATGCACAACTGCGACACATAACACACAAAACAAAATTTTATAACAAGTATTTGCAAAATTATCTTAAAAACCAGTTCATTTAAGGGTCTTTGTACCCTCCATACTGCCTAGAACTTTCACTCGACTCCTTTTCTTTTTCTCACTCTTCCATTATCGGTTCCAAAGACTAATGGACGAAACAAAAAACCCACGTGAAGTCCAAAGTCTAACGTAAAGGTCAACCCGTCCTTGAAAGTAAGATCTATCAACCTTGAACTCTTCCCCGTTGGTCATATTTTGTTTCGGGAAGACATGGTGGATCCTTACCATGTTCCAGTTAAATTCTTCCAGGAGACTACTAGTCACTTTTGTAGTGTGTAATTTAAGCATTGTCATGTTGCAATATCATTCCTTTGCGGTTTATCAACGAAAGTTATTTTTCCAGCAAAGAAGATTTTAAGCGTCTTATCTGCTGAAAGTAAACCTCAGCAGTTATTTTTCGCCCGTTAGACTTTCGAATCAATAATGAGAGAGGGAGAAAGAGAAAGAGAAAAGAGAGTGTGTAGAGTCGAGTGAAGGTTCCAGACAGTACGGAGGCTATTTAATTGTCATCTAACCGCCCATAATGAGCAATTCCTTTCATATTTAACCATACACTAAAAAATTAGATGCAAATCATTTCAAGGCAATTGGATAGGTCTAGAATTATGTTTAAGCCAATACATTTGCTCTTAACGTTATTATAAAGGATACAATTATTTATCATAGACAGTTATATGGCGAATCGGCATTAAAAAATAGTCTGATAAAATGCGAATTGAAATCTTTCCGTGTTTACCATTTTTCTTGTTAGTGAGCCATATGTCTACCACAATATCCTTACTTTGTGCCTTATATTAATAACATTACTTTTTAAATGTAGGTATTCATTGTTCAGAAGATGAAGGTTTAGTATTTGACGAATGCGGTCCACCTTGCCCTCGAACTTGCGAGAACAGAAATCTTAACATGGGGATTTTAGCATCTCAGTGTTTTAAGCCGTGCATTCCTGGCTGCCAATGCTCAGCTGACAAGGTTCTCCATAATGGTCGGTGTATTCGACCCGAATTTTGCCCTTAGAATCTATGTATTCCACTATTATTTGTAAATATTAAAGTTTCATCTTTTCTTTTTAAGAATTGGAGCTCTCATTTACTTCTTAACAGTTTTTTTAAATAAATTGACATTAGATAATCTTTAAGGTACATATTTTTTATGATGTGGGTTTTTTTATATTGATTGTTTTATTCTATAAATGTAAACTGTAATAGAATACAAAGATTTTAAAAATTGAAATCGGAAAAATCTAGCTCTTTTTCTGATAGTATTACTGATTAAAGGTAGTTTTTATGAGCTCTTACATTATATCCATTATTTTATGGTGTTTCTTTAATTTTTTTTTCATGGAGAGGAAGGGGAGGTCTTGTGTTACCTTAACGCAATGTGTTTCAAATTTTGCTGTAGGATTAATACATATTTGCATTATCTAGAATCAACCACCCATTTTAAACTTAGATGCCTGTCTAAAAGGACTGTAGAACGTTGGGCGTAGGGCTGATAACCATACCCCGTAAAAAGAAAACACCTGTTTCGGAATCTTCCAGTAGGCAGAGGGCCTTCGCCCACTATGGGGCTGTTGCGTCAGTGAAGAAGAATCAACCACAGCTACATTGTTGTCGCAAATTTAAAAAAATAACATGTTTTTGAGAAAAGCATAAAATAACGGTTACATTTGTCAATGGTTACGACTTGATAACAGTAGAGTTGACATCCTTGTGTTACGAATAGAACAAAATAAGTGAGATACAGTTGACCACCGATTGAATGGAAAATTGGTAAACTGCCAAATCCGATGCTTTCAAACAGAGCGGCGTAATAGGGCAGGAAAGATAATTTCGGATAGATTTTAATTGCAATAAAAATAACTTTACCTTTTAATAACAAAAATTTTAAATTACACGATATGAAAAGAAAAACTAGATGCAAAAATTCCGCAATAACTATTAAACTTTTTTTTTTCAAAACAGCTTTACTTGTTAAGGGTGTTAATCAGATGTAATCGATTTGTCCTTTTCCGTTTTCACAATGCAACGTTAATCTAATCTGCATTGCAAAATACATTGCTTTTTCTCAGTTTTCTATCATCAATCCTAGGTCTGAAATTGATTCATCTGTTTAAGGTATTCGTCCAGCAGAGAAGAGTTTGAAATAAATTTTAGAAATACAACGCATTATAAATTTTACATACATGTTTAGTTACAAGTTCTTGCGCAAATTTTGCAAATGTTTTAATGTGTACAATGCAAAATGCAAATTGTTTTAATTTATTTGCTCAATGATATGCAAGTCTGTAGTTAAATATATACGTAATATACGTATCAAATGTAATTCAGAGAATTTGAGCGAAGAAAATGAATCGGAAAAAAAAAATGTCAAAATCCCGTCCTGTGATCTAAATAATCCGGTAGTTAATTTTAAAATGTTTGTTTAAATCGGGTTTAAATAAATTGGGTGTTTGCATAATTGATAGGGATATCCCAATCAAATACTGACGTGCAGGATATCAACAGGTCAACTGGGTATATTGTCATGCAAGAGGGGAATTTCTCAAATAAGTGTATTGATATACTAGAGGGCACAAGAAAAAAAAATGTAACATATTTTGATGACCATATGTTTTAGTTAATATACATTCGAAAATCACGTATTATTTTATTGACAATTTCGAAGCATAAATTTAAAATAAAAAAAACATTGAAGATCGTGATCCTTTTTACAACAAATGGATGTTATAAAGCCTTTAATCAAAAGCAACTACTTTTTTAATAATTTAGACTTTTAGAAGTCTTTTCTGATATGTTAAATGATTTAAATACCGGCTACACATCACAAAAGTAATTGGTAATATTAAAATAAAATTAATTATTTTTAGAGTACGATTAAATATAAACTTTAAACATTATTTATTAACATTAGCCTATAACTTCATTAACATTAGCTATCATTTTAATTTGAGTGCACATATTAGTTAACACATTTATTACGAGAGACCATAACTCTCCTTTTTAGACAATGAAGATGCATAATCATAAGTTGATGCAAATATTAAGATCTAATGTTAATAAAAAATGCTCAGCATTTAAAGTCTTCAAAGTTTCTTTATTTCTTATGTGGTTAGTGATAATTTTATGCAACCTATTATTCTAAGTATTTTCATTTTAATTATAGGATTTTTCTATAGGTTAATAATATTTTAGATTTTTTTTACCGAAGGGTTGTACAATAAATTGAATAAAACATCAAAACTGTTATGTTATTTAATAATGAAAAGTGATTTGATGGCAGCATTGCAATATTTAGCCTTCTTAAAAGGAACGGAAATGTAAAAGAAAATTATTACCACTATGAAAACTATCTTTTAGAACAACTTTACATTATTTAATTAAATAATTATTAACTCCTGAAAGAAATTTAAATAAATATTATGTATAAAAACGCTCATGAAAGAAATTTAAATAAACCAATAAAAATAGCTCTTGAAAGAAATTTTAAAAAAAAATGAACAAATAAGAAATCGAAAAATAAACGAAAAAGTGATCAAGGACATGAAAAAGTGATCAAGGAAACGAAAAACGAGGGCTATAAAAAATAATACCCATAAATGGGTAAAAAATTACCACTCATT
Source organism: Caerostris darwini (assembly GCA_021605075.1). Taxonomy (NCBI): domain Eukaryota; kingdom Metazoa; phylum Arthropoda; class Arachnida; order Araneae; family Araneidae; genus Caerostris; species Caerostris darwini. The sequence continues at coordinate 1,041,753 of BPLQ01011449.1, forward strand.
TCGTCGTTGGATTCTTTTTTCATTACCATAATCTGCAGTAAATGAAACAAAATTTTTAAAATTAAATTGAGTTGTTTGTCGCATCGTTAAACAGATACTAATGGATACAACGGATTTACACATTTAAATATTTCGGAATGAAAAATATGTGACTTAGGTTACTTTCTAATCATAGTCTGATATCTCTGGATTTATCTCTGCTTCACTTAAGTGTAATAACGGCCGTGCGTCATAAGATAAGTTCATCTCCGATGAAAGAAATCTCTGAGAATTCTATTTGGGGTCAATCTATCTTGATTGCATTTAATATCCTACAGATAAGTTAAAAAGCCGCATACGAAATGACGCTGGGATTCGTCGGGACTGAATTCATATACCATTTACGTCATTCGCAAAATAAATATTCAAGAACAAATAGTCAGGGCTACACACTTGGCGTAATTATCCCTTCAAAAACTATTCACGTAAAAAGACTGAAATTATTATAATAATTATTATATACTTATTCCTAAGATTATATATTGAGATTATTATACATTAAGACAAATTATTATACAATCAATAATTTTTTTTATTTCTATACTATAATATATAATATCGGGAAAAGAAATGTTTAAATACTTTAATTTTTCCATATAAATAAATAGGTAGCTAATAGATTATAAAAATAATTCTGAATTCTTAAAATAAATTTCAATTTATGAAACAGCAAAATATTTTGAGTGCATAAAATAATCATAAATAAAAAACATTAAATACAAAGTTATTTTATGTAATCCGTTTTGTTGTCGTGAAAATAACTTTCACGGATAATAATATAAGGGGCCTGATGGCTGAGTGACTAGCCACAGGTTTCGGTTCGAGTCCCGGCGGTGAAATGGATGTTTGTAGTGGTTCGGAATCCACTTTAAAACCGTAGATCCTAGTTTAATATGACTGTTGGGCGTAGGGCTGACAACACTATAACGTGAAAAGAAAATATCTGTCTCGAAATCTGACGGCTTAGCCCACTATGGGACTGTTGCACCAATGAAGAAAAAGAAATTTTTCAAACTTTTTGCATGACGTTTTATTGAATCCATATGTTTTTATAACAAATACATTCTATGAAATGGGCCTGAATGGCCGAGTAGCTAGCGCTCTGGCGCTCGGTACCACAGGTTTCGGGTTCGAGTCCCGGCGGTGCCATGGTTGTTTGTATTGATTCGGAATCCACTTTAAAAAGTAGGTCCCGGTCTAATAAGATCGTAGAGCGTTGCGGGGGCATTGTTACTCCGCGTCCGTGGCTTATCTTTAAGTTACACGCGCCCCCTGGGTAATGCAAAATGAGGACGTCTGTGCAGCACTTGCCTTGAGGCATCCAACACCAAGGTGTCTGTGTTTGCCAGCTGCATTAGAAAAAAAAAACATTCTATGAAATTTAAAATTATTAAGCTGAAACTTTCCTACTTTAAAAAAATATTTTTTATCTCTGTCTTATCACCGTAGGGCTGACGACCCTAAAAAGAATCATCTACCGTCTAGAAATCTGCCAGCAGGCAGACAACCTTGGCCCACCATGGGGATGTTTCGCCACTTATGACGATGATCATAATATAAATTTTCTTTTTGTAAAGTCAAAATTTACATTTTTGTAAGCTTGAAGTGATTTTTAAACTTGCATGTAAACGAAAACGCTAATATTAACGGAATTAATGAAATAACAGATTTTCTTACAGTATCAGATTGTGAGATTCTATTCTATCTGCCAGGTCTATTATGCGTTGAATGGCATAACGGTGATAGTTGGTATTTCACCCTGAATTATTAAGATTAATTTTACAAACGTTTTATACTTATTTTCAGACAATTATTTACTTTTAATCGCCCCCAAAAAAAAAAAAAATCGATAAATTATTCTTTTTATAAATTTTTTAAGCAAATTAGTCTTTTAGCCACAAGCCATTATGCTGAACTAGCATTAAAAAACATTAGTCGCATGAAATTGTTGCAAAATATCAACTTTATATAAAGAGACAAACAACTGAAAATTACTCAAAAGAGACTTTAAGAATTATAAAGAAGGCAGGAAGTTGTTTTAATACAATTGTATCAAGCCCAAATTGCAATTATCCGGCTTGATACTGAAGGCAATAATATATGTTGCTCTAATGCAGCTGGCAATACAGTGACCGTTAATTTTTGAGCCATAAGCAAGGGCTGCACCGCTGTTACTCATTTAGCACTACCCAGGGGCCATGTGTAGCTTGAAGATATGCTACGGAGGCGAGTAATACTACCCCAACAACGCTCTGCAATCCTATTAGACAGGGACCTGCGGTTTAAAGTAGATTCCAAACCACTGTTAACATCCATGGCACCGCCGGGGCTTGAACACGCAACTTGTAGTACCGAGCGCCAGAGGGCTAGCCACTCGGCTATCAGGGCCCATTGTTATATTAACATTATACCCCAACAACAACAACAACATATATTAAATTTCAAATCGGCATGGAAACGGGAAATATACATAAGAAAATTATTATTTTTTTCTTATCCCACTTGGTAAACAACAACATCTAGATCAAATCCATGAATCCGTGTTCTCGTGGAAGAAGGGAAGGGGGTTATCTGTTGTGACTGTAGTTCTGTTGTTCACCCATAGGTAGACATCTAACTTGATCCGTGTCGCTAAAGAAGGACGGCAGTGCCCCGCATTTGAGAATCGTATGAATATGGGAGAAACTAGAAAACTCCCCCCAGGTAGTCCAACTAACGAAGAGAGATACTGAATATCACAAACGCCATCGATTCTATTCGTTTTTTGAAGCAGTGTCTACAACGAAGCCGTCAGTGAATTGAACCTGAAAAAAATATTTTTCAATTCATCCGTTCGAAAACAAAAAGATTATTACGTTTGTAAATTTATTGTTTAATTTCAACCGCCCTCCTCCAATTCTGCCGAATTAGAAACAAATTCAAATGATTTGTTTACAAACATAAGGATTTTCAATTAACCCTCCATCCACGAGTGATTTTTATTTTATTTATTTGTGTATAAAATCGAGGACTATTTTTATTATTTATTTATATTAATTATGAAAACTGAATTGATGAAATGTAAAAAGAAAAAAAAAATTAAGTAAAGACTTAAAATTTTTTGCAAAATTTAGCGTATATCATACGGGAAACATAATTATCGCGTTTAATAGAAAAATATTTTCTATAGAATAGAAAAAGATTTTCTAAAATAGAAAAAAATTTTCTTTTGAAAGAAAATAGAAAAAGATTTGCTAGCTATGAAACTGATTAATAGCATACGTCCATGGAATTCTATAGAATAAGTGAAAGCGATATTTGCCTTACCAGCGGCTGCAATGTACTCACCGATGCACAAGAAGGAAAAAAAGAAAGAGAAACAACTGTATTTGAACAAAAAGCACGAAAAAATCAACCGCCATGGCGACATTTTAGTATTTTTCCATTCCAATTTCGTTTTAGGGTTATCTCTAAATGTAAAAAGAAAGTTATGAGATCATTTTATTTGTGCAAAGTATTATGAAGCGATAAGTCCGTGAAATAAATAAAAATCCGACAAAATCAGCTATGCGAAATATTTAATTTTACAATAAGTACCCGTATTTTTATTTATCATTTGACATTTTATTTTGACTTCATTTTTTTCTCCCTTAAATAGACCTTGTCTGAAGAACTACATTTCTGAAGCGGAAGAATCCATTTTGGTACGGTATTGCACATAGCCAATTAAGTTGACCCCGAATTTTATAGAAATGACCTTTAGTCGAAAAGTTGATAAGCCCCTAGTATAAGTTGAAATAACGCGATAAAACTTGACAGTAGTTGTTCTACTCGTACGTTGCAGCGCTTGTCCTTCAAAATGCCGAAACCTACTGTTGGATATTGGGATATTCGCGGTCTTGCAGAGCCCATTAGATACCTACTGCACTACAAGAACATAGATTTTGAAGACAAAAGGTATGGTTTTGAAGATCGTTCAGCTTGGGAGAATGATAAATTCAACCTCAAGTTAGATTTTCCTAATTTACCTTACTATATTGACGGCAATATACGTTTGTCTCAGAGTACATCTATCTTGAGATACTTGGCTGCAAAACATGGACTTGATGGAAAGACAGAACAGGAGAAACTCCGGATCTCTTTGGCAGAACAGCAGATTGTCGATCTTCGTATGAATGTTATCAACCTCTTCTACAATCCGGACTTCGAAAAGATAAAGCCTGAATTTGTGTCAAAGGTTCCAGCCCAGTTGAAGTTAGTTGCAGATTTCCTTGCTGACAGAAAATTCTTAGCTGGAGATACGCTAACTTATGTTGATTTCATGGCTTATGATACCATTGATTTCTATCGTTACCTCAATCCAAATCTTCTTGACGACTATCCAAATTTGAAAAAATATCAAGACACCATTAAAAATTTGCCTGAATTGCAGAACTATCTAAAATCATCTAAATACGTACGCTGGCCAATTTTTTCGCCTGTGGCTTCTTTTGGAGGAAAAGGTCCAGAACCAAAATAGGAATAATTTTCTATTTTTGAATATCTTGAAGTAAAAGTGTTTAAAGAAACAATAGGACTTTCTAACATTAACATGAACAGTAAACTAAATTAAGTATGTATCCTAACTAATACTGATATGTTTATTATCCTAAAGAACCGATATTGTTTGTTATTCACAGTTATTTGTTAAGTCTCCAGTCTTCTTTAATTAACAAACTTGTTATGTAACATTCTAAATGTAATGCACGTTTACTTTCAAAATAAATGGTATTCATTTAATTTTTTTGGTTTGTACGTTCCTTCAATTGGGTGAGTAGATTTTATATTTGGTTTTTAAATATTCATATTTATTTTGTGAATCAGTCTTATTAAAATTTTTATTTTCATAACCTGTTGGTATATCGAATTGTATATATTAAGTATTTCAAATTTTTAAATGCATGCAAGAAGTTATTACTATTTTTATTACTATTAAAGAATTCTATAATTACTTGCAGAAAAATATTTTTGATAAATTGTAAGAAAAATATTTTCACTGCTGTTTAAAAGATATTTATATAAATGACATAAATATGATATTGTGATTCATGTAAAATATAACTTAATACATCAATGTTTTTCTAGTGTAACACAACAATAATTCAAGCAATTTTTATAATCTGACATTTTGACATTTAAAAATGCGTTGTAAAGTGACTGAACATTAAAAAAAATATTTTGTTAATTAAAAAATAATAATATAAATATGTAGCATTTCATGTAAAATATAGCTTAATATATCAATAATTTTTTCTAGTATTATTACAACAATGATTTAAACAATTCTTTTTAATATGGCATTTAAAAATACATTGTAAAGTGAATTAACATTAAAATCTCTATACAAATGCTTAATATCTGTATTTCACGAAAAGGAAATGAATTTTTTTATCGAAAATGTTAAATTTTTAACTTTATGTAGTCATATATTTTTAATTCAGCAAAATTACAAAAAATCATTAATAATGGTGTATATAATACTGAGATTGGATATATATCTAGTGATAAATAGAAATGAATAGCAAGTAATTGTACAGTTTGTTTTTTTTCACTAAAGTTTTAAATTTCAGCATTAATTTAATTTTTATCCAATTTTTTTTATGCACAAATTTGGATAAATACATATTTTGCACACCAAAAAGAATTGCATTTAAATAATGTAAAGTTATTCCTTTGTTTCATTTTTATTTAGACTTTACATTAAATTTCTGTTAAGAATAAAGAATACAAGCAGAAATAAGCAAAATATATAATCGAGAATAAGCTTTTAAGAATATAAGCAGAACGTTATGGTAAATTTCAAAAATATTTTAACAAGTCAAGAAAAATATCTGGAAGTGAATATTTATATAGGATATTTTTATAATAAGAATTTTTAAAACAAAGTAAGTTTATATTATAGGCGAAAAAACTAAAAACAGAAAAAAAGATTCCTTTGGAATTTGCTGTTTGAGATTAAATTTTTGATGCACAGTTTTTTTCAAGATTATTATTCAGATAGCAGAAGATAGTTATTGGACAAATATTAATCTTATTTAGTGAATAGTTTGCAATTAGAATGAAAACTATTAAATATTGGTAACAACTATTCTTTATGTTCAATTTTCATAAATGAGATCAAATTCAATTCACAATAATATAACAAATCTACACTTCCCTGATCTTAAAATTTTTAAATATGAAAATTTTTTCCGAAAATTCTTGTAGCAATAGAGGTTGTATTATTATTAACTTAAATGTTGTAATATACATGCTTTCTTGAAATTCAAGATGTGTTTTCAGAAAGAAACTTTTCTTTTCTAAAGGAAAAAAAATAATTTACTTAAAAAAAAAGTTTAACCTCAGAAACAGTGGAGCGTGAAGCTTGAAGTCTCTTAAAATATTGTAATTTAAAAAATAATTAAAATGTATTGAATAATTTACTACAAAATTCGTCATCAACGAAAATAAAATTAGCTATATGTTGATTATATATTATCATTGACAACATATAATCTGCATCATAAAGTTTTTCGTAATTATCTTCGTAAATTACGATTGGGAAAATATTCTTCACAAGATTGTTCGTCTTCCTTACGTTCATTATGTTTTCTTTATTTTTTTCTTATTGAATTGATCTCGTTATAAAATGTAATCAAACAAAAAATATTTTTTCTGCACTTTAAAAAGTTTAATCTGAAGAGATTAATTGAAAAACCGAGATTATTTTTTTTGCCTTATACATTTGTTAATATTAGTTACGTAATTATTGTGAATTACAGTTTTATAAAATTTGAAATTTTTAAAAAATAGTAATAATTTTTCTCATAGCATTAATACTTCAGATGAAATTTTCATAAATATTTTTAATCGTTTTTTTAATCATTTTACTTATTAGGCTGCAGTTCTGCAATCTTTGAAATAGAATTTTCTTCTTGTGTGTTATTACGATGAGCTTCGTGTTTCACTTATGTATGCCACGAACAGCCCACAGAAGGGCGATAAATGGAACCTTTATAGTCCGAATTTTCATGTCGTATGCAAGCAAACAAGGAAAACTCCGACCACGACCTTGACTTGATGTAAGAATGCGAGACGCTTATACACATTGTGATAATTTCAGTAGATTGTCCTCATTTCTGAAAATAGTACCAGCGGATTCAAATCTGAACCACTTTCACACTAACTACACATATTAAAACTAAGACACGAGTTTAACTTTCTGTGTTGTGATTAATCCTCAGTGTCCGGCAACGCTGAACGGACATCCCATGAGTAATCTACTCATGGATGGAAAGAAAGAAGGCAGCTTCTGTTGTGATGGAGTACTCGTAGGTAGAAGTTTGACTTGGCTCCGTGTCGCTGACGAAGGGCAGTGTCTTCCAAGAGAACTTTTAGGGGGAATTACCCCACATTTGCTTACAGTATGGGGGAAAATCCAGAAAACTCCCACCAAGTAGTCTGATTAACGAGGCAAGATGCTGAACATCGCAAACGCCATCGAGTATCTTCGTTTTGAAACAGTGTCTACAACAATACTGCCAGTGGGTTGAACCTCAGCTCTAATGCAACTCACGTTGACACGAGTCGGATGTTTAACTTTCTGAATATGCCTGAAGAAACGTCTCATGTCAGACGTTCAACAACACTGAGATATGACCTCTTAAATGAGAGCTATTCAGTTGAAATGATTACAAGATATATAAGGCGTCCGAGAATTAATCGATACATTACAAGATTATATTTTTTTAAAAATGAAGAAATAAAATGTATTTAAGAACCTATATTGTAATTTCAAAAGTTTATAAATTTCGGTGGGAGTTATCTTGGTTTTTGGAAGCACATCGAAGTGATAATAGATATCTTGTCATGTATTGGTAAGCATGTTAGGAATTATGGGATTAATAAATTGTTGATAACTGTGATATGCTGCTTTAGTTTCTGTTAATTGATACAATATCGAACGTTATCAACCTCACATGAAAAAAATTCCACTAAATTAAAATCTGATTAGTATTTACTTAAAATTCTTCAAACCCTTAGATGCTTGACAATACATGGTATGAAATTCAGTATAGTTGGAATGTCTTTCAAGCAATCAAGGAAAATTTATTGATTTAAATAAAGTTAGTAAAACACTTTATCTCTAATTCTTCTGATTGTTCTCTACATAATTTTGAAATATGTCATATAAAAGGTACTGGAAAAATCAAAGTATACTAAATCAATTACCATAATTTGGGAAAAAAGTGCAGGTATCAAAAAAAAGTTATGAGTATAATACTTTATCATTAAAAAATTATTAGTTGCTCTTATCTGTTATAAACAAATACGAGAAACAGACTTCAATATTCCTTGCATTTATAAAAGTTGTTTGTGATAAGCATTGGAAAGGCTTTGAAGTATATAATTCATCAAAGGTGATATAGCAACTATGTATTTATTTGGTTTAGTTTGTCGCTCTACAGTCATTTTGTGCACACGAGGGCTAAACAGACCATGACCTACAATTTAATGTGGATTCCGAACCACTAACAAACATACATGTCACCGCCAGGATTCGAACCTGAAGCCTGTATGTATTTATTTGAGAGTGCAGTTTCTGCTTTGACTTCCATGAAGACAGTTATTCTAAAGAACTTATGACGCAATATGGTAAATAACTTGTACTGAAAATTTCTTTTTCTAAAAGTATCCTTTTTACTAAATTTTGATTTTAAAATGTTAATTTATCTTAAGAAACAAAATTGATATAATCGATAACCAATAGAGAAATCAATAGAATGCTTTAGCATCGATAGATTTCAGTTCAAATATTAATCTCATTTAATAAAATTAAATTTTTGTAGTCTTAACTAAATAATAATTTACTAAGAATTAAATTAATTTATAAAAAAAATGTGCAAGGAAAGTAAAATACTGAGGATCATTTTAAAAATTGAAGGAGGGAGTGGGACAACTTTTCTCCTTGTTAAGATAACTCAAAAGGTAAAAAAATAATAATTAATACTGACTTAGAAGGATAGAATTAATTACTCTTCATTTTTATTTTCAGAATTTATAATTATTTTTTTCTCTCCTGATAATGGCTAGGAATATTTTTTTTATAGATCAATTAGACAATTAGCTAGAGCAATTCGGATTAAAAATAATTTAGACCTCATCTAATCTTGTAGATAATTGAAAATTATTCCCAAAACACAATGGCGCCAGACTATCCAATTCCCTCAGACTAAGTGAAAAAAAGTTAAACCAACGCATTATATCATATCAATTTTTATTATGTTTTTAAAAATGAGATGATAATTTGTAATCCTCTCCTTTGAGATAGACATTAAAAGCTCTTAAGTTCTAATACCAACTACTGGAATTAAATTATAATTCGAATATGGAGCACTTTTTCATCACAAGAGAGCGAAAAAAATAATTGCTTAGTTAATTTAATGGTGCCAATAAGAGGATTATTGAAAGTTTTTAGAACTAATAATTTTTTATTAATATGCTTTTTCACAAAAAGTTCTACAAGTGGAAGATTAATTCCCCCAACTTTTAATTAAAACAGAAACCTAATCGTTGATTCGTAACTAATACCACGTACCAAGGGAATACAAATGCTATGTTCTTATACATTGACTGTTGATTCTCAATTCGCTAAATCCTTAATGATATCTCTCTGCATCCGTTTCTTTTTCTGTATCTACCATCCATTTTTTCGAGCAAGCGTCCCGCAGAGACAGTGGAACAAATATCATTACCGTACATTTGCCAACTCTGTTTTACCTAGCAAATGATGTTTGCGCATCCTGTCCTAAGTTTTAATGCATTGTCATCCCTCCCCAAGCAGTAAGTAGGGGGTGCAGAGTGCATATATAAGTGTCTTCAAGACTTCCCACGAAGTAGTCCTAACAGACGCAGACCATCAGCACAGACGGCTGGAATTTGGATCATCACCAAAACCAAAAAAACGCCATGGCTGCCAACCGAATCGCTTTATTAATTACGGTAATTACTTTAATTATCGCAGACTTTGGAATCGTATATGCTGGCGGTAAGTATATCTCACTCATAAGCCTTTTTGCGACTAAGTTGGTAGATTTGATTTTAGAGTTGCGAAGACATTGTTAAGTTACGAACAGATTTGAGTTTACGTGACAGGAGATCTTTCGTATCAAGGAATTTTAAGGTTTAGAAAATGTTTGTTTGATATCTATCCTTATAACATGAAGTCAATTTTCAGAATCTTGAAAAAAAAATTACTGAATAATAAAAATATATTCAAGTAGTAAAGTGATCAAATATACGCCTTCAAATATTAACAGCTTATATATAAACTTATTTATAAATAATTTTAAATATACATCAAGTTATTTTGAATATTCCAATAAATTTATTACAAATAACCATTATTTCGTCAGCTGATATTCTTCCATTTTTAATAAGCTATTTAATAAAATATTATTTTAATTTTGTTTACTCATATTTTTAGAATTTTACTATAAATTCATACTTGTGCTGTGTTCATTCTTAATTTAACATTTGATTCCAAGTAAACGAATAAAGCATGCAAACTTTAAATGCACCAATAAATTTTATTCATAAAATTTCAAATTACGGTTGTTCGCAACTGCCTCTTTCAACTTTAACCCAATCTCCACCGTCGAATTTTCAATTATTGTAAGAAATATTTATGCATTTAATTCTGGAAAATTTATGATATAAAGATAAATTGATTGATTTTACCATTACAAAGGAAGTTTTAATAACAATTTTCAAATATTTGCTACTAAAAAAATGTACATGGAAAATGAAGACATTTCAGATTCAATAATGATACGGATGAAAATTTTTTTTATGCCATGTGATAGATTTTGACTTCTTGTAATTATGATGTTCTAATTAATTTCGAAGTTATAATTTCAAAGGTAGAGAATTAAAATGCGATAATTACTTATAAAACATTTTTTGACGTAATTCTACCATAATAAAAAAAATTCCTTTATTCTTTCATAATTTGATTTATTTTACCTATAAGTGTAATCCTTTTTTTCTCTCACACTAAGAATCAATCTATTTTAGCAATCATTCTTTGTTAGATAAGCATTTAAAATTATGTATTGGACTCCTTCGTTTTGCATTGCATAGGGTCTAGGTATGTAGTTTAGACAACCGTGGTCAGATCGCGTCTTATAGACAGCATGGTGTTCTCTGCTAATTTATAAGTGGCTTGGCTTGCCTTGCATTGAGTTACTTTTTCTCTAACAATACGTAAATTAAATTCTAGGATAAGTAATTAAAATTAATTAATTATCTACTGAACTTCTTCAATAATCGAATAAAATATTAAAATATTTGTTGAATCAATGTAATGTCATAGACAATTTTTTGAACTTTATATCTTTATTTTAATAACAAATGATTTGTTATAAATAATGTGATAGATTGGTGGTTCTTCGATAAGCAAGACTAATGTGTCCTATATCTCCCCAGACATCTGAAGTCTGCGAGCTGCACGAAAAGAGAAAGGAACCCTGAAAGTTATATTATATAAAAACAATAAAAAATATTGTATTTTAAAGAATTTGATAGGAAATCTTATTCATTTAATTAATGCTCAGTATTTGGTTCCATCTTTGAAGTAGCCAAGCGCAAAAGCGATTAGTTAAATAGTTTCTATTTAGCGGGGGTTTTTTTTTAATATCCATGACTGGAAATTTTTTTTCAGAAATATGTGTATACCAATAGAATTGGGCCATTATCTAGCAACAATTATTGCTATTTAATTGACAGAAATTTTAGATGGACTTGCTTTTGATAATCCCATAAAATATGCTTTGAATTCTTGAAACATACATTTAAATATGGCCAAAGTTTTAATAGACAATAGATTGAGATTCTTCTGTCAGAGTAAGAAAGAAATAAATGAAAAAAATATTAACGTAAACTGGGTCACTTCATATAGGAAAGTGCATAACTGATCAAAGTTTTTGTCTTCAGGTCTGCGATAAATTATAAAACATCAAATAAAATATTCTTCAAATATTTTCTTTTTTTTGTTAAAGTATAGCTTGACCATCTGATATACTAATTACCATTATCTAGCAACAACTACTGTTATTTTCTTATGAGAAATTTTAAGAGGGAACTTACTTTTGATAATCCCATAAAATATGCTTTGAATTCTTGAAACATACATTTAAATATGGTCAATGCTTTAATAGACAATAAATTTGAGATCCTTGTGTTAGGGCAAGAAAGAAAGAAATGAAGAAAAAAAATAATAGCTTAAACTGGGACACTTCATATATGAAAGTGCATAATTGATAAAAGTTCTTGTCTTCTGGTTTGCAATAAATTATAAAACATTGAATAAAATATTTTTCAAATATTTACTTTTTTTGTTAAAGTAGAGCCTGACCATGTGATATAATTACCATTATCTAGCAATAACTACTGTTATTTTGTAGAGAACAATTTTAAGATGGACATTTTTGATATTTCCATAAAAACATATTTAAGATTCTTGTGTTATAGTAAGAAAGAAAGAAATTTAAAAAATAACAATGACGTAAACTCGGATACTTCATATAGGAAAGCGCATAATTGATAAAAGTTTGTCTTCTAGTTTGCAATAAATTATAAAATATTTAATAAAATATTTTTCAAATAATTACTTTTTTTTGTTGTTAAAGTAGAGCCTGACTATGTATCATGTTTTAATACTCCTCAAAATCTGAAAACTTATGAAAGACTTGCTTATCGGTAATATTTCAAAGGTGTCCTAAGATCTACCCAGACTTCTGAAGTCTGAGGGCTACTCAAACAGAAAAAGAGATCTTGAAAGTTATATCATATTTTTATATTTATAACATATAATATGTTAAGAATTTGATAGAAAATCTCATTCATTTAATTAGTGCTCAACATTTGGTTCCATCTTTGAAGTAATCAAGCGCAAACGCATTAGTCAAATAGTTTGAATTTTTTAACAGATAATATGACTTTTTAAAGTAAAATTAATATATGATGAACGGGCAACTAAAAAAGTAACTCCAGGCCCCTATATGACCTTCCTAGGCCTTGGTCTTTACATTCGAGATGAATAGGCTCGTTAACTTAAAAAAAGTGAGAAAAATTCTGTACTCGTGCCATCATCAGCTGCGGACAAATATAGCGTTCAAAGAAAGACTAGTGCTTCAACTTTATCGTAATTTACAAGATCCAGATTTATTCTTCGAAAAAATCCTTTCATCCCGCTAAACAACGTTATCATTCAAAGGAGGTGGCGACCGAAAGGAAATATTAACAGCATGACTTATTTAAATTATCGCCATTTCCCGTTTGCAAGGTCGTTGTGCTCTTTCAGTTTGTTTTCGGCGTCGATTACTCATGAATTTATCGCCAGTAATTCGTCGTCTCTGTTTCTAGTCACTGCAATTTATAAACCGCTATATATCCGATCCCAATGCAGCTGTCCTCATAAATTCAATCATGCACACGGCAAAATTCTCTTTATTCCCAAATTTCGAGGATTTCTTAAGAAATCAGTCTGATCTTTGTCAGATATCTGACGGAAATTATGATACGTATCTCTTCTCACCGCTACATCCTTTTATTGATAGATCAAGATCTCATGCAACAGTTTTAACATTGTTTTAGTGTTGTTATACTAAAACTTGCTTTCTTGTGTTGAAAATAATAATTAATATCAGTTTATAAATATTTATTCCATATATTTGCATTATCATCTATAACAATTTTTCATTTTATAGACCAAGGGATTTATAGTCCTTTTTATATAATATACTCCTTTGACCAGTACAATAAAATCCAAGGAACCCCTTCCAAGATTAATATTTAAAATGCTTAAAATAATTAAATTATATTAAAAACAATTAGCAAAAAAATTATAATACATTATTAATATGTGTTTTCTTTATACAATTATAATACATTAACATAAAATACTGGGTGATTCAAACTGTATTATTAAAAACTCTTCAATGTTAATTGCTGATGTTGTTTATCTTTCACAAAACTTATATTAGATACAATTCGATTAGATATTCTATTTGAAATCAAAAACACAATATAATAATTTATTCTATATTATTATTTATTGAATATATTAATTTTAGTATGAGAAATGCTGGATTAAATGAACACTCGGTGGGAATAAAACATCCAAGTGCACCAACTTCTATTTATGAACCAGTGTTACAAAATGATGTTTTATATTTTTTCTAGCAATTTTAAGTTATAACTTAGAAAAATAAATTATGTCATGCATGTTAATTTTAGTAACATGCATAAATCAGCCTTATTTAAATGAGAGAATTTAACGTATTTCAAGAATAATTGAGTGAGTTAGATTTCGTAAAGAGATTATTTAGGTTCATGAATTTGGAATTACATTATGAATTTCAACATATTAATAGAACAAACGAATGTGAATATTATTTTTTTTTGCAATATGGTGGCAGATAAACGAACAATCTACCTAACTTTTAAAACAATATGTTCAATTTTTTAACCGAATCTACGAATTCACTGGTTAAAAAAAAGTTTTAAATATATATATGTGGTGCAAAAATTTCTGATTGCGTCTCTTTATTAATTTGTTTTTATATATTAAAAGTAAAATATCGTATATAGTAAATAGTTATTTACTCTATAGAAGTTATTTTATTTTAAATTGTTGCCATTTAAAGTTATTTCTTAACTGCATAATTCTAAAAGTTTTAAAATAGTTTGAGAATAACGAAATTGATTAATTTTATAAATAAATTTTAATATTTAAAGATCAGTACTTTACTATCATACAACAGTCGAAAGGGCATTAGTAAAATATTTACAGTATTTGCATTGTGGGTAGTAAATATTTATGGTATACTTCCAACAATTTCCAACGATATTACAAATCTATTAGACGTTTCTTGAAACCTGAAATAAGTGGTATAAAGGGTCACAATGAAAATACCACCTTTCTAGATAATCGGGTAATTTTCCAGAAGTAAATTATCTTCTTCGTAGACACAACAGAATTTTTGAGTCGCATTTCTTTTTAAAGTCGTGATATATTTTTTCCTCTCCCCCTACTTGTCAACGAAAAAATGCTCAATTAGGAATTTTTTTTCCCTATAGAAAACAATGGGCTAGTTTGCCATTGTTCTTTAAGGAACGTTCTCCTTAATACGAAGCAATAAATGGGTCACAATGAGAAAAAAAAAAGCATATCAAGAAAAATAATATTCATGGAAAGAGTTAAGGTTTGGGAGAATTTTGATACCAGTTTTACGATTACTTATAAAGCAACTCTACTGAAAAGCTGTCTCGTTAATTCATTTTTTGTTTTAAAGGCGTGAAGAATTATTATTTTTAAGTATATACAGACAAAAACAATAACATTGATTAGTCATTTCATTAGAAAAGAAAAAAAAAATGAAAAATTATCGAAGAGACTACTCGAAATCTCTTAGTGTATGATATTTTTTTTATACATTCGCCGTATCAGAGTTTCTAGTATGTATACTGTAGTTTTCAGAAGACAATTGTATGATTTAGTTGGTCATTTACCCTATTCTTTCATCCAGAATACTTTATGGAAAATAAAATACAACTTATATTGTTACTGACAATTCATACTCATCGCATAACAAAAATGAAAACAGCGGTAGAAAGGATTCAAGATAATTCTTTGTAGTAGGTTTTTGTAGAAAAAAAAAGAAAAAATTTGTGACATTAAGTTGTCACAAATTTAATGTCTAATACTTAAATGCCTATTACTTAATTAACATTAAATGTCTATTACTTAAATTTGAAAAAAAATAAAGAAAGAAAATATTGTATAAACTTTGAATTACTCTAAAGTAACTAAATATAAATATTATGTATTAGTACTAAGTATGAATTAATATATAACTGATGCATATTATTTAACTCTGTTCGAAGACAGCATAAAAGGACTATATATACACTTTATTTAAAAGCTTTCGTGATGTATTAAAATGAGCTAAGTACATATTGATTTTATTTTAGACATAATTAACTTTCTTTAAAAGATAAATTACTTGCGGTAATAAAGTGTATATTTGCTAATCTAGTTTCATGAAACAAAATATATGTTATGCATTATTTCGGAATTGTCCTATTTTACAAGGTACAGTAGGAAGGTAGTTGATTATTTACTCTATTCTTTAATCCAAAACACTTTATGTCAAATGAAATACAAGCTATATTGTTACTGACAATAATCTCATGTTCGTCGCATAACAAAAATTAAAATAGCAGTAGAAACGGATTCAAGATAATAATCGGATTTCTCTTGTAGTAGGCTTTCGTAGAAAACAAATTGTGACAACTGAATGTCTATTACTTAAATTTATATATTTTCTTCTTTCCTTTTTAAAAAAAAAGACTAAAACTTTAAATTACTCGAAACTAACTAAATATAAATTAATATTTTGTATTAGTACTAAATATAAATAAGTATATAATTGATGCATATTGTTTTATCCTGCCCTAAGACAGCACAAAAGGGTTATATGCACACTTTTCATTTAAAAGCTTTTGTGTTATAGTAAAATGATAACATATTGATTTTAATTTAGTCATAACTAATGAACTTCCTTTTAAACGATAAATTATTAGCGTTAATAAAGTGTATATTTGGCAATCTAGTTTTATCAACAAAATATATGTTACGTATTATCTCGAAATTGACATATTTTACAAGGTACGGCAGTAGGCTTTTGTTGAAAAAAAGAAAAATTGTGACAGCTTAATGTCTATTATTAAAATTTATATAACATTTTCTGCTTTAAAAAAATAATTTAAAAAGTCTTTAATTTATTCTTAATCACTACGTTGAATGTTGATTGATTTTTCAACAGAACATTTTATATTTATAGCCTACGCCCAGATACTTTTAATCTTTTCCTTTAGTGATATTTAAACATTAATTAAATAAAAAACAATTGTCTGATAACTTTAAGCAATACCGGAAATATAATATAAGCCAAACTTTTTAAACACCTTGTTTTTAAAATTTTTTTAAATGAATATGTATAAATAATTTTACAAACAATTTTTTTCTGGTTTAATTGCTTTAATTTTTTTTTTTATTCACAAATTTCTCAAATTTTCTAAATACCGTAATTAAATAATTGTTTAGATGATTTCAAAAATAAATCAAGTTACGGAATTATCGTGGTGAAATACTGTTGTTCTTGTTCTAATGCAGCTGGCAATACAGAGACAGCTAATCTTTATGCCATAAGCAATGGCTGCACCGCTGGTACTCATTTAGTACTACCCAGTGGGCATGTGTAGCTTGAAATTGTGCTACGGACGCGAATAACACTACCCCCACAACGCTCTACGATCATATTAGACCTTGACCTAAGGCTTAAAGTGGATTCCGGCACTCGAAACCTGTGGTCACTATTCGGCCATCTGGCCCCTCATGGTGAAATACTAAATCGCTTAATTTGGTACACAAAAACAAATGTAAAAAACAAAAAATGTAAAATTTGCACAAAAACAAATGTTAAAATAAATGTATGAAACAAACAGATAATTCAATTTAATAAAAAAAAAAAAAAACTTTAATGTAAATGATATGACTAATCCATTGAATTTATTACTACCTATTTAATAAATGCCCTTGAAATATTAAAGCACTAACCAGAGAACTTTTGCCATTAAACATAAGAAAACTACATATAATTGACTAAATTAATAACAAAAAAAATTTTTTTTTTCATCCAAAAAACTCCAATTCATCCAAAAAAATGTACATTTAATACATTGATTTGTTTAATAAAATATATTTTCTACAATAAAAAAATATTCGAATCTATATGTATCGTTTAAATTAGCAATTATGCAATATGCTTTATTTCTTAACACCTTTTCTTATGATTATTAACAACGTTGAATTTAACAACATTAAATTTGACATTTTCTTTCTTCTGTGAGCTAAATGGAAAATCACATATCCTAAACAAATACTTCTATATTCTACTCTATTCTTCTTATAAACTTTCCTTTTTTAACTGTAATATCGATTTATTTTCAGAATAAAAGCGGTATCTATTTTACCAATAAAATATGACCTTAAAACTGTAATATAGACGAGCAAACAATGAATGTCACATAGAAAACATGAGATCATTCGCCTTTTAACAAGAAGTCACACAGGAAGGCGGAATCAAGTTAAAGTCTGAGTATGCGGTTTATAACAAGGTCCATGACTGGCTGATGTTAGACCAAAATGAAATTGTTCTGTCAAAGCGGCCAACACGAAAAAGATCACGTCCAATTTTTCTTTTTATTTAGTTCTTTCTTTTTTATTTATTTATTTCCCCGCGAAAGGAGTTCTTGTGCAACCATCGTCATAATTGAAGGTTTCGTCGAATTCTGTTGAAGAACTTTTACCTCACAGCTGCAAACATTTTATGTCGGCTAGAATGATTACTCATTTCCCGTTTGTAAAAAGTAGCATGGCAATTCGTATAGAATCGTTTCCGTTTTTTGTAACAAGAATTGTTACGTTTTTTTTTTTTTTTTTTTTTTTTTTTTTTAATGTATTTTGTGCGATTGAAAATTGCAAAAAGTACTATTTTTGTGAAGTACGTAATAAATTAATGTCCTTACGTACTGAATGAAATAACTTTTTTCTAGGACAGGAACTGACTTTATTATTCATTTTTTTTCTGTACATTTGTATCGATAGTAGTGAAGTAATAATAAATGAAAACTTTAAAAAAATTAAAAAATAATTCAGAATCACTTTAGAGTGCGTTTAATTTTAAAATACACTTAAATCGTTATATCGTATTTCCTAAATTATTAAATGTTTTCAACAATATAAATCTTTAATTTTATTTTTCAATGCGTTGACGGGAACACTTCTAAGCGTCAACTCATGAACTCGGGACTTTACAATAGGATCACCACTTTTGTGGGTCAGGGTTAGTTCTTGTGCCACCGTAAATTGTAAAGCCCCCAAAACAGAATAACCATTATGTGATCATTATAAACACACAATTTACAAAGCTTTTTGAAGTCAAATTTCTTTTTATAGAAGAAAAGGGACATGAAGTTAAACGATGGCAATATCACAAAATTTACCTTAGGCTTTAAACTATGGTTTTTGCAGATTTTTCTGCTTAAAATAATAATTGAAAACTACAAAAACTAAGTTGAACCCATAATAAAATAGATTGAATTGTAAAAAAATTAATTAAATACAGTCAAACCCATTTTTGCGCTGGGTAGGAGTTACACAAAAGAAATCGCATAAAAAAAATATCTTGAAACTTCGTAAGTAGCTATAAAATATATTGTTTGCAACACATTAAAAAAAGTTTATGCTGTAAAATAGACCGCATAAAAAAGTCCCACATAGAAAATATGTAAATCAAAAACTTACTATGTAGCATCATCTCGCATCTAATTACATTCGAGGTAATGGGATAATATAATATCAGATGGACAATCTGTTGTGTTTCTTTTTTAATTTGCATGTTATTTTGATAGGCATGTGTTTTCTTTTTGAATTAATTTTTATTTTGATTTGATGTAATTTTTTTTATATATACCGCACCAAAAAGAAGCAGATAAAAATAAGTTTAACAGCTTCTTTAACTCATAAAAACAAACAATAAAAAATAAACTTTTTTACAAATTAAAAGGATGCTCAGAATATTAAAAACTATAATAATAATTATATATAATGGTCTTTATTTCGTATAAAATTGCCAATTTTTATTTAATAAAAAGTAATTAAAAAAAAATCCTCTAAACATTTGAAAAAAGGTAAGTATAATAAATATTAATCCATGCTAAATTTTTATAACTCTTAAAAATACTTGAATTACACACTTACTAACATTAACTACATCGCACGAAACAGATAACACGAGTATTTATTTATTTTTTATATACTGCATTATTCAAGAATAGTCTTGCCAGTATAACATAACAAAATTAATATCCAGGGTCTGTGACCTTGAGATAAAATATTTTTCCACGAACTAATTGGCGATTAATTCGAAAGATAATTTTCTACACTATTTCCTGTTTTTTTAAGTTGAATCCGTTGATAAGTTCTGAGATCTCCACTGCGAATAAATAAGCTCAGATTGACGAGTGTTATGCTCTCCAAATCTTTTTATGTATTTAACTGCTTGTTAACTGATTGAAATGGCGTTCAATAAAGAAATTAAAAAAGAAGTCGTTGCCTTATCTTAACACTGACGCCAAAGATCTTCAATATGTTTATTTTACTTACATATTATTTATAGACAAATTCTACATTTAGGTAGTAAACCTTGACATTTTAACATCTAATTTAAGATCCTATCATTTAATAATTATAACCTGATAATTATAACCTGAATAAGTGTAATAATTATAATAATTATTACTACCCAATTCTCAGATATTATTTTGGAATAGTAAAAATGTTGTTAAACATCTTTTCAACCATTAATTTAGTTAAAACTCATATGCAATTTTTTTTTTAAAATTAAACTCTAAAAATTTCTACTTTTATGTGTTTTGGGGAAATTTAAAGGCTTATTTGTGTTTAAAAAAATCATGAAATCATATTTTCATTTCTTCTTCTTCATGCTTACTAAGGAAGCTGCCAAAGCTATGGGCACTCATGCCTGGGAGGTAAGTGGATGAAAAAATTATTTACAGTCAGTTTTCTAAAATATTTTAGTTTAGTCTATATATTCCTTAAGCATTATTTTGATTGAGTCAAGCATTATTGGGATTAAGAATATGTATTATGCTGATAGACACAAGCATTATTCTGAAGTCAGGGTCCCTCTTCGGCTACAGTATTTGCATTTACACTAAACGGTCAATTTCTGTAACTGAAATAGGAAATTTTTTTACTTTACTATATGGAAATTTTGGGATGTAATTAAAATATAAAGTAAAGGCACCTGTTGCATATTTAACGAGAATAATTTACTTCTGATTTTAATTATGATTCAAATTCATATTTTCATATCAAAATCAAAATTCAACTTTTAAAGGTTTAAATGCTACTGTTTCTATTTAACAAGAAAATGTGATTAGTAATAATTGAATGATTGTAGATTGTAATAATGAAAATTGATTAGTAATAATGAAAGAAAAGAATCAAATTTTTTCCCCTCATTAATAATAATAAAAAATGAAATAAAGTTTTTAATTATAAATAATTTTAAATAAAATATTTAAAAATAATAACATTTTTAGTTATAAATAATTTTTTATTTAAAATTATTTATTCTGTAATAAAATGGATTTTCCTTTGGAAACAATAATTAAATTTAATCGTGTATTTTTCAAAATTTGTTTTTATTTATAACAAACCACAAAAGATACACATTTAAAAGAATTCTTATTGATAAGATGCTTTTCCCATAAAACAGATGTAATAATACAGTCTAAGGTCTGTACAATAAAAAATTTAAAATATACAGTACATACTAAACTTGAACTAAAAATACTAGATAAAGTGTTAAGTATTCTTAATTACAAGAATGTGATTGCATATTTCTTAAGAAAATGATAAGAAATGGCACCTTTGTTATTAAAGCTACTGCAAAAACTAAATATGCTAATTTGTTATCAGAAGAAGTTGAATGCATTTTAGTTATTTATCAGTGATATCATTCCTGGCATCCTGACGCTTTGTACCACAGGTTTCGGGATCGAGTCCCGGCGGTGTCATGAATGTTTGTCGTGGTTCGGAATCCCCTTTAAATCTTAGGTCCTGGTCTAATATGACTGTTGGGCGTAAAGCTGACCCTACCCCGTAAAAAGAAAACACCTCATGTTTCTGAATCTGCTAGTATGCAGACGGCTTTGGCCCACCATAAGCTTGTTGCGCTATTGATTAGTTTGTGGAGCTACGCTCATATTTTTTCGCACACTTTAGGCTAATTAGACCGGGACCTGCAGTTTAAAGTGGATTCCGAACCACTAACAAACACCCCCGCCAAGATTCGAACCTGTAGCACCAAAGGCCAGAGCACTAGCCAATTGGCTATCATGCCTTCCACTACTGAATGAAAAAAAATATTCATTCTCGCTAGCATCAATTTCCTTGCCATTTTTTACCTCATGAAAATCTGATTATATTTACACAATAGGCTATTAATTTCAAAATTTTTAGTTCCTTTCATAATACTTTTAAAGTAATGTGACTTATGTTATTTATTTAATGAAAATAAAACTCATAGGAGTTGTATACACTTTCAAACTATGTTCAACAATTGATTAATAAAGAGATCTGCATTCACTTTCAAACGTGTTTGTGCCCAAATAAATGTATTCTTACTAATATCATTGTGATATGTTACTGCTTCACCACTATTTGATTGTTTTCAGGACATGGAAAAAGAAATGGCGCACCGCCCTATGGCCTACATCTGCTGCTGCAACAGGCCTTAAGGCCAAGGAGTGAATTCCCGTTGGACGATTACCGAGTGGCGGACCGCGATGCTTACGACTACCTAAAAGGCTTTACTAACAGCATAAAGCCACTCGATGATAAAACAAACTGACCTTGATAAGATCCTTGTTATCTTGCATCCAGCACATATGAATTGTTATACTTAAAATCACCACCTGAAAACCAATATATCAAATAAAGCATAATATAATACTGTGTTTTGTTGTTGTTGTTGCTTTTTTTATTTCGGAATTGAAAGTATAAATGGCACTCGTGCAGAGTTGAGTTGTGACACTTATGGGATTTAGAATCAGTTTGCTTCTTTTCAGAAGATTTTAAAACATTTTAATTTTATTGTTGTTTCGTGAAATATTTGATTTGTAATTTTTCTTGGAAACGCAATAATTGTGAAAAACAATTCTTAACTTTATTATTAGAATTACGACTTCAAACTTTTAGATTTCCGACTGCCCGACTCGCAACTCAATGGTAACTTGCGACTCTGTCAAGCATTAAGTATGAGGTTGGATCCGCCAGCGGCATTGTTGACACTGTTTAGAAATGAGGAGGTTTGATGGCGTTTGTGATGTTCAGTGTCTTGCTTCGTTAGTCAGACTATCTGGTGAGAGTTTTCCCCATATGATACGCATATGTTCCCCCTAAAAGTCCTCTCGGAAGGCACTGCCTTTCTTCAGCTACTCGGAGCCAAGTCAGACTTTTAACTATTGTGCTCCATAACAACAACGGGTGTAACTAATATAATAATGGTAATTAATGTAATAGGGATATAATAACTACGGGTGTCCCCTTTCCCTCCATCCATGAGTAGATTACTTATGGGGTATCCGTCCCGCGCTGCCGGACACTGAAGATTAGTCACAACAACAACAGACTATTAATTAAAATAAACAATTTTGGTCAAAATTTTATTTTTAATCAGATTTTATGTATTTAACTTTAACTTTATAAATGATTTCTTTTGTAATAATTAATGTATATAATTGTGTTGTATATCTTAAAAAATTACTCATCAAATAGAATCATTTGTCAGTAAGCAAAAAAATATTTGAGTGCTATGGCATCCACTGCTAGTATTATATACACAAAAAACTGTGCATAACATATGGTACTAACAAAAAATCAAACATTAAATTTTTTTTATTTCCTTTGAATACAGTGAAGAATTTAATCAAATAATTAAATAGGATTTTCAGATGCATATTATACATATTATATAGTTATAAATACGGATTATAAAATTTTTCTATATTCACTGAAGGATTTCATAAGATTAAGTATTAAAAAAAATGAGCATCTCAATATATGTTGGATATACAAATAAAATTACCAGTATTCTAAGTCTGCTTAATAGAGAGATATCTGGGGATTATTAAATATAAAAATTATTTATGGAATTGGATACTTAAAATTTTTAAATATTTTAAATGCTTTATTCTTTTTATTTTTCTTTTTTATTTTTCTATTATTTCTTATAATTATTCTTTTTATTTATTCTTTTTATTAATTATTTCCCTCTCATTGAATACAAGAGATATGAAATTACAATTTCCAAAATGGTTGGAAAAAGATAATATTCCATTAAATTATATAATAAAATAATTTTCTATTAATAAATTACATAATATTATTGAAATAAATTTAATTCATGATTCAATTACTTAAGAACTCACTCAAGATATTTTTCATGGTACAGAAAATTAATTATAGCTAATTAATTACAGAAAAATAAAACTTGTATTTTATGACGAATCTTGGGCAATTTATTTTCCACAATAGTAATAATGTAATAGTTGAACTATTTTATAGATTCTAGTTTACCATTTCTTTGAGATAATTATTTCCCTCTCATTGAATACAAGAGATATGAAATTACAATAAATTCCTTTCATATAACTTTTTATTTAATATTATTTTCTAGAGTAAAATTTACTGACACTTATATTTGCTATCAAACAAAATCATTTTATAACTTCACGTAAATGAAAAGGTTTGGTTTGATTTGGGTTGTCGCTCTACAGTCATTTTGTGCACACTTTGGGATAATTAGACAGAGACCTACAGGTTAACGTGAATTCCGAACCACTAATAAGCATCCAAGCGTAAATGAAAAGGAAAAAAAATAAATATATCGAATGATAATTAAAAAGTATTTATTTGTATCCAACTTTGATCAAATTTTTTGCTTTAATTATTTAATATTCACAAATAAATGATTATAACAGGGATTCATAACATTTTTAAGAACCTTTTTTGCTAGTATAATACTCTTTTAAAAATAATATTTTTAAATGCTTAAAATAAAATCAAAGTAACTCATTTATATTAAAAACATATAATAATACATGTACATTTTCTTTGACCGCCTTTATAATAATAAAATACACTTTATAAAGTATAGGACAATCAAAGTATTATTATATAAAGTTGCCAATGCAAATATTGATGTTGTTTAATTCAAATGGAGTTGTTATTTGGTAGAAAACAATTTGTTACTCCTATTGGTCTTGATTTGACTGAACTAAGTGCTTTGAGATGTATGCTCGCTGTTGTTGCTTTATCTCAATTTATCCAAATACTATTAAAATATTAGATATAATAGTGTTTGACAAAATTGAAAATGAAACCTTTATATAAGAACTACTCTACAACTTGAAATTCTTAATTTCATTACCCATTATAAAATCCTTTTTAAAAGAAAATTTCATAAAAGCATTTATATTGGTAATGACAGATATACTAATATTATTATAATTTTTTTACACATTCATTTAATAAAGATAGATTCTATGAGAGATAATTTTTTTCTCATCCAAGTTCACTGACTCTGAATGAAGCCTAGGGACACCTAGTTAAGAACCTGTCTTAGAAGATCTAATATCTTGTCAAACATGCATTAACTTTTCATGCAACTTTCAGCTTTTTGTAGATAATTAAAAATGGAAAAGATACTTGATGCGACATTAGATAGAAATTTCCACGCAACTTTACTGTGTATCAGAAACAAAATTTTGCATAAAAATTCATGACTAAGTATATACCAGAAACTTTTCAATTATAATGCATAATATTATCAATATTTAATTAAACAATTTAATGATACACTTTAAAAAAAATATCGGTGCAAAATTATTAATAAATTAATTATTCATATAATAAAACTCTGTAAATCTTATTTGTGTCGTTTGATCTTTTATGGTATAATCTGTAGAGTAGGAAAAAAAATATTATATTGTTGATTGATTACGTTTCATTTATTTAGAAATGACAGCGAATTAGTGAGAAAGTAAAAAAATTATATACATAAATAAATACTTTACATATATATGGCCGTTGAGACTGGTTGGTAAGCAATAAAATGGTTTTATATTTATAGGGCATAAAAGCTTGCAGATTATTTACGTGTCATTTATTTTGAAATGACAGCAAATTAGTGAGCTAGCAAAAGAAATGAAATATATACATAAGTAGATATTTTACACCTATATGGCCGTTGAGAATGGTCGGTAAGCAATAAAATGATTTTATATTTATAAGTATATTCACATCTTTTCCACACGTAAAAAGTTCATCTTTTATAATTTTTATCATTATATCTTGGAATATTTTTTATTTCAACTA